>OZ005661.1:192280404-192632904 GCA_963930645.1 Salticus scenicus
TTTTACGGGCAAAACGTTTTTTTTTTTTTTTTTTTATAGGCATGTAATGTAATTTAAGGTTATTATATACTTAATTTACTGTCTAAGCGTTTCTTTTTCGGGCTTTGATGGAATCTCTGCTGTCGGGCTTTCCCAGTAATCTTACGGGATTTTTTTTTAACAGTGAAGGGTACAATTATATATTTTGACTGTGGGCAAATATGGTATTGCATGTGCAATGTGATTTTCTTTTTTAACTGGCAATATTCATAGTGATCTACAGCTTGCTCTACCAACAAAAAAGGCATCAAAGTTAGTATGGCAACTAATGTTAACGTGGAGAGTAGGGTTTAGTGAAAAGAAAATTTCAAAATTCACCGATAAAGGTATTCATGATGCTGATGTAGCTTACTAAACCCAGAATTAGCTTACAACGAAGGTGCAAAAGCAAAATTCTAATTTATGCTTTAATAGGTGAAAACAGCGACAGTAATTTTGGTTATAAAAACATGTAGGCAGCTCCAAAAATATTCTCATCTGAAGTGAAGCAGCTCAAGTGAATATGCAACTTTCATTACCAGAACGAGGTCATATTGAATGTGTCCGGATTCTTCGCTGTGGAAGTAAATGTAATGAACAAAGCTTACACAATTCACTGTGAGTTTCTAAGTTATTATTATTGTTATTGTTGTAATATGTTTTACATTGTGCAGCGCCATAAATACCCCTATCGGCAAATTTTTGATTTTTTTTTTTTTTTCCTACGAAATTCTACTTGTCATGTCAACATTAGTTTTCATACCAAATTTCGTGTGATTTTGGTTGTTGTATCCATAGATATACTAATATATATATAGATCTATCATCCCAATGTTATCGAGCAAAAATTTTTGATGCCGAAAAAAGTTCTAAAATCAGCCATTAGAGAGTATTAAAAAAAAAAAATTAAAAATGAATTTGAAACTGCATCTGTAGTTTTTCATTCACCTTTAGTAAATAAATTATTCATACATTTTATTTAATAAATTATCCGTGTGCATTCCTGTGTCTGATTTTCTCGGGTAAAGGCAGCCATTAGAGTGACTTTTCCCAAGGAAAAAAGTATCACTTTTTCCCTCTCTCTGATCAATCTATGTCTTATTACTATATGGTTGCATCGAGCTAGAGGTGGCTCTGAATAGTACCAATTAAAAATAAACTGCACATAATATATTGTTGAGGAATTTTCGTTACTTTTTAAAACATTTTAAAATATTCAGTAAACCTTAAAAGAAATATAATTTTTAGTAAACCTAAAAAGAAATATAACTTTAACAGTTTTTAATAAGAAAATTATTGATATTTAGCAAGTTATTGTTTCAAAAATATTTTAATAAATTCACTACTAACACTCTTTCCTAAAATCCCTGCATATATATATTTTCCCCAGAAAATATTTCAATTATTCATATCATTCAAAATATTCTTCTATAATCTTGAGAAAATCTTCTTAAGTTTAAAACTCCGAAGTTCCCGACTGAATAACTGATAGGATTATGTATTGTTTATGCAGGTGACTCAAAAGGGATTTCATGTTTCACTGAGAATAACTTTGAATTAAATATTTAGCCTCAAATTAATCTCCATGAGTTTAAAAATGAAGTCTTGGTTTCACTATCAAAATATAGAAATCTCTCTACTCAAATATTGATTACTTTAACCAACAGAATTCTTTACAGTTGGGAAACAAAGTATAAATTTGAATTAATATAAATATGCTTTAGATTTCTTTTTAAATTTTAAAAGCCGTTTAAATATTTTCTGTATATATATATATATATATATATATATATATACAATGAAACTTGAATAATTCGAATTTTTTAGTCGGTCCCTTGAATTTTGTATTAAAATAATGTGAAAAAAATCATGGATAATTCGAATATTATTTTGGATAATTCGAATTTTTCATACGATTACCTTTAAAATATTACAGTAAAATTTGTTCCCGAGATATTTCTCAGCTAAAGTGTGTTATGTTTTTTAACAGTCTTTCAAAAGAAAGATAAGGAAATAATAAGAGTATTTCCTACCTAGTGCATCAGAAGATATGGTCCACATACATGAACTTGAGATTTTTTTTTAACTGAAAGTCATGTCTGATGTAGAAGATTCTGTTTTTGTATCATTTGATGGATAGAAGTCATATGCTATGACACAAATATTGTACTTAAAGAAGCAATCAAAAATATCTGACTACTTAAACAAAGTGTTGAATATTTAATATCGTAAAAAAATATTGATTTAATAAGAAGGGGTTAAAGATGTAGTATTCATAGATATAAAGTTTATGTGTTAAATCTTTGATAATAGAGTTTTATATTTTTTATTTATCTCTTTCTTTTGACAAAATAGTATGTGTTATTCGAATTTTTGGATATTTAGAATTTTTCTCTGGTCCCTTCAACTTCGAATTATCCAAGTTCTACTGTATATATATATTATTTATGCATGCTTAGAACATGAAGTATGTTATGTATTTAAAAATGATTTTTCACTATCTTACTTGTATGAAGTTTCCTGTTTCGAACCCTGGTTCATTCACGGATGCCAGAATAGATTTGTAATGCATTTTAAGCGTATTGTAACACAGTGTTAAACAAACATGACCATTTAAGCGAAATCTAAATTTCAAATTGGAATTTTATTTTGATACTATTGCCTATTTCAGGCTTTGTATAATTTTTTTCTTCACTGTAAAAAATATGTCCTATTTGCTGCCAGAAATTCTCTGTAATTTGAGAAAACACGTTCTGACAACGTAATTTTTTCATAAATTACGCGTATTTTCTCAAATTACAGAGAATTTCTGGCAGCAAATAGGACATATTTTTTACAGTGTGGGACATCCGATATGGTTTACATACATTTATTCACTCATTAATATTTCCGGTTTCTCTTTGCATGCACGATCTTTTACATGTTTTTATTTGACTTGGTTGTCTCCGTTTCTCAGTTTTCTTTAACTTTTTCTGTGTATGTCACACATTGCAGTCTATTTTTAACCCAGTTACACAAAACCAATTTTCTATCTCAGGAATCTATCTCCCCCAGGAATCTATCTCACAAGGAGCAGATTCCAGGAGCAAAAACAAATCTGACTATGTGAAATCATGCGGTTCATTTTCAGCCAATTTCTGCCAAAATGATTTTGCTCAATTTCTACTCATGATTCCATAATAGAGGACAATGCAATACGAAAGTATATCGAAAATCCCCCCCCCCCAAAAAAAAAAAAAAAAGAAAGAAAACTAGTATAGGCATGGATAAGGAAACAGCAGAGGTATCAACCAATCTGAGTGACGCGATATGGTCGGCAGTGTTTACATAAGATAACAGGTGTCGTTAAAAATCTAGATCGATTACTGCTGCACTGTAAAAAATATGTCCTATTTGCTGCCAGAAATTCTGTATATTTTGAGACAATACGCGTAATTTACGAATAACTTACGTTGTCAGAACGTATTTTCTCAAATTGCAGAAATTTTCTGGCAGCAAATAGGACATATTTTTTACAGTGTGCTACAATGACAGGTTATCAAGATTTAAGCGACTTTGAACATAGCGTTATAATTAGTGTACGAAAGCGGGGTTTTAACATTTCCGAGGTGACGATGAAATATGGATTTTCGCGTACGAAGATTCTACGAGTGCACCGTGAATATCGCGAATCTGATAAAATATCAGTTCTCTCACATAGCTGTGGCCAGAAGAAGGTCATGAAAGAACAGGACCAATTACAACTAAGGAGAATTATTCACATGACAAACATGATTTCTTAAAATAAAAGAATGAAAAAAACTCAGCTTGAGTGAATTTTCAATCTTTTGCCTTGCGTAAATACGGGCTAGGACCCCGTAGAAAGACCTCCACGGAAGGCAATCCCCCGCTGGACTATAACCCATGAGTAGTCAATCGGCCTTATTCCGCAACACCAACACCGGTGTCGAAAATGTATGCAAGATCGGATCAACAACACACATGCATACACGAGCGGGACATACAATAAATCTATATATCATGACACAATAATATAATGGAATAGGCTGGAGTAGAAGAGATGAGATTATATGCAGTGTGTCACAAAAAAGGAATTGCCAACTTTGAAATGACATAACTGTAAAATCAGGAAGAACAGAAAAAGGGAAATAAGTCGTATGTTGAATGGACAGATCTGGAATTTGTTATAAACCGGTTTTCAGAAATAGTTCCAAGATTGGCTAATAAATGGCACCAAAAGCACATGAAGCTTTAGTTAGTACTTAGAAGTACAAAAAGTTTATTCAGCAACCTGTTTCATTGCTGACACGTATAAAAGATTGGTATCAAACTAGTTTTTAAGAAATTGCAAAGCATCATGTCGTATCCCTTGGAGCAACGTGTTTTTATTGTGCACTGTTAAACGTTTCATTTCAAACTTGAACCACTATATGAGATAAAGTTATAAGCAATACCTCATTCAAATCTCATTCAATCTCATTTTTACGTTTTCTTCTTCTTCAGATTCAATATCATTTCCACCAAAACTTGAAGGATGAATCAAAGGATGAATCAGTAAAATTCCTATTGAATCCAAACGAAGCTTAACTTAAAGGGCATGATCGAAAACACAGGGTAAAGTGCAAATTTTGTGCAATTTTTCCCCCTTGGGCCAAAATAAGACTTTAGAAAATTTAGCCCCTTTATCAAAATCAACGAAACAGAATTAGCGGGCAAGCAAGTGCGGCACAGTGCCAGAGTGTTTTATTTGAGGCAAGAAAGTCTACAGTTCAATCCCCGTCTCAGTCAAATTTTGATTTTTTTTTTTTTTAAGTTTAAAACACAAAACCAACATTTGGTTCAACATAAAATTACCAAATCATGATAAAAAATTCAATCATCGGATGGTTCCAGCTACTTCAGTACCAAGTTTAGTTCAATCTGACACCAAATTTTTAACAATGTACTGGAGTGCCACCGATCAGGCCGAAGGCCGACGATGACAAGGCAAAGATTTAAACAAAAACGTAATGTTAAAAATGTCCAGATCAGAAAAAAGTCGTAATGTATTAATAAAGAACGTTTCAGAGTTCTCTGACAAACATGCTATATGTTTCAATTTTCTGTTTCTCAATTTTTCACAGTTATGTCATTTTAAAATTGGAAAATCCTTTCTCAAACTCCCTATATAACAGATCTTTTAAATTTTTACTTTTCTTAAGCAGAAGGTTTTTTATTTTCATATGCACTTTTCATTCTATATTAAAGATATCGTTAATAAATCCAACGTGAAAGGAATGCATTATTTATTAAAATTGTCTTTTCCACAGACCTTTAGTCTCAATATAATTTAAGTAGGTCTCTGACACTATTCTTATTATTCCTTATTTAATTATTATTCCTTATTATTTTAATAAATAATAAGGAAGGTATTATTTATTAAAATTGTCTTTTCCAAAATCTTTTAGTCTTAATAAAATTTAAGTAGGTCTCTGACCCTAAAACTGATACTTTAATCTTTAATTATTTCCTAACAACATATTAGTCAAACTATTAATGCAAATGTTTTCACAAAATTTATTAAAAGAAGTTCTAGTTTCAATATCTTCGAAAAGAAAAAAAAAAAAAGAATAGAAAAACAATACACAATCCTTTTCATCAGTTCATAAATTGTACGAAATAAAAATAAAGTGAACAAATTTTATTTTGCAGTAATAAAAATCTATCTTCCTCTTCAAATTAAACTTTGTTTTTTAATATTCGTAAAATATAAACACCGATAAAATTAAATTTAAAAAACATTATTTCCTCCACTTTTATCATATCATTTTAAAACCTTTTTGATTATTTAATAATATTAAAATGTAAGTTTCTTTATAATCATCTGCTTCGTTGTTTTATTGAAGTTCTTTTTGATTACTTTATATTTTTAAATTATCTCTTTTAAAATCAACTATGGAGTTGAGTAATTAAGTTCTAGCTTTGGAAAATAAAAAATAATTTCTCATCTTTTGAAGAAAATATAGATATTGATTTTATGAAAATTAATAAAAAAGAGAGAAGTTCATTTTTTAAAATGACAAATTTTAATAATTCGATGATTCTCTTGAGTAGTGTTTCTTTCTTTATAATGCTGCAGCACTGAAATAAGTTTTGAAAGTTTAATTAAATTTTATTTATATATTTCTGTATTATTTTGGTGAGTTATATTATCAATTTAAAAATTTATTTTATTTTAGACTGAAGCAGTGCTGTGAAATATATGTATAACTTTAATTAAATTTTTTAATGTTGCTATACAATTTATAATACTTATGCTGAGCCAAAATTAATAAAAGAGATACAATAAGTTGTTTAGATTGTCTATATCGAAAAAGTTATTTAATTTTTGTTCGGTTATTTAAACCAACATTTCGGCATTTGCAAAAAAAAAAAAAAAAAAAAAAAAAAAAATACTACTTTGTGGCCGTAACAAAACTATATATTCCTATACAAATTCATTCAATGGAAATAATGTATGAAAATTACTATTTATAAAAAAATATTTTTCATGCACAACACAAACGATCTTTTTTCATAGAAGTACAACACTAAGGGCCGTATTCACAAAACTTCATTGATCGAGGATTAAACCATGGAACAGCAAATCCGAGAATCAAAGCTAACACTGAATTAAATTCCTACGGTATTCAGTATCAGCCGATTACGTGATCCATGGATTAACTGGAAGAGAAATAAAAGCTTCGTTTTGATTGGCCAAGAACGAAGATAGCCTTTATTCACCATTCGGCTTCAATTAACTAATCAATCGGATTAGAAGATTAGAAAGGGAAAAAGCAAATTGGCAACACTGATACTCTTGTTTACTTCGCTTTTGTTTATGCACGGATTAAGAATCAATTTTACTTTAGAACATTTTTAAAAAGAATAATTACGCAGACGACAACTTGTGAGGTTGAGACGTTAGAACGTCACCACAGTTGTTTCAATTAAGCTGGATCCAGCAAAGTAGGAAGTGGGGACGGTTAAAATCACTCCGTCGCCAGTGGCTCGGTGACGGTTGAGGTGGAGCTAGTTTTGTGTCGGCAGGGTGCTGCATTAAAAGACTTAGATTTTGAATATTAGTTAAATTAAAAGTGATTTTTAAAAGTACGGATTGAAATGTAGTGAAAGGAGGGTGTAGGAAGAAGTATAAAAATAGAGATGGTTTTAGTAGATGGTGTGGATGTTGGAGGATCGATAGTGGATGTTGGAGGATATTATAGCGAATGTGATGATTCTTATAGTGGTGAATATCGGAAGTAGAGTAGTGGAGATTTAGTGGCGTGAAGTTAAGTAGCGTTGAGTGTTGGTGAGTGTCTACTAGTTTTCGGAAAGTTCAGCTGGGATAGAAGGGAATCCTCTGTCCCTTAGTGAAGCCGTTGTATTAGAGTACGAGTGTGACCGTCTCTACACCTTCGACTATCTGCTGTGGTGAGATATTTAAAATTATCTACTTAAATTGTTGATTCATATATTTTGATTAAGTAAAACGCTGACTGAGCTAAGCTTTAGTACCAGGCCACCCTCCCATTGATCTGCTCAAATAAACTTTAGTTATTGTTATTTAAAGTCTTGTGTTCTCTTAGTAATCTAATTAAGTAAGTTAAGATGGAGTTTGCAGGAGCGCAAACTCCACAAACTGTTTACGCTACGATTTAAAATTTTGATTGTTATGATTAAGAGAGTCTTAAAGCTATTAATTTTTTTTCTGCCGAAGTTAATGCATTATTCTTTTCTGTGGCAGATGTTAAAGTAGTTTCATTGTTAAAATAGCCGGTGAACTGTGGATTTTCGTTGAAGAATACCGATTTTCCTATAATCGAGCGATTACCGCTGATCCGAGGTTTAATCCGAGTGTTAAGAAGTTGGTGAATATGGCCCTAAATAACAAAGAAAGTCAATTTTTTACTCTACTAACGATATCTTAAAAAACGCACTTTTTTCCCTCTTACACTGAGAAAAAATTCTGTAACTGACATCTAGAATCTAAATTTTAACTCTAGAAAAAATATTTCCATGTCATCCTTCTAAATTCTAGTCCCTTTTGAAAGCGAATTCTAGAAACCCCTATTAGAATTCTAGAGAGTTTGACTATATTATCGAGGTCAAACCTATTTGAAAATATCTCCAAATAAATGCAAACGCAAGAGGCTGGTTTCAGAAACCAAAATCTTGGTTTATGACCCAATTCTAGATAATTAAGCGAGAATTTCTCGCCATATAAAAGATTCAAAATATTCCGAATATTTTTTCACCATCTAGAAATGTGTAGACTAGAAATTCTCGATCGTTTCATCTTTTAGTTGATGATTTCAGATGATACTATGACATACCTTGTATTTCATAATACCCGACACGCCATCTTTAAAAATGAACTTTTAAATTGATGGAAAAAATATTTTCAGCTAAAAAACGTCCAATGTATAACAAAATACAATTCTTTGAGCATATATTATGCTTATATTAACATCAATGTTCAAATCACATGTGTACTAGTAAGTTTAAATGTTTGAAAACTTACCTGCAAAAACTTTTAAAAAATCACAAAACATACTTTGTTCTTTAGAGAATGGTACGACAGCAACAAACGGTTGCTTCTTACTGTATTTCTTCATGGGAATCCTTCTTGCGTAATTCATAGTATTTTGAAGAGATAGCAGCACCAATCAGAGTCAAAACCTGGGAATTTCATATTTCCCGACTACTCCATAATACCCTCCTCCCCTCTATCTTTTAAAGGAAGATTGCATTAATCTCTCAAAAACTATTAAAAATGGAGAATTTTTTTTTTACAAAATTACTCATAAAATTTGGAATGTGTAAAGAGTATTTTTTATAAATTCTTTAGCATTCAAATAAATTTCTAATGTTTAATTAAGTTTTATTTATTGATAATTATTATTATCATGTGTTCTGAAATTTCTGAATATATATTCAGTTTTCTTACTTTTTTTTTTTTTTTTTTTCGGATGTAATATATGACTATTGTGCTGACCCAACATAACTGAAATTAATAAGTATAACAGAAATTTTAGTTTATTGAGTATGTAATAATCTGTGTAAGATGTATATACCGAACCCAAAAAAAATCAACTTTTCTTTAGCAATTTAAGTTATTATTGCCGTATTTGTAATAAGAAGAAACGTGGAAGTTATTTGAAAAAGTTAGAGATACATTTTAAAAACGATTTAATATAATGAAAAAAATCTCTTTAGTAATGAGTATTTCATATTAAACTTTCTGCATTAAAAAAAAAATATATATATATATGTATATATATATATATATATTATATATTTTCCTTATCATTGTTATTATGACTAGAGTGTCCTACATTATGAACTTAAAAGATTGATATTACTTTTATATTAAATAATTAGTGAAAATATTTGTAGAAATTTATTTAAATTTTGTTACAAATTAGTTCAAATGCGCCTCTGTCAGTAATCGAAATTGTAGTATTTAATTATTTCCTATTAACTTATTAACACTTTTTTTTTTTTTAAATATTTTTTAAAAGTTCGTGAATTCTTCTGAAATAATAATAATAATAATAATAATAATAAAATGCATTACACTTTATTATTATGATTTTTTTTCATCAATTTACAAATTGTACAATATAATTATAAAATTAACAAAACATATTTTGTGTGGCAAAGAAAAAAATATTATCTTTATCTGCAATTTTGCATTGATTTTTATTATTCTTAAAATATAAAAATCAATAAAATCGAATTAAGAAAAAAAATATATATATTATTCTCTCCAATTTTATCATGTTATTTTTGGAGTGTCTTTTTTTATTATTTGATTATATTAAAATATAGATTTTTTACAAACATTTGTTTCGATATTTTATCGATGTCTCATTTAATTAAGTTCAATTCTTTTTTTCTATTTTTAAATCAACTATTGATTTGTGTAATTATGTTCTAGCTTCGTAAAAAAATAAAATAATCTATCATCTTTTAATGAAAATATGTGTTTTATTTCATGAAAAAGGGCGAAATTCATTATTGAAAACACACATTTTAATTAAAGGATGGTGTATCTCTCGAGTAAGGTGTATTTCTTTCTTATTTTTCAGCATACAAACAAATTTCGAAAAACTAATTAAATGTTATTTATTTATTTATTATTATTACGTTAAGTCATATTATGAATTTAAAAATGAATGTTATTTTAGATTGAAGCATTGCTCAGAATATATGAAATATTTTAATTAAATAATTATTATTAATAAAATTTAATAAAAATACTTAATACTCTATTCGAAGCAATGCCATTAAATAGCATCTATAATAGTTATATTGGCCGCGGTAGCCTGGCAGTTAAGAGAAGCGGGCTCGTAATTGTCAGACTGCGGGTTCAATCCTGGAGCCTGCTGAAGACCGCCATGTTCCCTAATGGTGACTGATGCACGTTAAATCTGTCGTGGTCGCAGAGTCCTTTAAGTTCCCATCAAAATTACACCTCTGGGAGTATCGTATCCTGAGATTTACTCGGCCCTGATTTGGATCAAAATCAGAGTTCTTGTTGTTTGTTTGTGCAGCCATCTTTGACCAGTTTCTCGAATTAATTCGTTCTTCCACCACTTGTGAAGCTTTTCTAAAACGGAAAACGCTGCCCTGCCAGCCTTAAATCCGGATAGTTTTAGTACCGAAGTTCGAAATTTTCGTGTGACATAAGTAAAAACAACCACAATGATAATGTGGCGGAGAGCGTTCGTTTTGTAAACAGCGCGCTTCTCTCTCCGTCCCATCGGATGTGTGCACGCGCATCGGCTGTGCGCATCTTAGAGCTCTCTCTTCTCTTCGCTCAGAGAGCAGTGTTTATGTACCGGCGCTTGCCGTGGATGCTTTCGTTATGTTGTTGTAAATAAAATTATATTTTTCTAAATGAGTAGTATTAACTTATGATGTTGGATGATTCTTCATTATCCAGTTAAATCTCACGCAACCTATATGTTTAATCTCCAAAAATGGTGACCGCGGATTTTATTTGAACTGTGTAAATTTTTAATAGTTTCGATTTCAATTCGAGAACAATATGACGGACTCAGCAGCGGTAAAAATACCTGTCTACAATCCAGTCGATCCTGCATTGTGGTTTGCAATGTGCGAATCCACTTTTGAACTTGCCACTCCAAAAGCTCTAACGGATGCAAAAACCAAATTTAATTACTGTGTAGCTCATTTACCACCTGAAACAGCGTCTCTGGTGAGAGATATTATTCTACAGCCTCGATCAGATACTTCGTATGATGAACTTAAAACGGCGATACTGGAACGTTGCGGTGAAAGTCGCACTCAAGAAATTCGAAAATTACTAGCTGGAGAACAATTGGGTGACAGAAAGCCATCAGAGTTGCTACGTGATATGAAACGTCGTGCTGAAAATCATAACATTACAGATGCATTATTATTAGAGCTTTTTATGCAACAAATGCCATCTAATGTTCAATCTATTCTAGCCTCCGTACAACCACTCGACTCGCAAAAGGCAGCTAGTATTGCCGATCGCATAATGGAAGTAACATCCCCGCAGGTAAGCGATGTCTCTTCTTTAAACTCCAGTGCTTCATCTGACACAAATAGCGTTGATATGCTTCTTCAAGAAGTTCGAAAACTTCGTAAAGAAGTTTCTCAGCTGCGTCGAGGACGTAGTTTCTCGCGAAATCGAAACCAAACACGAACTCGGAGTTCATCATCCTCCGATGCTTCGAATAAGAATATTTTTTGTTGGTATCACCGAAAATTTAAAGAGAATGCCCAAAAATGTGTTCCACCTTGCTCATACAAGGAAAACGAGGCCGGGAAAGCGTAGTGGCGACGTGCGCGATCCCTTCCGAATCCCGTCGCCTGTTCATCAGAGACCGCAGAACAAACTTGCAATTCTTGTGTGACACTGGTTCAGATGTATGTTTGATAGCTGCATCGAAACAAGAACTACGTAATAAACACATAATGGTATTTACTGCGGCAAATGGAACACCCATTTTTGTTTATGGTCGTAAAACATTAAATCTCGATTTCGGACTACGCAGAACATTTAATTTTTCTTTTTATGTGTGTAATGTTAAAACAAATATCATTGGGTCTGATTTTTTACATTACTTTAATTTAACTCCTGATTTAAGAGGGAAAAAGCTAATTGATCTAAAAACGAATTTAAAAATTTCTTGTATGGTAAGTACTGTTGATTTACATTCTGTTAAAACTATTACTGATGATACTGTTTATCATAAATTATTGTCTAATTATCCTTCACTGTCAAAATTACCTGATCTTAATCGTAGTGTAAAACATAATACAGTTCATTTTATTGAAACTGTAGGTCCTCCTGTTTCATGTAAACCTAGGAGACTAGCTCCTGATAGATTGAAAATTGCTAAATTAGAAATTCAAAACATGATAAATTTAGGCCATATGAGACCATCTAAAAGTAATTATTCCTCCCCTCTCCATATGGTGCCCAAAAAAGGCACGAATGAATGGAGACCAGTCGGAGATTATCGTATGTTAAATTCTCAGACAGTGAAGGATAAATATCCTGTGCCAAATATTTGTGACTTCACCTCTGAATTAAATGGTTCTAAAATTTTTTCACATATAGACTTGATTAAAGCTTATCATCAAATCCCAATTAACCCATCTGATGTTCATAAAACAGCCATAGCCACACCATTTGGCCTTTTTGAAAGCACTGTTATGCAATTCGGCCTCTGTGGGGCTGCCGCAACATTTCAAAGATTCATAGATGAAGTCACTCGCGATCTTCCAGGGGTATTTTCATTTGTTGATGATATTTTAATTGCCTCTAAAAATGAAGATGAACATTTCTTGCACTTGAAATCTCTTTTTTCTAGATTAAGTGATTATGGTCTATGTATAAATGTTTCCAAATGCATTTTTGGAGTACCATGTATAGAATTTCTCGGTTTTCAAGTATCAGAACAAGGGTTAAAACCATTACCTGATAGGGTTGAAGCTATTCAAAAATTTCCACAGCCTACTTCTTTAACTCAATTAAGAAAATTTTTAGGTATTTTTAATTTTTATAGAAGATTTGTTCCTAGAGCTTCACACATTTTAGCTCCATTAAATAAATTACTAGGTGGTCATACTAACAAAAAGAAACCTAAAAATATATCTAAAAAGTCAGAACAACCTCTCAATTGGAATGAGGAATCTAATAAAGCCTTTTTAGATGCAAAAAAAGCAATAGCAGAAGCCACCCTTCTTAACCATCCAATCCCAGGTGCTACCTTAAGCCTTTTCACGGACGCATCAGACGTAGCCGTTGGTAGTTCTCTGATGCAGTTACGTAATGAAAAATGGGAACCCATAGCATTTTTGTCCATAAAACTCTCTAAAAGTCAAAAAAATTATTCCACTTACGACCGAGAACTTTTGGCCATATATTTATCTATCAAAAAATTCCGGCACATGCTAGAAGGAAGGAACTTCACAATCTACACAGACCAGAAGCCCCTAATATACGCCTTCAAGCAAAAGCCCGACAAATGCTCTCCCAGACAACTTCGCCATCTGGATTTCATAGGACAATTTTCTACAGACATACAGCATATTAGAGGACGCGACAACACTGTAGCTGATGCTTTATCACGGGTTGAGATTGATGCAATTGCACTCCCCTTACTTGATTTTCAAAAATTATCACAAGAACAACTTAATGATCCAGAACTTCAAAACTTTCTATCCCAGTCTTCACAATCTCTTAAATTACAAAAGCATTATTTCCCATTAGAAAATGTTACTCTCTATTGTGATTTTAGCACAAGTACACCTCGTCCTTTCATTCCTAAATCTTATCGCACACTTATATTCAATCACATTCATAATCTTTCACACCCAGGTATTTCTGCAACATCTAAAATGATATCAAAAAGATTTGTTTGGCCTAATATGCACAAATTCATTAAAAATGCAGTAAAATCTTGCCAAAATTGTCAACGTGCCAAAATTCATAGACACACTAAATCCCAAATAGGCACTTTTTCATCGCCTGACTCTAGATTTGCTCATATACACATAGACTTCATTGGACCTCTCCCTGTATCGAATGGTTACCAGTATTGCATGACCATAATTGATCGATTCACTAGATGGCCAGAAGTCATACCAACTACAGACATGACAGCTATGACTACCTGTAAAGCTCTCATTAACAATTGGATATCTCGGTTTGGATGTCCTGTAACAATAACGAGTGACCAAGGACGAAACTTTGAATCAAATTTATTTAGAGAACTCACTAAAATTTTAGGAATAAAAAAAATACATAGCACAAGTTATCATCCTATTTCAAATGGAATTATAGAAAGATTCCACCGTCATTTGAAAAGCGCTTTAATGGCTCATAACTCAATCAAATGGTCAGAAAATTTACCAGTTGTATTGCTTGGCATACGCTCAGCCATTAAGAGCGACATAAATGCTTCACCCGCAGAACTTGTATATGGCACAACATTAAGACTGCCTTCAGACATCCTAAACTCTTCTAGCACACCTTCACAACCCACGGAAGATTATGTTTCACAACTTAAACTTACGATGAATACTTTAAGTCCCGTTTTACCTGTTCATCATGGCAAACATCCCATTTTTGTGCACCACTCATTGCAAGATTGTAGCCACGTTTATTTACGCACCGACAGTGTGAAACCACCACTGACACCTCCATACACCGGACCTCACATGGTAATAGAACGTACCGACAAGACATTCGTAATAGAACTCAATGGTAAACGCACTACCGTTTCCATCGACAGAGTTAAACCCGCATTTCAACTTCCATCACAATCAGATCAGTCTGTACCATTAAAGGTTACGACGGATGAACTGCCGGTAAACGTTCATAAAGAAACTATTACCAGGTCAGGTCGGCGTGTACATTTTCCTAAAAATCTTGTAAAAGAATATATCATTTAACCTCATTTATATTATATTACTGTATCATTCATTCTTATATAGTACGTTATATGCAATATTTTACATTTGGTATTGCATTGTGATTTTTTTTTCAAGATCTGTAAATTTCTGTACTTATGTATCAAATTATGTTTTTATATTATACTCTGCATACTTATGTAACCGAATATTCCTATCGTGACTATGTCACTGGGGGGATACTCTGTGGCGGAGAGCGTTCGTTTTGTAAACAGCGCGCTTCTCTCTCCGTCCCATCGGATGTGTGCACGCGCATCGGCTGTGCGCATCTTAGAGCTCTCTCTTCTCTTCGCTCAGAGAGCAGTGTTTATGTACCGGCGCTTGCCGTGGATGCTTTCGTTATGTTGTTGTAAATAAAATTATATTTTTCTAAATGAGTAGTATTAACTTATGATGTTGGATGATTCTTCATTATCCAGTTAAATCTCACGCAACCTATATGTTTAATCTCCAAAATAACATAGTTATGTTCACCCAACATAAGTTCACAACAACACATTACTAGTGATGCATGTTAAAAAATATATACATATATATTAAATAAAACGAGCCTCACTTTTAAACGTTTCTCAAAAAAAAAAAAAAAAAGAAAAAAAAAAAAAAAAAAATCCATTATTTGCATGGCATATAACGCATGTCGTATAGACACGCATGGGGCATTTACTGCATCTCTTTCTGGGGATAAAATTTAATTGATCTATTCACAAATACATAAAATATCCTTGTTAAATAATGCAACGCTTTAACAACACGCCAAAAAGCGATGTTTACTGTTAAAAGTAAGAAAATTATCCGAGGACAATGTGTTAAGTGCAGTCGGTAACAAAAGTGTCCGAACACTAGCAAAAATTCCTATTTAAAAAAGTACGCTTCATTCGGTTCTGTTCAATAAATCCTTATCGAATCATGTTCTTAGACTGACAAGGATTTATTTAACAAAACCATATGAAGTGTACTTTTTTTACATAGAAAATTTTGCTAGTGTTCGGACACTTTTGTTACCGACTGCATATAAGAAGCTATGTAAATTGTATCAATACAAAAACCCTTAACGGGTTAAAAGTTTGTGACGCAGCTACTTTATGGTTATAAGAATTTTTTAAATATTGGTCTTAAAAATAATGATATCGAATTTTATGTGACACTTTGCTATTAATTAAAATGTACATAATATTCTTTTATTTGATCATTTGCTGTTTTCTTCTATTTATAACTACAATGCAAACATATTTTTAACTTCAACATAGACGGATAATAAAATATACTTACTGATGCTTTTTCATTTGCATTTCAAATTCAAAATAAAGGTTTTAAAAGGAATGATATCAAAATTCCAGTGACGCCTCGATTTCACTTTAAAAGATTTGCTTTTAGATTGCATTAAAATTACATTTGTTTTGTCTAATAAATTATATTTACACATTGAAACAGTGCTTTTAATTTTCAAATATACTGTCAAATAATCACACTTTCACAGAGTTTGCATTTTAAATTAAAAAATTTTTTTCAATAAATTGAATTGTCTTTTGCGTCACGCTATCCAAAACTACAAGTAAAATTTGTGCAAATGTTTTCTTTGCATCACACTATCTCTGCACATATTTTCAGACAGTTGGATACTGATACAAAGTAACATTTGCACAAATCTGACTTACAGTTTTGGATAGCGTGACGCAAAAGACAATTCAATTTATTGAAAAAAAATTTTTAATTTAAAATGCAAACTCTGTGAAAGTGTGATTATTTGACAGTATATTTGAAAATTAAAAGCACTGTTTCAATGTATAAATATAATTTATTAGACAAAACAAATGTAATTTTAATGCAATCTAAAAGCAAATCTTTTAAAGTGAAATCGAGGCGTCACTGGAATTTTGATATCATTCCTTTTAAAACCTTTATTTTGAAGTTGAAATGCAAATGAAAAAGCATCAGTAAGTATATTTTATTATCCGTCTATGTTGAAGTTAAAAGTATGTTTGCATTGTAGTTATAAATAGAAGAAAACAGCAAATGATCAAATAAAAGAATATTATGTACATTTTAATTAATAGCATTGTGTCACATAAAATTCGATATCATTATTTTTAAGACCAATATTTAAAAAATTCTTATAACCATAAAGTAGCTGCGTCACAAACTTTTAACCCGTTAAGGCTTTTTGTATTGATATCATTACTTTTTAAGGGTTATTGATTAAAAGATCGCACAAATGAGTTTATAGCACTATATAAAAAGTATTTTTGTATTAAATTTAACTTGAAAGTAAATTTTAAAATTATACAGCAAGTGATAAAACTTTAAAGAAAAACAGAACACTACAAAAACATACTACTTTGGGGTGGGAGAAGCTATTACATACAAAGAAATTGCATAACATGTAACTATTAGAAATAAACTTTGTAAAGTTTTGAAAGCATTTTCACAAGAAATTTTTTTTTTTTTTTTTTTTTTTTACTCATACTGAAAAAGTATTATTGAAATAAAAAAAGATTTTAACAGCATAATTTTTTTTTTTCCATTGGCAACTCCATATTACTACAGAAATATATGAAACTTGTAACATTTATTTTTTTATATAATGAACATCTGAACATTCAATTGGTAATGTGGGTCCCCGGGAGAAGAAAAATATTTAAAAACAATTACTCCCTATTATCCACAGAACAAGGTGGGGGTATCACCGTTACCAATGGAACGGCTCATTGTTGCCCACTTTTGTTCAGGCATTATGATTATAAATATTTAAAAAAAAAGAAAGCTTTATAAAAATTAAACAACAGATGGCAAATTTTTACTCAAAACTCCTGTGTAGTAATTCTTAATGGTTACCTGATGTATAAAAATAGGTTTTTTAAACTAAAAAGGTTATTCTGTTTTTTCAAAAAATAAAATGTAAATATTTTTGCTATTCCTAGGCCATGAACACTTAGAAATTTCAGTGTCATCGGCTTTGTACCAATGTTTGTTTTTTCGAACTATAGCTGTATAATGGCCGCTTGATGAACTTTTACCATGATGAAATATTGCACCTTTTAATATGTAATTTTTATCACAAAATTTTATTTTACTCTGTGTAACTCCTGACAGTAACAAGTTTGTATTTTTCTGCATGTTTGAATTTATTAATTGCAATGAAAAAATTAAAACATTTTGTGTATTTTCAATGTTAGTTTTAGTAATTAAAACATTAGCGTTATTACAATTAGGGCATTTTGCTTCTTTACATAAATTTGAATTCCAGGCATTAAAATTATAGTCAAGTAACTCCTGAAATTGAAATTTGTTTTTTGTTATTGGTATTATTAATTTTCCTATTTGAGTTTCAATCGTTTCTTGGTTATCATATTCACAATTTTGACATTTATAATAATTTTTAGTATCAAATGACATAAGAAATTTTAAATATCTATATTTATCAAGAAGTAATTGTAAAAATTCTGTGCTATCCTGCTGCTGTTTAATATCAAACATATCATCATCATGAAACTCTAATTGTAATTTATGTGAATCTAAAGCACTACTGGATATGGAACTTGAAAAACCTAAACATAGTTTTTTTAATTCTGAATGTGTGGATAACATTATTGCAGAGTTTATACACTTTATATTAAAAAGACATTGTAAGACAGAGTTAACGTAACAGGAAACACCATATGGATTATTAAAACCATGAAAATTACTTAATGATTCTATTATGTCTTCTCCATGTTTCTTAATTTGTGCATTTTCTATATCAATTAATGGAGGTGTATGCAAGTGTGTTAAGTAATTGTTTTTATCAGGCACATTCTTATTAACAGTTTTGTCTAATGAGAACAGTTTTATGTCTGGTTTAAACGTAGATTTCAATCTATTATACTCTAAAATTGCACTAGTCTGAGCTTGAATTTTATTTGGATTTAAATTAATTATGTGTAGATCATCTAAACATTTAACTCTGGATAAAGCAACATACACCTGACCAGATGAAAATATCGAGCTACCTATATCTACTACACAAGTGTCTAAAGTTAAGCCTTGGCTTTTATGAATAGTTATTCCATACGCTAAACATATCGGAAACTGCTTTCGGAAAACAAATATGTTTGTAAATAATTGAAATTTTGCAGTTACAGGTTCTATGTCAAATTCTCCAGTCTCAAATTTTATTCTAAGTTTACTAATATTTTCAGTTGAAAAGTTATCTTTAAAAATTTTAACTATAAAACCTATTGCACCATTTACTAAACCGTTAGTTACATCTATATTTCTCAATAACATAATTTTTGCTCCTAATTTGACTTCTATTTCATCTTCTAGCCCTGCAGTTCGTGTATTATCTTCCTTAATCTTATTTAAGGATTTCCGCGCTTTATCTTTTTGTGCATTAGTTTTTGCTTCAATTATATCAATAGCTTTGAGAATAACTTTTGGTTTACTTGAATAATCTAACATACAGGTGTTAAAGAGATTACACTGTTTTTTTGTTGGGAATAAACAAATAGTTTTACATTCTAATTTTTGTACGTATTCAACTAATTCTTTTATACAATCTGATGGATTATTGGATTTTAGAATAATTTCTCTTTTACGTAAAATTAACTCATGAGAATCTGTCAATACACCGATACGGATTGAATCTAATATAGATGCATATACTTTATCTGTTTGCTGCCTCATGTTAATAGACAATTCGTCATAGGTAAGTAATTCTTGCCAAATATTTATAAAATGTAATCCAGCAAAATGAGTAACGCTAGTTTCTTTAGAAATACTTACAAAAGGGGAATATCCCATTACAGGCGGAAGTTGTAATAAATCACCAAAAAATAAAATATTTATTCGCCCGAACCAGCCGTCATCTTCATCCATGGTGTCAAAAATTTCCGATAACCTCATGTGGATATGCATTAACATTATATTAGAGACCATGGAGACTTCATCTAAAATAAGCAAAACTAAATTATTTAACTCAACACGGATAGAATTTAATTTGTCATCTGATAATTTACTGTACTTAGGTATATTGCCATGTTCTACTGGTAACTGCAGTAAACGATGAATAGTCAAACCCTTTATATTAAAAGCAGCGATTCCATTTGGTGCTGTTACAGCGACTTTGCTAAATTTATCTGAAATATAACACCGAATAACTTTAATCAAATATGATTTTCCTGTTCCTCCGATTCCAGACACAAATTTTCTCAAAATTAAGTTTGGAATTAAACGCTTATTAACATTATTGGATGTGCAAGTATTAATTTCCTTAATATATTGTTCCAAACAATTTACAAATTCATCAAAAACACGTTTTTGATCTACATTTAAATGTTTAATCATGCTATCAATATCTTCCTTTGGCAATAATTTTTCAAAATCTTCTTTTTCATTTCCTATTGGCTCTACAAAATTAATAATATTAAAGTCATTTTTATCATCCTTACTATTTGAAAGCATTTGATTTTCTATAGTTTCAATTTCTGAATTCAAATCATTTTTAGCCTGCTGTATTTCTTCTAAACGTTCATGATACTTCATTGCCTCCAGCAAATTTTCCTTGCAATCAATAAAAGATTCACTATACGTTTCGAAACTACCTTTTAATTCCGAAATAGTTCTCCATGGTTTAAACAAAATTAATAAACAGAAATAATAGTTTTCTGGCTCTTGTTTACAGTTATAATTGTAATGGTTAATTAAATACGGAAATTTTCTTTTACGTAAATATTTTTCCCCATACTCATAAGAAATTACGGTTTTAGAAGAAGGTTTTTTATTTACAATATCATACCATCTTGAAAAATCAAATAAAGAAAGATTTTCAAGTTGTTTTGGCCTATGTGGATAATGTGTATCAATCCAACTTGCACAATAGATATCAGTTGCATTGTTACTTAATTTACTCAGTTCCTTTTGGGTTTTTAATTTACGCGATCTGTTAATTTTAACATCTAACCATCTGATAACAGTACCAGAATCAGTTCCAAATAATGAATGTGATAGTAAAGTGTCAGCAGCTTCTAAAGCTCCACATTCCCGATTCGATAATGCTCGTAAACCGAAGTTCCATAAACGATTATATAATGGTTTTGCAGAACAAAAATCATTAAAATCATCAGACGCAAATGATTTTTCAGCTTTGGTTTGATATTTTGTTACGTATGTAGTTAAAGATGCTGACTTTTCACCGATAAACTTAATATCTACATTTCCACACCAGGCTAGCATTATAACTGCATTATAATCATTAATGTAAACTTCGTCTTCATTTCGTGGCAAATTATACAAACGAGTTTTCGTTAGCTTTCTTCGACCTATTACTGCATTAGCAACTTCATTAACATGTAAATACTCTGAAATGTCACGTGGAAAACTAAACCTACAAACTCTAATAGTTTTATTTTTAACTTTTTTAGCACGCATACAATATGAATTATGTTTATGAATTTGGTATTTTGTAACACGATCATGAAGTAGAGGAAAATTAGTTTTATTGGGAATTTTACATGTTATATATTTATTAATGAATCCAGCAATAGAATCTAAACTTGCTTTTCCTAAGACTGGGGCATTCTTAATCCATAGCAATAAATGAAAATGTTGTAATCCACGGGACTGATACTCACGGCGCCAAGCATAATGCTCAACTATACCTAATGGACCATTACTAGAAGTAATAAAATCTAACATAGCTTGAAATTTGTTTTCGATAAAACGGGAAGTATTTACTGGATCTAAAGCTATTAAATGTGATAAAGGTTTATCTTTATATTTTGAATTTGTTTGCCCTAGATACATATGTAAGTCTTCCCAATGATATTCACTTGGACTCAAAGTTAAAAAGAAAGTAGCGGGGCCATAGTTTTTCACCATACAATTTAAATCATTACGTGGTTTTGACCAAAACTGCTCTGTATTTCGTAATCTACTAAAAATTGTGGACAAATTACCCTCCAATTCCTTGCTTGCAATCATATCTAAGCACTCCTTTGCAGTAATATTTGATGTAGAATTTGTAATATTTAATTTGTGAAAAATTCCCGCTTTTAATTGTCTGATATTAGCATTATTTAATAAATAAAACAAATATTGTAAGTTTAGTCGAAATTGTGAATGAGAAGATTTTAATAAACATTTAATAAACTCTGCTGTAGGTAAATCAATTGATCGTATTTGAGAATTACCATTTTCACCATAACAAAATAAGTCTGGAAAGCATTTTAAATCTAATTGCATATCTCGATCATCTAAACTTTTTTCCATAATTTGTAAAAATTGATATATTGTGCTAGAATCCATGTTAATTCTTTTTTCAAATAATGGATGTATTGTCATGTTGTTATAATAACCATCTGTTACATCTTTTTGCGTCAACATTGCACCCCCTATATCTGGATTTCTATTATCACAATCTAACTCAATATCACAATCTTTTATATTTTCTAACAATTTATCAGCTGAAGTTGGTATAATAATGTGGTGATACAAGGGATTATTTTTTTTTAACCAATGTAATGCTTCAAAAATTTTATTTATGTTAATTAATGTTTGCCAAATATGATTGTGTTTAGATGGTGCACTACGAGCTAATACATAAAGCTCCTGATCTGTCATTAGTGCATCAGACGGATTTGGTAATTTTTTAAGTGTCTGTTCTAATGGTAATGGTAAATGAAAAACTCTACCTATTATTTTCTTAACAAGACCTACTGGTGTTTTTTGTTTAAGTCCTCCCTGAACTGTAACCATTCTAGTGATAACTTGAAAAGCTTTTGCACGTTGAATTAAAATTTTTTCAAATTCATTTAAAGTGGAAATGCACTCTGGAACTGGTTTGAATGCCAAATTATTCAATATACATCTGGAAGGCATTTGATTAGTTTTAAATTTATTCATACAATACACACAAATATATTTGAAATCACTAAATGTTCCTTCATAATAATCTACTAATTTTTTCCACTCTGTATTTGATTTGAAAGACACACTGATAATTGGACGGATGTTCCGTTGATGACAAAGTTGTAAGCAAGAAACACAAGTATGAACAGGCCAATCAGTATCTTTTACCTTGAAGCTGCGAAAAGCTTTGTTAAAATAATCGAAAATTTCTCCTTCTTCCTCAAATGGAAATGAATCAACAATGAAAGAACAACTTTTAATGCTAATTTGGTCACAAATATCTGTTAAATGTTCTAAATCAAAATTTAATAAAGAAAATTCATAGTAATTTATACTTTTTACAGAACGTAAAATTTTATAGATTAATCTTATAATTTGACGAATATCTGGAAAATGTGGGGCAATTGAACGAAAAAATAGTAAAACAGAGTCACAGTTATCATCAACATAACAAAAGGATGGATGGCCTAGCTTACTTTTGCTATAATCAATATGTGATTCACATTCATTGTATTCATTAGAAATGTTTTCAGTGACGAATGTTTTTTTTGCGTCAGAATTACGACAATTATCAATAGTTTGAAAGAATTGTAAGATTTGTGAACATTGTAAGCTTAGAATAACATTTATAATAGTCAGAAGACGATCAAATATTTTTTGTTTGTTAAGCAAACATATATTAGTGTTGCAAACCCAAGTGTTCTTTTTTTCACCACATTGGAATAAATTCACAATTTGGCCCTCACTGTTGCATTCTAAATTTGTTTTATAATTAGAAATGTTAGTGTAAGTGGAATCAGTAAAAAAATTTTCTGACGTTAAAGTATGAAGAGAATATCCAACTAATGCATTAAAATTTTGCTCTAAATCAGAATCTGGATTAACTTTTAATTTGCTATATCTTAATTTTTCTTTTAAAAATATATATGTTTTACAAAATGTATTTATTAAACTCTCTCGATAATTAGATATTTTATTCACAACCTTTTCTGCCTGTAATCGCCTGTCAATATTTTTATTACTTCCCCAGATTCTCAGAATTAAACTTTCTTTATTTTCAGGTAATTTAAACAAATTTTTAATTGCAGTAAATTCGTTGCTTATATTGTGACTCTGACTGGTCTGTGGTAAAGAAATTTTTTTGCGAATTTTCATTTCTGTCACTCTGTTTTGTCGTTGGACCGGTGTCTCTAAACTAATCAGTTGCTTTTTTTTAATTTTACTTTTATTTATTTGACAGTGGGCCTGTGACTGTGAACTTTTCAATTTCCTGTGTGTGCTAATTTTTCTTAACCTTTCTTCATGTTTATCTTGTGTTTCTAAACTAATGTGTTGCTTTTTTTGAATTTTTCTTTTATTTAAGTACATTTGATGTTGGACTTGTGTCTGTCGATTTCTATAAAATTTCATGTATTCTCTTAATTTTCTTAACCTTTCTTCACGTTTTATTTGCGTTTCTGAATTCATGTGCTGCTTTCTTTTCATTTTATTTGTGTACATTTGACGCTGTGCTTGTGTCTGTCGATTCCTATACAATTTTATATATGATGCAGATTTTCTTAATCTTTCTTTCCGTTTAACATGTGTTTCTAAATTAATGCGTCGTTTCCTTTGGAATTTCTGTTTCTTTAAGTTTATTGCATGTTGGATTGGTGTTTGTGAATTTTCATATAATTTTATGTATGATCTAGTTTTTCTCAACCTTTTTTTATGTTTATTTTGTGATTCTAAATAGAGTTTTTTTCTCTGTATTTTAGTTTTGGGTACTTCTCCTGTTTTTGTTAAGTTGGATGTGTATTTAGATAAATTCACTTTAGTGCATTCATTTTTAACATTTTGGTTATGTGTTACACGAACAGACATTAAACTAAATAGAGATTCTTTTTTTACAGTATAATTATGATCACTAGTATCAATTAAACAACAACTGTTCAGTAATTGGCTAGCTAAACATTCAATTGTTGCCATACAACATAAAATAGCAGCACCTTTTCCCTCCAAAGCTGGACATCCTTGAGAGTTTCGTTTGTGTGAATCAAAACAATAATACTTAGATTTAAATTTCATAAGAGCAAATGTATAGCTATTGCATGTAAAAATTCCTGTTGTGTATTTATTTATTTCAAAAAAAGAAGTTAATGATGGAATTAAATTATTAAATGTACAAACACCCTCCTGTATATGTTTTATACTTCTATTACCACTATGCATTTCAATGTTTTCATAAAAGCTAAATGTATCGCCATGAAAATTAATTATGTTAAAAACTTCATCAAATGAAAGGTAATCTGAATTAGCATTAATTTCTTGATTAATTGTGCTTTTAGAAGTTCGGTATAACTGATCCCCAATATGTAATATGTAGTCAATATCGCTTGAATCCCATGTGTCAATATTTTTTTAAAGGAATATGCGAGAGCAACACAAGACATAGGTGTACATTGTTTACCACGAGTCTCTAAAAATATTTTATCGCCTTGATCAATATTACCCATTATTATTGTGAACTCATTTTCACCTGGTCGATTTCTTAAATTTTTGCTAATACGTTTACGAGGCCGACCTCCACCACATAATTTTAAGTTTTTAATGTTAGATAGTATGAATTGTGGTGTTTTATCTGATACAGTATCACTAACCGAATTTATTCCTGCCCCAAGTACACAATGATTCACTTGTTGAAAGTTTACTTTACATAATGAAATGTTATCTGATAATTTATCACCTAAACATAATACAACTACCCAAAAAATACAAGTGATTCTTAATAGAAAAAACCAAACAAAATTTATAATTTGATAAACGCGATTATAAAAGAGAAAAAAGTTACATGGCAATGGATCAGAGGAAGGCGAATTGCAAAACATTGAGTTAGAGAAAGGGGCGATGCTAGACGGTATGTTCAAACAAGAGGAAGCCTGGGACGGCTGGTTAAAGCAAGGAGAAGCACGGCGCAATGGGGAACGTGAACGACGCAGCGAGGAACGAGCAAGACACAAGGGAGGAGGAGCACGAAGCAGCGGAGAACGAGCACGGGGCAAGGGGGGAGGAGCCCGACGCAGCAGGGGACGAACAGAACGCAAAGGGCGAGAAACACGAAGCAGCGGAGAACGAGCACGGGGCAAGGGGGGAGGAGCCCGATGCAGCAGGGGACGAACAGAACGCAAAGGGCGAGAAACACGAAGCAGCGGAGAACGAGCACGGGGCAAGGGGGGAGGAGCCCGACGCAGCAGGGGACGAACAAAACGCAAAGGGCGAGAAACACGAAGCAGCAGAGAACGAGCACGGGGCAAGGGGGGAGGAGCCCGACGCAGCAGGGGACGAACAGAACGCAAAGGGCGAGAAACACGAAGCAGCGGAGAACGAGCACGGGGCAAGGGGGGAGGAGCCCGACGCAGCAGGGGACGAACAGAACACAAAGGGCGAGAAACACGAAGCAGCGGAGAACGAGCACGGGGCAAGGGGGGAGGAGCCCGACGCAGCAGGGGACGAACAGAACGCAAAGGGCGAGAAACACGAAGCAGCGGAGAACGAGCACGGGGCAAGGGGGGAGGAGCCCGACGCAGCAGGGGACGAACAGAACGCAAAGGGCGAGAAACACGAAGCAACGGAGAACGAGCCGAACGCAAGGCGGGAGGAGCACCAAGCAGCGGAGAACGAGCCCGACGCAGCAGGGGGCGAGCAGGAGCACAAAGCAGCGGAGAACGAGCCGGACGCAAAGGGGAACGAGCCCGACGCAGCAGGGGGCGAGCAGGACGCAAGGCGGGAGCAGCACCAAGCAGTGGAGAACGAGCCGGACGCAAAGGGGAACGAGCCCGAAGCAAGGTGGGAGGAGCACCAAGCAATGGAGAACGAGCCCGACGCAAGGTGACAGGAGCACCAAGCAATGGAGAACGAGCCCGACGCAAGGTGACAGGAACACCAAGCAACGGAGAACGAGCCCGACGCAGCAGGGGGCGAGCAGGACGCACGGGGGCAGGAACACAAAACAGCGGAGAACGAGCCCGACGCAAGGTGGGAGGAGCACCAAGCAATGGAGAACAAGCTGGACTCAAGGGGGCAGGAGCACAAAGCAGCGGAGAACGAGCCGGACGCAGCAGGGGCGAGCAGCACGCAAGGGGGCAGGAGCACCAACCAACGGAGAACGAGCCCGACGCAGCAGGGGACGAGCAGGACGCAAGGGGGCAGGAGCACAAAGCAGCGGAGAACGAGCCCGACGCAAAGGGGAACAAGCCCGACGTAGCAGGGGAGGAGCACCAAGCAACGGAGAACGAGGCCGACGCAGCAGGGGGCGAGCAGGACGCAAGGGGGGAGGAGCACAAAGCAACGGAGAACGAGCCCGACGCAGCAGGGGACGAGCAGGACGCAAGGGGGAAGGTACACGACACAGCGGAGAACGGGCAGGACGCAAGGGGGGGACAGCACAGGGCAGTAGGGAAGAAGAGAGAAAGTTTGAGTGAGGAGCGGAAAAGAGAACCTCAAGCCTAACCGGAGAGCCAAATGTAACTCCCGCAGAGACTGGTACCAGTGATTTAGGTGCTGGAACCGACTTAACAGTATGTGTTGCTGGCTTAAACACACGAAAGGTGAAAGCCCACCGTCCACTGTTAGACGATTCTACACCATCAATTCCATGGTAAAACATTCTCTGGTCCCTAAACACATAAAAATCCCCACCTCCCAGCCATTCCCGTGCAACCTCCTGCCTTCTATTGTTCTCCAACACAAGAGTGGCTCCAGCACCATAACACAAGGTAACAACCTGTTCAGAATCATGAGCAGGTTCATCATCCTTATGAGTGCTAAGTCCTGAAGTCCCACTTGGATAGTAGACCACTAGACAAGCATTTGGTTTACCTAGCCGCAAATCCCTAACAACCCCTGCACACAGATGCTCTACTTCTGAGAAGGCCCCAAATGGCTTAATTTTTCTACATAAATTTTTCCCATACTCATACTGCCTATCAGCAAAAAGCCACTCAAAACGATTCCCTTTACGACCCCTTGCAATTAAGCCATCATCAAGATTAGAGTTAAGCTTCCTAACAAATTTCTGCATTGCTGCCTTCTCAGAAACGCTAAGCCTGCCACGCTCCACACTCGGAAAAACAGTGCGCACAGGACGAGAACAAGAAGAAAATTCCAAGGAAGGAAAAGAGACAGAAGAGAGAGAAGGCAAAACACATGAAGACATAATAGGCAAATCCTTACCTTTAGTTTTACTTACTGTTAAGGCTTGTGGCACAACTTCATCTTGCATAGACAAGTTCCAGAAAATTCTTGAATGAATTCTGTTTGATGTAACTTCCGCATAACTCAGTCCACCTACATAATCTTCATACCTGAAATGAGAAAAGAAGTACCCAGAAAAACATTGCGACAATGCAAGACCAGGTAAAGGCATTCTCAAAACCTAGAAAGAATCAAAAAGAAAAAAATTATATTAGAAAGTAAATATAAATAATTATAAGATTAAACTTTTTGTTTTCCATGTTTTTAAATTTTCTATTAAATGGTTGAACCATAGCTATACGCAATCAAAGTGTGACGTCACTAACAGTTAGTGGGGCCCTCAAAAAAATTTCTATGTTAATTATCCTTGGATTTTTTGTAAAAAGTTATTAAAAATTAATAAAAAATATTTTCTAATTTGAATCCCCATATTCAGATATAGTCAGGGCCTGAAATTTCAACTTAGATTACACTCGGTGAAAAAAAAAGTTACTCGCCACAAAATATGACTCACTCTATTTTTTACGTATAAGGTGACCAGAATTTTTTAATGGAAAAAGAGGAGAAATTACACATTTCCACTCGCCACTGGCAAGCGGAAATTTAGCATCCTGGATATAGTCAGGGATCTGTCCAGACTTTTCGGACAGGGTCCTGTTTTTGTGAAATTATGAAAAAAACTGATTTCCAAACTGATTCACAAAAAATGTTTGTGAATTTAAATTTTGTGTGAAAATAAAGTTCTTCTGAACTTTTCGGCTAAGAAAATTGTGAAAAATGTAATTTTTTAAAATAATTTTAGACAATGACAGTTCACTTTTATAGAAATAAACTATAGAACTATATATATATATATATATATATATATATATATATATTTTTTTTTTTTTTTTTTTTTTTTTGGGGGGGGGGGGTGGTTAGCACCATACACTGTAAGATTCTATATACATTTAGACCGAAGTTTTACTCGCCACAGTAAAATTTCCACTCGCCACTGGCAAGCAGAAATTTACAGGGGTCGATCCAGCAGTGGCAGATTTAAGGGGGGGGGCTAGGGGGCTGAAGCCCCCCCCAAAACAGTGACATTCACAATTGAATATTGCAATTGTACATTTTTTTTTTTGGTCTAGAATAACGTTTTGAAAAGTCTTAGTCCCCCCCCCCCCCGAACGTTAAGTTCTGGATCCGCCACTGCGATCCAGGTTATAAATTTTGGGTCCCCTTTTTGTGAAAAACATAATACTTTTGTGAAATTTTATTTATTTTTGTGAAAAAATAAAAAATCGTGTCTAAAACCTTCCATTTTAACTGCCATTCTAAATAATGTTTAATATCAAATTAACGTAGTTTCATTGAACCAATTAATTAAAAATAATACAGAAAACATGGAAACATTTTTGAAAAAATCACTTTTCTAAAACAAATCTTATGAAGGACTCATTTCATAAATCTGAATTTTGTGAAGGGTCCTCTTTTATGGATTTGAATTTTGTGAAGGGTCCTCTTTTATGGGGTGGAATTTTGTGAAGGGGCAGCAAAGAGGACCCAATTTTTGCCTGGATCGACCTCTGATTTAGCATCCTGGATATAGTCAGGGGTCTGTCCAGACTTTTCGGACAGGGTCCTGTTTTTGTGAAAAAAACTGATTTCCAAACTGATTCACAAAAAATGTTTGTGAATTTAAATTTTGTGTGAAAATAAAGTTCTTCTGAACTTTTCGGCTAAGAAAATTGTGAAAAATGTAATTTTTTAAAATAATTTTAGACAATGACAGTTCACTTTTATAGAAATAAACTATAGAACTATATATATATATATATATATATATATATATATATTTTTTTTTTTTTTTTTTTTCGGGGGGGGGGGTGGTTAGCACCATACACTGTAAGATTCTATATACATTTAGACCGAAGTTTTACTCGCCACAGTAAAATTTCCACTCGCCACTGGCAAGCAGAAATTTACAGGGGTCGATCCAGCAGTTGCAGATTTAAGGGGGGGGGGGCTAGGGGGCTGAAGCCCCCCCCCCCAAAACAGTGACATTCACAATTGAATATTGCAATTGTACATTTTTTTTTTGGTCTAGAATAACGTTTTGAAAAGTCTTAGTCCCCCCCCCCCCCGAACGTTAAGTTCTGGATCCGCCACTGCGATCCAGGTTATAAATTTTGGGTCCCCTTTTTGTGAAAAACATAATACTTTTGTGAAATTTTTATTTATTTTTGTGAAAAAATAAAAAATCGTGTCTAAAACCTTCCATTTTAACTGCCATTCTAAATAATGTTTAATATCAAATTAACGTAGTTTCATTGAACCAATTAATTAAAAATAATACAGAAAACATGGAAACATTTTTGAAAAAATCACTTTTCTAAAACAAATCTTATGAAGGACTCATTTCATAAATCTGAATTTTGTGAAGGGTCCTCTTTTATGGATTTGAATTTTGTGAAGGGTCCTCTTTTATGGGGTGGAATTTTGTGAAGGGGCAGCAAAGAGGACCCAATTTTTGCCTGGATCGACCTCTGATTTAGCATCCTGGATATAGTCAGGGGTCTGTACAGACTTTTCGGACAGGGTCCTGTTTTTGTGAAAAAAACTGATTTCCAAACTTATTCACAAAAAGTTTTTGTGAATTTAAATTTTGTGTGAAAATAAAGTTCTTCTGAACTTTTCGGCTAAGGAAATTGTGAAAAGGGTAATTTTTCAAAATAAAATTATAATTAAAGTTTCATTTTAGACAATGACAGTTCATTTTTATAGAACTAAACTAGTGCTGCACCGAGTAGCACTTTGGCCGAGTAGCCGTAAGAAAGAATAATTGAAATTGACATATATATGAAGAATTTTGCACATCTTGAAATTTAAAAAAGGCTTTTTAACACAAAATTAAGTTAAATGACAAAAAGTATGTTTACATGAAACATTTCAGAACTTTTGTAGTGTATATACACAATTAGGTTCATTGTTATATTTGATACTTCCAGCTTAGTGGATTATTAAAACCATAATAACTGATAACTTCATTCTTTATTGTATAGTCTTTCTCAGATGCATATCATTTTCAAATAATTCTTAGAGATTATAAAAGTTCTTCATACACTCAGGCTTAATTTAAGATGCATGAAATTTACATATGAAATGAGAACATTAAAATAAATATTTTTTCATCATTTCAAACATGATAGACTTCATTAATCTTCAAATTCTAGAAGAGTAAAAAGTAGGTAGTTTCGGGCCATAATTTACAGAACAACAAATTTGATAATATATTTTTTATAACATTTTAGTGTATTTACCTTTTTCATAATTATTATTTTTTAAATTAAAAATCAATCTTTTTTTTACAGTTTTAAAAGTCTTACTTTTATTTGCACAAATATGTAACTAAAGTTTTATCAACTACGTATAGTAGTATTATATAAGGGGTTCTTCTTTCTAAAATATTTTATTTTTGTCTGTTTTATAGATACAATCTTATGTACAAAGTTTTTGTAATTTAAAAAAAAAAAAAAATGCATATTACACACATACAAGATGGATATACTTAAATTCTTGTAACTAAAATAGATAAGCTCAGATCATGGATCGTCTCTATATCGAGTTTAATGGCAATCTACTTGACCGTTTTAACTGCAGAAAGCTGTTTGCAGCAAAAGTTTAATGACTATGTTTATATTTTCATATTTTTTTAGTTTAGTTATTAAAAAACAACTCTTATGAATACATTTCTTTCAATAATACATAAAAATAATGAAATTCTTACAACTACTCGGTAGTGACCAAATACTTAGTCCATATTTGGCCGAGTACCGAGTATATAGCGAGTACTCGGTACACCTCTAAAGTAAACTTAAATATATGCATAGAAGCCCTTATTAAATTAGAAATTGAAAATTAGTTTTTCGGGGAAACACAGCAAAATTTCTGATTTTTCATAAGCAGCCTGTTCGTTCCATGGAAGTTCCTGTATGCATTTCTTATGCATAGCGTTTGATGCATGAACAGATTTTTTTTTTTTTTTTTCAAATTGTTTTTAGTAATATGCTTTAGCAAAAAAGCGAAAACATGTTATTTCATTTTCGCAACAATCTTATGGCTTTTAGAGCTTAGCTTAACACACATATAGTGTTCATATTCAAATATGGGGAAAAAATTCTTTAAGTTTTCCAATTTTTAAGAAAATATTAGCAACATATACACGAAATACTCCTCTAGAAAGAAGAAAATTTGTCAATCAACATAGAAATTCATATAGAAAGCATTGTTTACATGCATATTTTTACAATACTTAATCATTTGAAACTTGGTATAAAGCTAAATAAGAAAAATGTATTACAAGAGAAAGAAAGTGTTCTTTTTCTCAGATTTCATAATCAACTTTTCAAAAATTAAAAAAAAAAAAAAAAAAAAAATCCCATTTCCCTCTTCCTGCCCTCACACACAATTATTTAAATTTCCTAAGTATTTCATGTTTTCAATAATAAGTATCAACCCTGATTATTTTAAGGAACTGGTGTCCATAATTTAAATATAAAATTACTTTTAAAACATATTTTAATCAATTTTTGGGTATTACTTTGTAAGTTAATTAATATCACAGGGTTTGAAATTAGCAGTCGTTAGGCACATTTATAGATATTTAAATTTGGCAACCATAAAATAACACGCAGTCATAATTTTTTACCAAATTCATAAAAAAATTCAAATATTTTTTCACTACACTTAGATTGTAAACAGAAATTTTCCATCATGATAATTTACAAACAACTGAATTTAACCAATTTTTATTTATGAAATCTGAAAGTATAAATAATTTATAAATAGTTTAAATGAATATTTTCTGGTAGATCTCACTTTGCAGGAAGATATTGAAGTAATACATGGGATTTTGCTGGTACCAGGGGTTGATCCAGGCAAAAATTGGGACCCTTTTGCTGCCCCTTCACAATAAATACGATTGAGTAACATAATGCAGTTCATATAATTCAATTTTAAGTTTATCAAAATCAAATAAAATTCAGTAGTAAATATGAGGATGCAATAATAATATAAATATTTCTAGAAACATCAAATCTTCGATAAGTATCAAAATTTCGTAGCACTTTTTTTTTCTTCAAATATAGATCAGCAAATAACCCTCAATTTTTTTATTTATGTGAAATCGTAAAATTATTATCAGATGGATTATAGAGAAAAGGAACCATTTTTATTAACACTTGTGTTTAACTAGGAAAAATATATTTTTAGCATTTAAGGCTAAATTTAAAATAGAAAATTAAGTCTTAATCTGAAATCCAAAATTTAGATTCACCACAACGGTTAAAAAAAAAATAATAATAAAGCAGGAGTGCTTTTTCCCCCGTTTAAGTTTTAACTTATTCGTAGATTTCGTTCCGATTCCTGTTCCGTCCCGATGTAGGCTTAACGTACCACGGTCGTTTCGTTAAATTTCATACGTACTCCGTGTAGGCTTAACGTGGCGCTGTTGATTTAGTTATCAATAAATAAAAAAATTCCGCAGATTTATCGCTGGGTTCATTGAAACAGGAAGCAAAATATAATTAAATCTGCTCACACATTAAAAAAAAATATTGAGTAGGAAAGTTAGTTAAAAATCGATTGCAAAATTTGTATTAGACTAAGAAAGAAGAAAGCGAGTTAATAAAAACATGATAAAATACAGTAAAATGTAATGAAACATAAAACCATCTTACCTGAAATATAATCCAATAAAGTTAATCCAATAAAAAAAAAAAAATAATCACAAATATAAATTTATAATATAAATTTATTATCGCCAAAATCTAGAGCTTGATGCAACAAGCAATAGCAAGTAGCAAGCACTATTGAAATGCGTAAGATTTCGATTCGATTCGATACGATTCGATTTGTGTTTCTAGCATGAAATACCTGGGCGCATGAATACAGAAGAGTTCAGCATCAGCATTATAACAAAATATTTTCGTCTTAAAAAATTATAAAATCATCTCGAATAACGATTAAATAAAGTAATTTAAATTTTAAACCAATTTCTTAATTTAAAACTGAGTAAAAGTATTTTTTTAATAAATCCATAAATCTAAAATAATGAATTCTCTTCATAAACAACTAGGAAAAATACATAAATAAATATTTGATCAAATATATGTATAATAGAAATTTTAAACATGTAATAAAGTATTTTTGCGTTAAAAAAATATATATAAATAATTCATTGCCTGCATTCACTTCGGTCAACCAACCAACCCACATGCCTCACAGTTAGAACCGAGTAACAGCGTTTCCATCGAAGAAACACATGCAATTGGCGGAGTAATATAGTTCCATATTTGAAACGATTTATATGAAAAACAAGAGTTTTCCTGAAAAAAACAAAAACGTTACTCGATTCAGAAAGATCCCATTAACAACATATATTAATTAAATTAAAATCGTTCGTGCGGTTTTAGAGATATTTTTTCATGAATTTAGTTCATTACATCCTTACACCTCACGTTTTTCCTTTTTGGCTTTAAATTGAGATTCAGATCTCAAAACATACTGCATGTAGAAACGTAAAATTTTCAGGATAGATTAAGACCGAAGAAAAAAGACTATTTTGAAAAGATCAGAACAAAATATAGCATATTTTCTGAGATATTAAGTGTCGGCTTTTACGAATCTCTTTGATCTCAGACTAGCCGTATATATGAGTTCGCAGCGTTCAGTTCGTCCTTCCGCTTGCGTCACTCGAAAAACTACCGTTTTTCATGATACATCGGAAACTGCATTGAAATATTGTTCAGTTATTTAAATGGATATTACAGTATTTCTAAAGAGAAGGAGCATCATTAATTTTGTATTTATTTCAGTATTATTGTTATTGTTGCTGTTAAAAAAATAATCATTAATAATATTGATATGATCTTATAGAATAAAAATGATTATATGTATATATATATAAATTACAAAATTATTTATTACACGTAGTCAAATAAAGAATAAAAGAAGTAAAAATGCCGTCGAAAGCCAAAGTAACGAAATTATCCACAGGATCATTTAAATATCCTGTGGATACAATATTACTTTAATGAAAAAAGTTTAAATAAATAACTTTAATAATTAAGCTATATTAAATTAAATATTACACCATTTTTCATTATTAAGCGCGTTATTATAATATTTTAACTATTGTCTAATATTATAATTGTACAAAATATGTGATATATTTGTTAATTGGTTCAAACATCCTCTTTTCCAACATATTTTTTTTTGACACTCAATGAACAAAATGAACAATTCTGAAACTATTCTCAGTGGTATTTGCATTCCGGAATTTTTATTTTATTTCTCGCCAATAATTGTTTAATAGTGATATTATTAGTAGTTTTCTAGTAATATTTAGCAATTGAATATAGCCCAAAACACATTTCGTAATTACTAATTACTGGTAGGGAATAAAATAAAACATCTGGATCGCAAACACCCCTGTATTCTGAAACTAATAAGCGAAATGTACACTGGACGATATCTTGAGGGCTCCAGCCAAAGTCCCTTCCCGCTCTTCGATGACTTTTTTCAGTCAATTTTGGCCTTTTGTTTCTTCTAGTGTTAGCTTTTTTTTTTTTTTCATCTTACGCTTTTTCTATGGATTTTTAGCTTTTATTTCGTTGCTTTTTACATTCTAAAATGTGGTGAACTCAATTAAAAATTCCTAAATTGAGACCACAAAAACAATAACTAAATGAAATATTTTTTACAAGGTTAAAAGTCCTCCACTAAATATACGAAAAAAAAAAAAGGCCGATTTACTACAATATAAAAATTAAAATTAAGGTGAAGGTGAAGGGTAGATAGAAAAAGTAATCTACTGTGGCATTCACATGGTTTTCTTTTACACTGCATTTCAATTAAACACAGATTGTAGATTAAGTTGTAGGATATCAAGAACTGTACCCTAACATAATTCTTTGTGAGAGGGGCTGCCGCCCCTTCAAACCCCTATTTAAATATAGAAAATGCATTTTATATGGAATGCAAGTTTGTTAATTTCTTTTAAGTTAAGGTGATATCACACATAGACAAAGATCAACCGTTATAAAGTTTAACTTAAGTTTTCAGGAGATCTTAAAAAGCGTAATTATACAAAAAGCAAACACTGAAAATTTAACTTTAAGAAATACCTTATTTACCGTATAGGCATGACAAATTAATTTTCATACCTGACTTTTTACTTTTATTATGATTATTATTATTATTTTGTTTCTGTGTGTGAGTGCTGAAACCGGAAATGAAACCAATATTTCTCTATCACGTATAATTTTTTGTCAATTCACAGTGTCTACTGACACAATTTCTTTATTTTCGGTTATAAGGTATGGAGCAGTTATTAAACAGTGGGGAATGAACTATGTTACTGAGCTGTTTTCCTGGATATGATAAAATATAGTATATCACGTCTACAAATAACATTCAATAGAGAAGAATGCTTTTCCGTAATGATTGGCAGACCTGTATATCATCTATAAATTATGTTCACATCGCATTGCGTGCTTAAATATTGTCCTAAGTTAATAACACACTGCCCAATCTGCAATGCATTTTCAGGAAATTTCCAAGCATAGTAACACTATATTCAATTTATTTTGGGTATACCAAAGAAATATGAAAAAATTATAAAATCGATAAAATTTATTATAAAATCAATAATGATTGGAAAATGATTTTCATACCGTATTCAATAAAAAACATGTTTTTTATGCATATAAAAGATATACATCCAATTCGTTTGGTTTAGACCTGTAGATATTAAAATGTACGTACCAAAAGTTTCGCTCATAACGTAATGTATTTGAATTCTCTTGGATGACCCTGTACACGAACCATTCACTTGATCTAAGTGTGGCATTTCTATATGATACTGATTCAGAATACTTAATTTAGACTTCCTGTTACTATTTGTTCTCGATATATGATGATAACATACCCACACACAGACCAACCATTGGAAATATTATTTTTGGATTCAGGAGACCTCAAAACCTGTACCAAAATTTATAATTTTGGTATACGTTTGTATATGTGGTACACGTTTGATTATATAATTCATAGTATTTTTACAAATATTTGTTAGAAATTTTTCTCATTATGTACGTCTATACGAAATTTTGTCCTATACTGCCATATTGAAAAATATTTTAAACTAGTATGCTGTGGTCGTAACATGACTTTCTTTTATATTTTCCTATATTATTTCCACCAGTAAAAATAACTTATTATTTTTTATCAAAATTGCCCTCCCTGATGAATGCAGACGGTTTCATTCTCGAAAGGTATGACACTAAATATCCAAATAAAGTCAATTTTATTCTGTATAGGACATCTTAAAAAAAAAAACTTTTTGTTGTTGTTGTTAAAAATGAAAAATATTGATACATTTTATTTTAATCTATCACAGATCGATGGTTCAACCATTCGTTTTAAAGGTATTGATGAGTTCCTTTGAAAGATGACTGCAATAAAAATCTGCCCCCCCTCGAAGGGCACTCTCGCCAGAAGGGCAAGCAATGCTCCTACATATACAAAAAAAAGTTTCTAGTTGAATATCACTATTATAAGTATATATTTTTTTGAATTACATAATTATTGTTAAAAAAATAATTCTCTTTATGCACATTTATACGAAATTTTGTCCTTTACCGCCATGTTAAAAATTTAGAAAAAGCGGGATGGAAACGCCACCTGTTAGAAGATTTTCAACAAACGTTAATAGGCACTATATTACATTAAGTTGCAACTACCTACCAATTTGTATAAAATTCTTTGAATTATTTCTTGAGATATAGTTGCCACAAAATTTTGTCACACAGACAAGTAGACAGACAGACATTTTCTAAAAATGGTCAAATCGTGTTCTAGACCTCTTAAAACGCGTAAGTCCATCGAATACCCTAGGTCAAAATTTTTTACGAAACCAGTTCTTTCTTTTATTGAATATAGAGGAAAGTAAAAGAAAAAAAAAAAGAAATATGATGACGTAGCAACTTCTTAAGCGATTGAAACCAAAATACAATCAGATCCCTTAATTAAAACTAAATATCCAGTTTGGTTAAATTTCGATTACTTGTTCACAAGATACACCATTCATAAACTTTATGATATAAACACACTAACACGCAAAATGGCAGCCAAAGAGACATTTGTAAAACATTGTACAAAAGGGATTCTCTGTTTAAACAACTTTCCATATGACGAAGTTTTGTGCTGTCACTGTTACGCCCGACTCTATAATATTATATCAATTCACAGTCACCTTAATATAAGAATCGGATTACCAGATTTTTAATACATATTGAAATGACAAACATTTTATTCCTAGAAATAACTTTTTGAGGTCACGGTAGCCCAGTCGGTAGAGCGCCGGGCTCGCAATTGGAAGATTGCTGGTTCGGTACAAGCCGGCCAAAAACCGTCGTGTACACTAATGATGGCTGGTGAAAGTAAAATCTGTCGTGGCCGCAATGTCCACCATGTTCCCTTCAAAATTATACCTCAGGTAGTCACTGAAGCGGGCGTTCCATCCCTTCCGTGTATAATCAAAGTTGTTATGGCACGTCTCCGGATCATGTATAGGGGTGGGCCCCAGATCGTAGCCAATTGCCCATTGCGCAGCATTAGTGCGACATAAAAACCCAACCAACCAACCTAATTTTAAACAAAATATGTTTAAAAAAATTGTTATGGTGAAGTAGACTTGGGCTTGTATGATTGAGTTTTACGTGACACTGGTGCTGCACCAGTGGCGTATGCAAGGGGGGGTTTGGGGGTTTAAACTCCCCCCCCCCCTTGACAAAATGTATGATAAGAAAAATTAGGCTGTTCCTTACATTTTTTTTCACATTTCAGGCGGAAAAAATGTATGGCAAGCGTAGAATATTTTTTTCTACGAAGTGGTTTAAAATTATGACTAACTTTTTTTTCATTACTCTGCGATAAACACTCCTGAAAATAACTAAACCACTTCATTTGCGCGGCGCGAAACATGGTTACCCTGAAAACAATTCTCTGAAAGGATTTCACCTTTACGAGTTCATACTCAAAGGCAAGAGGGGTCGACCATATGGGGAAGGGGTGACCATTGAAGTAGTGACCTTGAAGGAGTGACCCAAACAATACCCCAACAGTAGAAGACATTTTAAATGAATTAGCGAAAACTTCTCGTCGATTAGACTTCGCTCTGTAAATAAGAAAATTCAATGAAATATTTTGCGTAACTATGTATTGAATTTTATGTTTTGTGTAGCAGTTTGTACAGGCTCTACGTTATTCGTCGCTAATTAAAGATTTTTTAGTTTGATCTTCTAATTGGTGAGTTTGTTTTACTATTTTTCATTTTCTTACTCTTATTTTCGGCAAGTAATTATGATATTTTAAAAGATTGTTAAACTTAATTAAAAATAAACTTAATTAAACTTAATTAAACTTATATAAACTTAATTAAAAATTCGGAAGGACGAACCCCCCCCCCCCCTTGGAAAAATCCTGGATACGCCACTGTGCTGCACTATGTAAAATCAGTGACGATCTGGGACTCAACCCTAAGGGTGATCCAATGTGAAGTATTGAAATCCATAGTAGTGGGAAGAAAGCGGTAAAATTTGAGCATTCAATATCAGCACTAAAAGTAAATTTTAGAAAATATCTTTTGTTTACGTATTAATTTCAATGCTCATGGTCTTTATGATGTTTATAGCTATATTAATACAACACTTTCAGTGTTATTTGGTACATTCATTTTTAATATGTTGTTCAAGACTGTCAAGGATTTTATTTACATTTTATTACAATTTGTTCTTGAGATATGCTGATAAGACACACAAACACAGAGGGAGACACGGACACACACTGCTAAAAACAAGATTTTCGGATTCAAGGGACCTCTAAACGTGTAATTATAACAAAAACTCGTTTTCGAAAATTTGACTCAAAAAAAATGCTTCTTCTTTCCATATATATGGATAAGAGAAAATTAAAAAAATAAAAAAATAAAAAAATAAAGCGCACACAAATAAAATTCTGTATAACCAGAAAAAAATAAAAAAACAAACAAAAAATAAAAAAACAAACAAAATAACAGTTTTAACAAAAACTAATAAAGACCGAAAAATTAATATTAATTTAAAAAATTTTAAAAAACTTGTACAATACCCTAACCATAAATGCGCAATAAATCGGGAAAGTGTAGAAATCTTAGTCGATGAGCAAACATGAAATGACGTAGAACCAACAGAAAAAACAAACGTTAGGTGGCGCTACCTGTTAAGATGAGAGGAAAAAAAGCAGAGCATCCACATTCTTCACAAAAGCAAATCTGAAGAAAGTGGTGTTTCCAGCATAAAGTTGTCGGAGAACATTAAAAATGTTTAGTTTATTGTTAAATATAATTTAAGTATAAAAAATATTGCTGAACATGTTTAATACATATGTAATTAACTTTAGTACGTTCAGTTTTATTTTAATGTATACGAAGAAATGTAATTCCAAATAAAATGAAGCTTTCTAGTTTCTCATTTATGCATTTCATCAGAAAACAATTAAATTGATTAGAAATTTACTTAACCTCAATATACTTAATTAAAGAAAAATGTAATCCTAGAAACTATTTCCAGGAATAGATTAGATTAATATTATTTACTATCTCTATGTACTTGATAAACTAATGATGTTTTAGTTTGAGAATGCATTACTAGTTATTAACTAATATAAATTGGGTAGAAAGAAAATAATTAATTGCGAATAACATAACCATTAAAATATCCTTATTTGATGAAAATAGTATTCCTGTATCATTTATTAAAGTATATTTTATCATTATAAATGATAACGGTTTTATTCACGAAAGAGCAGAAAATAAATTGCGATATCTCAGAAAATAATCAAAATTTGCTTCAGGAAAAAAGATTTTAATATCGTCTTATTAATGAAGACGCTTGGTATTTCGTTATTAAAAAAAAAAAAAGAAAGAAAAAAAGAAAGAAAGAAAGAAAGAAAGAAAATGGAAGGAAGGAAGAACAATATATGAATTAACAGGTAAATTAAAATTTAAAATAAAAATAAATTGTTAAATTTTGTTACTTTATAAATGAATTGTGATACTTTTATATTAGGATGTCTGGCAACTGTGAACTTTTATGATAAGAACTTTGTTACAGTGAGAAAGAATCTTTTCATTGCATTCTATATAAGGGGAAAATTCTTACTTTTATTTATTTATTTTTTCTACATAAAAGTTCAAAATGTAGAAAATCATTAAAAACTTTACTTGTCTTTTATGCTTTTTTAAATCTTTCCTTATGATCCGATTTCTCATCGAAGTTGATACTGCGTATATATTCTATACTTGAATAAACAAGTAACTAGTTCTACTTTAGTTTTAGATATTTATGATTTGCTCATTTATAATTTCAGATTTTTTTTTATACTTATTTATTTATTTTCTTACTTATTTCTTTCATTATTTCAAATTTAATTTAACAATCAAACCATCGTGACGGATAGATCTGGCCACTAGTCTGTTTTTTTTTTTCTACAATACATTTACAATTTAAAATTATATATTTATTGATTTTTAGCTTGTTTCTCAAGATTGAAGGTCTTAAAGGATAGTCATGTGCATTATAATTGTGTGCGTCGATAAATTTTTAATCCCAAGTTAAAGTAAGCATTATTTTAGTACACTGAAAAATATGTGCAGTGAAAACACCACCACAACTTTGCCCTTTTCAAAGACGATCAAAGGGCTAATACTTATCCCTATGTTCAGTTCTTCTTTATGCTTATCTTTTTATGTCATATTGTTATATGATTTTATTATGTTTTATTAGCATTGTTATATTTTATTTTATGTTTGTCTCTCAAGGGATTGAAGGTGTAGCGATGTCTGGCCACCTTAAAGAATTCTGTACCGTCAAGTGCTGGATGCGGCCGTTAACAATTCGTCGGGATACTAAACCGGGAAAACTATCCCCACGTGGTGGATCTAAATTGTAATGGTCCCGTTTTTTTCTAACCTCTTTCTCGACCTTCTATCAGAATATGAAAAAAAAAAAAAAAAAAAAAAAAAAAAAAAGGCCAAGAGAAACAAATATATATATATATATATAAGCGGAAAGGTTCCGCTCGTGCTGTGTAATCGTCACCATGACTTCTTAAGTACAGTCCAGTTCATGTTTTCTGGCATAATTCGTTTATATATGGTGTTTCCTTTCCCTTCAGAAAAAAAAAATGATTAAATAAAATCCGAAAAGAGAATTCTGGCGTAGTTTTTTTTTTTTTTTTTTTTTTTTTTTTTAAGACTGAGGACTATTAGTCTTAATCTGGGATTTTTACGGTGTCATTTATCGATAGTCGGACATTTATCGAAATCCTTTTACGATAGTTGGACATTTATCGAAATCTAAAATTTATCAAAAATATAATTCAATAATTTGAAAGCAATGTTATAATTTGAAAAAAAGAAAAAAAAAAAAAAAAAAAAACTCATAGTCCTCCGTCCTAAACTAAATTCTCCTTTTGCCAGGATTTCATCAACACCATTTTTTTTTTTTTTTTTAAGAAAAAGAAAAGAAAATTATTAATAATCAGTATCATTACAAACGATATCGAAAAAGTTTTATTATTATTATTATTATTATTATTATTATTATTATTATTATTTTTTTTTTAATAATTTTGATTTAGGAAATAAAAAGTGCGCGAGCAATATGAAATAAAAATAAGTAAAAAAATGTATTTAATTATTTAATTTTTGAATAAAATATGATCGCGTGATATCTTAAAAAAGTAGATGTAAAATTTAAAGTTTTATTTTTTTTTGGCAACAATTATAAATTAAAATAAATAATTTAATGAAAGTTTAGAAGTTAGAATTTCATTTTTTTTTTCTTTTTTTTTGGCAATCGGTTTTAACTCTCAGAGTAACACAAATAACACATACACATACGTACATCTTCGTAAGAATAGTAAAATTAGCTTGAAGATAGGTGAAAACGTACATTTTCACCAAAACTATATGGATTTCTTTTTTTTTTTTACTTGATGTACAATACTTCCATAGCATGTCTTCGAAGGTAATAAAGACAAAATTTTACTTTGCTGTTTTACTCATTTTATATCTCTTATTTGAAAATAATTTTTTTGGACTTATCTAATTCAATTTCATGCAAAACATGTTTATTATATTCATTGCTGTCTATATTCAAATAATTATAACGAGCATATTATAATTTTGTTCATCACAATTCACAATTTTCTAAATTGCTTATATATATATATATATATAAACTTCATTGTAGTAATGTAATAAAATATACATGGTTGTAACTAAACTTATTTCTGTAAGCGGTAAAGAAAAACAACTTCTTTGTTGTATTACTTCACTTTGATGCCAAAATTAGATTATAATACCGTGTTTTTTCAAAGTACTAATCCAATACCCCTTACATAATATTACAGGATAAGAAAATAAAAGTTTTCTTTTATATGTTATTTGTTCAGAAGGAACTACTTGTAAGCTTGTTATAATTTTGTGCTCTAACGCATATTTTCTTATGGAAAATAAATATTTTCCTAAGAATAAAAGAAAAACAAAGTAATGAAATTCTACAAAGGTGTATTAAGGATGAAAATATTGGATATAGAATATGATATTAAATGAATATTTTATAGATTGGAAACAAAAAGGGATTAAGGAGTTTTCTTTTAGAATAAATTCTATTTAAAATGGATATTTCTGTTTCCAAAATTAGTTTTATCATTAGATTACGACGTCGATGTGATTTTCTTTAATTTGTTTTTTCTCTTTTTCTTTTGGACCAGGTTCATAATATTTCACTGCCAAAAATTTCAGTAAAGATTGAACCAAAATTTGGTACTAACGGGTGTACCAGAAAAAAATAGACTATTACTATTTGTATGCATGCATAAAAATTTTATATTATATATATACATATACATTTTTTACAGATTCCCAATTACATTTGTAAAATCTGTGCAACAACTCAAAAGCAAAAATTACATTGCAACTACAGGATAGTATGAAGAGCAAACAAGTACAAAAATTGGATTGCTTTCCACGTTCAAAAGTGGAGAATCTGGAAGGAAAATATTTCGTGATTTGAAAGGTGTGTGTTTTAAGTTGTACCACTGTTTTAAGTGATGTAATATGATTAGAAAGAGTGGCAATATTAAAACATCTCATCCGCCAGACTGTGCACGCATTGTCTGCACCAAAAATCTGACTCAAACAATGAAGAGTCGCTTGACACGTAAGAAGAGCACATACATAAGGAAACTTGCTAGGGAACTGAAAGTATCAAAACCATCTGTACAGCGAATACTTAAAAATGACATTGGATTAAGACCCTACAAAAATCGAATAGAACCTAAACTCACAGAAACACAAAAGAAGAAAAGAATCAAATTTGCTAATTGGGTGCGAGACAATTTCAGAAAATAGTAGACTAAGAGAATCCTTTTTTCTGATGAAAAAATGATTTAAATCCACTGGACTACTCGATTTAGGATTAATTCGTACAGCAGATGAACTGGGATAAAGTAAAATGTAAAGTAACCCTGATTTCAGAACTAAAACGAGCTGTAAAAAGAATAAGAAAAGATGTAATAATGGAAAGTTGTCTAAGTTGGACCAGACGCTTACATCGAATGTCAAACAGCAACGGGGATTATTTACATAAATTAATACGTTGCATTATTGTTTATATGTAAAACCAAGTTGGGTTTCACTGAAATAAATTTAGTTATACATTAATTTATATCAGTCTATTTTATTTTGGTACACCTGTTACAGTAGTTGCAATATGCTAGATTGAACCAACTAAAGTATCTGCAACCATGCGAAGGAGAAACCTTCTATCATAATTTGCTACTTCTTGTTGAACAGAAACGTGAAATCATAGTAAAAAGATCACTCCATCTTATTGTTACAATTACTATAGTACGAAGCTTTCGTAGAACCAAGTACTAAATCAGGAAAAAAAGTTTCACAATCTCATGGTTGCAGTTACTGTAATACCCTGTTTTGGTTAAACCTAGGATAAAAAATTTTATAGTGTTTTTTATTACGCGTCGGGTATAGTTTTCAAACTGTCGGATCGAGTTGAGAAAAAATTTACAATAATAAGCAGAAGTTTGTTCGACACAATTATAACTGAATAACAGATAAATTCCTACTATATATACCCGTGTTAAAATATACGCTAATCAAAAATATTACATTAAAGTGAAACAAAAGCAATGAACAAAGAAACATAAAATAACAATAATTTTTTAATTATTAATTAAGACCTACACTAGAATCGTCGTTTTGGGGAAAATTTTCGAAATTTTGTTTATTTGTTCATTTTATAGGACATACATTTAGGATTCCAAAAATATAGTATATTAGTTTCCAAAGTTATAGTATAAATTATAAACCGGAATACAGTCATATTTGAAAACTACATTAGAACAGACAAAGAACGAATTCAGAAATCGAAACGCCAATCTGTACAAGCAAGAAAGTTATCTAGAAAAAAAACCAAAAGCTAAAAGAAAGTCAAAATTAGTTAAAAATGAAGCAAAATAGCGCTTGGCATTTAAATATGGCAAGTTTTAAAAATCTAAAGTGGCTACATACATTTTTGTGCTGTATTAAAATCTTTAAATGCTTTTTCTGAAAAACTGTGTTTTTCGTTATTTTTGTTTGCGATTACATTCATTTCTCAAACTGTATTTAGAATAATGAACTGAAATTTTGCCAAAATGTTTTATTCATCTTTAACTATGTTCTGTAGCAAAATCTAACTTCTTTGTATTATGGATTTTACTGACAGAATTTTGGAGAAGTGGCGATTTTTCTTGTTTTAATTTTCAGCTTTTGTTCCAAGTATGGAATATTTCAATGAATTTTATAAATATAGCAAATCTTTTGCAACATAACACCGGTAAGTATGTTATTTCAATACTGTGTAAACATTATTGAAATATATTCATTAGAATCTGTTATAGGAGATGTGGTGTAAATAAAATTTTTCACTCATTTTTTCTAAATATTGTCTATATTTTAAAAGTTAATGACAATTTCTGAAAAATGTCATTTAAATTCATAATTTCGTATCTCATCTTAATTAAATACGCGTGTGTTTCATTAAAATTTTATGTATTTTTAAAAAAGTGCTTCATTAGTAGGCACATACCTTAAAACATTGTTTTTAAAGTTACATTATAATATAGGAAGATCATTAGAAGGTAAATGAATGTACATAAAGCAAATGTAACGCACTTTTTTTAATGAACGTGAAAAAAAGATTCAATTAACCAACCGAATAAAGCTTAAAATTTTTATTTTGTTGTGCTCATAAACCTCACTTTGACAATACATATTTATTTTATTTTTTTTTTTTTACAAATGTGAATAATTATGTATAATTTAGGTATAACAAATGTTGTTATGCTAATTATATTGAAAATAAACTATATCATCAACTATGAAATTATTATAAAAATTAACATTTAATATGTTTTGATTGTACATTTTCTATTAATTTCGGAAAATTGTGGTTAGTTTGAAGAAACGTAGTAAAATTTGAAAAAAACATTTAAAGTTGAGAAGTTTCTTTTCTTTTTTCAGGGGTATACTTTTCCTTTGTAACTTTGAATTTTTTTCAAATTTTATTTTATTTATTTATTTATTTTTAAGCTGATCCCAATTTTCCAAAAAGGGAACCTTCATAAAAACTATTCCATTTTACAAATATTTTTATTTTATTTTATTTTTAACACGTTGAGCGCGAAGCGAATGATTAAAGAAATATCCGTCAAGCCACGCACGCTGCTTAGAAACGCGGTATAGCAATGCGTTTTTATGTTTATCGTGTTTCAATAAAATCCATTAAAATGCCCTAATGATATAATACTGTAATAAAAAAAAATAATAAATTTTCAGTAATTACTTAAAACAATGTAATTTTTTTAGTTTTATATCATATTTTATGCTATCAGCCACCGGTGGTTGACACGGCCTAAACGGAAAGTTCAGTGTCAGCCACCGATGGCTCACTTGGCACTCAACGTGTTAACTTTTATTTTATTTTATTTTTAGTTATCTAGAAAATTGATTTACTTAATTAAAAACTTAAAAATTGACCCATAAATTTTCTAAACGTTTCCATGAGTTTTAGAATGAATTTCCATGAATTTTCTCCATAAAGATACTAGATTGCTTCATGAAGTTTCTAGACATTTCCATACAACTTCTAGAATATTCCATTAAGTTCCTAAGCACTTCCAGAAGGTTCAATGAAGATTATGTACTATATTCACATAAAAGAAAATTGATGACATACAAACTGAAAGACACACAAAACGATCGAATAATAAAGCATTCTAATAAAGCACACTTTATAATACTATTATCCCACTCATTTAATATATATCACTAAAATTTTACAAAATACAATGAGAAGTTTGAAATTAATTTTCCATTATCAAATTACAATACAACTGTCGGATTAATATTTAAAAATATACCGTATTCCCTTATAATTTTATCGCATGCGAAACCCACAAAATTATAAAAATATATATCCTAGGGCGTAATTTATTATATATGCCATTAGTATCACGTTCATGGGAAAAATGTACTATATGGGATAAAAATAACACCAAGCCAAATTATATGAAACATAGTGGGAAAATGGAGAAAAAAAATAGCTATTCAGACATACTTAATGCAAAGGCGCAAATATATAAAGAAAATCCTAATGGATGTTGGTAACCTGCATTTTTAGTTCTAAATGTCTATATCCTTCATCTAGTAAAATTTGCAAGTTGTAACCACTACAGAATTTTTTATAAATATTTTCCTATATTCAAAAGAAATTAACTTTGGCATCTTGCAAACGGCACCTCAATACAAGTTTTTACAATTATTTTTTGTAAACAAAACAATATATATATATATATATATATATTGCTGTTTGAACATACATATGTAAGGAAAGTATTGTAATAATGAAAATTTCAACTTTGAGATTTTTGTGCATATATAATTTTTGAGTCTCTCTGAGCTTATTTTTGCTAGTTTTACTGCAATGTACATATGTGCGCAAATAAACACGATAGCTTATAAACGCTTTTCCGAATGAGCTGAAAGTTGGTACGTATTTTATACGTCACTGTTGCACGAACCTATTCATTTTGGTGAAAAACATTGAACTTAACACAATAAACGACCAAAAAAAATACAGAAACAGTATTAACATTTATTGACTAGTTTATGATCACCTTGTCATCGAACCACATTAAGTAAAGGTAAGGGAAAAATAACAGTACGCAGTTTGAGGAAAAAAAAAAAAGAATTCAGTTTGCAGAAACAAGAACAGATTAACAAAATTGCCCAAGAGGAGCCGTAGTTAATCGTATCCAGGACGATGTAGGGAAAGATGCTCCATGTGACCACCCTCATTCACCTGCAAAACTTCAAGTCGATGGACAGTGTGTTAAACAGCAGATTGTAACTGATCAGTTGTGATGCTTCGCACATAAAGCTTTATGGTGTTCTGTAGGTCATTCAACGTTGCAACAACTCCACGATACACCACATTTTTTTAAGGGAACCTATTACTAGAAATCGCGAGGATTTAGATCCAGCGAAGGTGGTGGCCGTGGATTACGAAATAAGACACTAATAACACGTTCGTCTGTGAAGTGTTGTAGCAATAGCGCCTTCACGGTATCAACAAGAACCAGTGTGACAGGTTTACAGCCTCTTCCAGCTTTAACTTCTAATTTCCCAGTCCCTTCAAATCTCTTAACCATGGCCCGGATACCTTTAGTAGGCATTGGTCCACGCAGTAGGTTCTTTATACGACGAAATTCACGAACTGCAGCAGAAGCATTTCCCTTGTTTTCGTAAAACAGCTTCACCAATAGTGCACGTCCAACTAAAGATACCGTCATCATTACAGCCGGAAACACATAAAACATGACAACGTCTGCAAACGTTTTATACCCTAACCTGTTTTGCATAAAGCTTCCGATTCTTCGCAACAATGCAAATCTCGACATTTTTTTCCCCTAGAAATGACAGCTTTTCCCGGTTTTACATTTTATTACTCATAATTATTGTTCGGGATTGTTAATATTGTTTCTGTATTCCGTTTTGGTCATTTATTGTGTTACATTTAATGTTTTTCGGAAAAAGCGCCATCAGGTGGACATTTTGGAACTTTTTTTTTTCAAAATTCCGTGAGCGCATCTCGTGTATAGTCTATATACCAAATTTCGTTGCATTCCCTTTACCCGTTAGTGCTGTAAGAGAGATGCTGTGTTGCGTACTTGGGGGTTCGTGAGTTGTCCGAGAATGAAAAGCCAAACGTACAAAAATTCAGTAATTTATTCACAGAAAGTTCCAGAAAAATACAGGTCTATAAACCAAGTATCAGCTTCAATTCGACCAGTAAACACAGCTTAAACAACAGCTGTCAATAGCGAATCCAAAGTACAAACTGTATAGCACTTAAAGCAAGTCTCTTTCGAAGAGGCTGAATGCAAGCTGACCGACTCTGATCACAGACTGAACTGAACTAACTACTTTGGCGAGAAAGCGCTTCTTATATACTGTTCCATGGAACCCAGATTTTTCGAGAAAACTCTAGAAAGTGGTCAACCAATCAACTTACAGCTTCCATATTTGGTATGTCCCTTATAAGGATTTTCTCGCCAAGGTCACCAAAAAAATCGCCAAGGTGGGAGAAAGTCGCCAAATTTGGCGCCAAATCCATTACCTGCCTTATTGGGGCTTTTTAAATCGTTTTTAAGGTAAAATAAGGTTATTTTAACGCTAAAACGACTAGAAATGCACAAAATTAGCACTTTATCAATTTACTAAGCCTCTTTAAAAGAATTTATACAAAAATAAACACAATTATTTATAATTTTGTAACAATATTGTTTCTGTATTCCGTTTTGGTCATTTATTGTGTTACATTTAATGTTTTTCGGAAAAGGTGCCATCTGGTGGACATTTTGGAACTTTTTTTTTTTTCAAAATTCCGTGAGCGCATCTCGTGTATAGTCTATATACCAAATTTCGTTGCATTCCCTTTACCCGTTAGTGCTGTAAGATGCTATTTATAGGGGAAGGTTAATTATAAACACCCTGTATACTATACATTACAAAGCTTAGACATTGCTAAGAACATTCTTTGAAATCTTTAAAAAATCATGTATAAAGAAAAATAAAAGAGAGAGAGAAAAAATAAAAAAGAAAGAAATACATATTTAATACAAATGTAAATTTAAAAGAGCAATGAATTTCCGTTCCTGACCAGAAAATACGATAAAATAAAAACCATGAAATATTTATTAGAAGAGTTTTTCTAAGATATTTATTTTTTTCTTCTGCAGAATTTGAAGTACCTTTATGAATTTTTATGCCTCAACAAAGTATATGTTTTATGAATTTTTCAAACACTTTCGCTTTCACACGGAACAGTATTCCTTTTCAATAAAACATAAATGTATGGGTAAAATAAAAATAAAAATAAAAAATAAATTGGAGTTGAGAGCGCTACTTCTTAATATTTTAAGATGATAGTAAAGAAACACATTTAGAAAATGGAAAACCAACATATTGTAACTGTCAATAATGTTGGGGAGTGAAGTTTTTTAACTCTCTTCAGGGTTTGAAAATAATAATAATAATATTATTATACTTTTAAAAAATTAAAGAACACGCTTTTACTGAAATGTGAACTAAAAATCACAAAATATCAATCTTTATAGTATTAAAATGCAGGGTAAGAAAAATTCGTGTGAGTGACACACCATAATATTTATATCTTTAATAAAATAATTTAGAATTAAACAAAAACCATTTTTAAGAAATCTCCACTGACTGGGCTCGAACGTTAGACCTTTAGTTTCGTAGCCCAGAGCTTTACCTCACAGCCACAGCGTTCACGTAGGGAAAGTCTTTTTTTAATATATAGATTTTTTGTTTGTTCCCAGAGCGGTTATAAACATACATACAGGTGAAGCTAATAAAAGCATGTTAGTAGAAAATAAATAAATAAATAAATAAATAAACTGAATGTCTGCGAATATTGCCGCTTTAATTTAGTTTTCGAGGATTTATTTAAAAACAATGTAAAATATTGTGTTTCTGCGATTTTAAATGCAAAATCGCATCAATCTACAGTCGGTAACAGAAGTGTCCGAACACTAGCAAAAATTCTTATGTAAAAAAAATACACGAACATGATTCGATAAGGATTTATTTAACAAAACCGTATGAAGTGTACTTTTTTTTACATAGGAAAATTTTGCTAGTGCTCGGACACTTTTGTTACCGACTGTACTATCTATCAGTAATATATCTATCTATTAATTGTGAGGTAAAAGAGGTTGAGTCAAAAGAAAGTCGCCGCAGGAAAGTAAGATTGTGGCGTCGAGTTAGGTTAAAAAGGATGTAGCCAGTTGTGAAGGAATGTTGATTGGAGATTGATAACACGGAGTCTGGGCCCAGCACAGTCGACGACGCAATAGATTGGAGTTGGAATGAGTTTACGCTGGCATGGAGTCACTAAAAGGAAAGTAGGACTCACGCAGTTTGCGTAAAGTCCGGTTTCCATTTGCGCTCATTCGGCGGCTTCTATTCAGAATCCTTTGATGTGGTGAGCCGAGCTCACCGGAACTCAAAACCCTGGAACGGGGTTAGAATCTAACCCCCTGCTGAGATAATTGAGGGCGAGGGGAAGATATCTTTGTCAATTTTGCATGCTTTCCTTTGAGGTAACTGCGCAATCTGATAAAAAAAGGGCTACAACTGATGACAAGACATTTGGCTCTTTGTGTCGGAAGCGTGATTAATGATGTTTTGAGCGTTGATCTTGAGCTCAAGTGGATACTGGCCTTAAGGCGTGTGAATATGATTAGTATGGGGGTTGGTGAATGGAAGTGATGAAGCTTGTCGGTTCAAGATAGTTAAATAAGTGAACTGTGATAAGAGTTGGGGTTGCGTTAGTGGCGTAGATATTACGAGAGAGTTTTGTTATTGGTGGCGCATAGAGGAGTAGTGATTACAAGATATAGTCGGCAGCAAAATTATCCGAGCACTAGCCAATAATTCCGATGTAAAAAAAAAAAAAAAAAGTAAGTACACTTAATACTGTTTTGTTAAATAAATTCTTGTCAAATCATGTTCTTAGACTGATTAAGAACATGACTCGACAAGGATTTATTTAACAAAGCAGTATTAAGTGTACTTTTTTAGACAAGGATTATTGCCAGTGCTCGGATACTTTTGCTGCCGACTGTAGTGTACTGAGCGAATCTAGGGAAGCGTTATTATTGTGAAGTGGATTAAGCAGTCTAGCGGATGTGAGTTTCTTCTTATTAATGGGGGCTTAGAATCAGTTATCTCCTGCGATCTAGGAAGTGTGTTTTTTACAAGTTAATCACAAGTGGTGAGCTGTATTTTTCTATTACTTTAATTTATTTATTTGATTAAGTACTGCATTAATTCCACGAGTCTTTCCTCCCAATATTTCAAGTAGAAATAAATTGTTCATTTTATTTTAATTTAAAGAGTCTTTTAAATTCATTTATTAAATTAAGTTCAAGATTAAAACAAGGTCTAAATAGCCGAGGCAAGCGCTCAGACCTTACATACTGATAAATAATTTTTGTTTATTTTTCTCTTTTACGAAATTCGTAAAGCAAGTAATAATTCCGACTGAAATCTTTAAAATTAAAAAAATTAAGTTTTATAATTACTTTAATATACGAAAGGGGTTTTGATTTGTTGGTTAGTTGGTTGCGGCGCTTAAGGCTGATTGACTACACTAGGGTGCTAGGCCTATAGGTGGAATACTTTCCTTGGTGGTTTTTCTTTGGAATCCTAGCCCGTATTTACGCGAGTTTCAAAGAGAAAACACGGAAAACTCCTAAGGGCCTTTAAGCCTGACCTAAATTGAACAGACACTTCCCATTTACCAGATTTAAGCGAAAAACTGTTTGGCCATTGGTGAGGCAAAGTATTTTTCTGAATGCGAATAAAAGAGACCACTAGAAAGATTATGTCCGCGGTAGCCTGGTCGGTAAGAGCAGCGAGTTCGTGATCGAAAGATTGCGGGTTCGGTCCTCGAGCCGGCCGAAGACCGAATTGTACTCTAATGGCGACTGGTGCACGTTAAATTCCGTCGTGGTCGCAAGGTCCTCCAAGTTCCCATAAAAATTTATACCTCTGGAAGTACCGGAAAATGGGCTTAATTCTCTCTGATCCGGATTAAAATTCGAGTTCCTGTTATTTGGCTGGTGCTGCCATCTTTCACCAGCTTCTGGAGCTAAAGTCGTACTTCCTCCCAATGAGGCGCTCCTAAATAACGGAAGACGGTTAGTTCTACTGTGTAAAATCCGGTTAGTTCCACTACCGGGGCTCGGAATTTCCGAAGGACATACGACAGCAACAACAACAACACTAGAAAGAGTGAATATAGACATGATTATTTATTTTTTCCAGGCACTGATGGAAATACTTATAGTATTACAAACAAAATTGCACCTTTAGCAAGGTTTTTGTAAAATTTAATATGTATTTTTATGTTTCTAATTGAATAAATTTATCTAATATTATGAACTGTCCGAAAATGAATCAAATTTGATAAAGCCACAAAGATCACAAAAAGATGGATTTTTAATGGCTGTGTGGAATTATGAAGGTGAATTGTTACAGATTCATTGTTAAATATTATTTATGCCAAAGGCTTATCAGATCAAAAACTGTTTAATACAATTCCAAATAAAATTACCACAACCCATTCTTTTTTAAGTGCCAGAAGTTTTAATTATATTACAAATCTTGTGCGAACAATTCTGTTGTAACTTTCCTTCTGGAGACCTAAAATATTTCGGCAGGACTAGTTAAGCATTTCTGTTAAAATAATTTATATATATATATATATATATATTAGAAATAACTTTTCTGTAAATATTTTTTTCCGAAAGAAACGCTTAAACGTCCTCGTAAAATAATAATAATAATAATTCAATTCGTTAATTCATTAATTAAAAAATAATAAATAGTGAGATTTAAAAAAAAAAAAAAGCTTTTTTTTTTTTTTTTTTTAATTAAGTGAAGAAAAATAAGCACGGGCATATACATAATTGCATCTTAATACATTCACGACAGCTGACGTGAATTCACGTCATTTCAAAAAAATTTATGGAAACAATACTTTAGTATTATTTCGATATTATTATTAGGGTATTAATTCTTTGTTAGTATTATAGGTTCGTTTTAATATTATATGACTAATCTTCATTCCAAGCTTCAGGTAATTACAAGAGTAACATTTCAAAACATCATATTCGACTTTTCATCCACGTTTAAACATCAAAAGTTTGCGGTAACTAGCTTGAGTTTACTTCAATAGTTCCCAGTAATCAGTTTTAGAAAAGGAAAAAGTATGCCGGTCGCGAAAGTGTTAATAAATATATCTCTTCTTTTTCTGTGATGAAAGGTAATGTTGAATTATTTCGACAGCAAAAATTCCATTGTGTTAATAATTTTTAAATGCCATTCGCTAATCTTGAATTTTTCTCTTTAATTTTACATTATTATACATATATCCCAGACTTTTTTTTTTTTTTATTCACTGTTATGTTAATATATATTTTTTATTTTTTTATGTTTAGGTTTTAAAATTTAATGCATATTTTAAATATTTCATCATACACACATTTAAAAATATAACTTATTAATGAACTCATAAACTCATACTCAATCTATTTAGAATAAAAATAATAACAAAAAATAGAGGGAAATCAATTGAAAATTAATGAGCTGTAAGCAATATAAAATTTTCAAATAAATAAATAAAGTAAAACATAAGCAATTGAATAAAATAAAATAAAATATAAATATAAATAAATAAATAAGTAAAGTGATAATATAGATAAAAATAAATCACATTTTTTAATTTCAACAATTTTCGGAAAATTTTTAATATACATAATATTGTATATTTCAAGGAACATGAACGTGAATGAAATTGTTTTTAATTAAATTTCAACACATTAATTTAAAATAATAATAATAATAATAAGATTTAGAACATCCTTAAAATAAAATCTATAAAGAAAAAAAAAAACACTCTCTAAAAGAATTTGTCAAAGAAAAATATACTTAATATATTCTTGATGGGGGGAAAAAAATACAATTTCAACATAAGGAAATACTTTTTTTTTTTTTTTTTGTAAAATTAATGGTACATCAAAAGAGCATGAAATATTTATCAGTATTTTAGCCATAAAATATTTCTCCTAGCTTGACCAGAATTTGAAATATGTTCATAAATTTTTATGCAGCTCTCAGTTACATATTTGAAGAAGCTTTCAAATATTTTCTTTTTACGGTAGAAACATCTCTCGTATCATTTCCTTTCTGTGTATATATGTATGTGATTGTGTGTAAAGAAACTTTTAGTCGATGGGTTTTTTTTCAAGAAAATTATCATAACTAGTAAATTTTATTTATGTTTCTATATTTGGTTTACATTTTAAATCATTAAAAATAAAATTTTTGTTATAAAGGTAAACTAATAAGCTAAAAATATTTGACATTAAAAAAAATATCCCTCAATACTTTAAAAGAAAGTAAATAATCTGGTATGTTACTCACACGACTTTCTCTTACCCTGAAATTTTATACTATAAATACAGGTTGGAGATTAAGGGGTAAGATAACGAGTGCTGTTATTTAAAAACCAATGTTAAACAATTTAAATTAGATTTCGGAAGAGTTTTATATGATAGTTAGTTCTGTGTGTTACTTCAACCCCCCGTTTCATTAATGCACCTACATTTATATAGAATTTAATTCAGGTACCGAAATTAAAATTTTGCTTAAAATTATACAGATAATTTTCACACGCAACATTCCTTGAAACTTATCAATTTGATCAAATTTTCCATCAACAAACCCATATTAACATCAAAATACAACATTTGGATCTCCTAAAATTATTCGTTTTTATGTTACTCTAAGAGCAGTATAATAATAAATATCCAAAAAAATTTGAATTTGTTCTCAATATTACAAAAAAAAAAAATTGTTAAAAATGGGAAAAATCGATAACTTTATTTTAAATTATCGCAGATCGATGGTTCAACCATTCGTTTTAAAGGTATTGGCTAGCTCTTTTGAAAGGTACCCATCATGAAAATTTACTTTCCTCGAGGGAGGACTTCCCCCCCGGGTGGAAGCGAGGCTCCTACATACACAAACAAATTTTTCCAGTTGACTATCTCTATTACAAAAAATATATATCCATGTCATTTAGTTTAGTGCAGTCTATAGTTATTAAACTCTACTTACCTGAAATTTCCCCCATAGACGTAAATGTATTTTAATACTTTTGAGTGTCCCTGTACACGAACCTTTTGCTTCATCTCAACGAAAAGCTTACTGTAGCATCCCTAGATTATATACATTTAGAACACCGAGTTTGGAATATCTGCTACTATTTGTTCTTGAGATATTCTGATAACAGACACACAGACAGACCATTCGCTAAAAACTTGATTTTCGTATTCAGGGGACGGTAGAGCATGTAAATATAACAAAAACGTACTTTCGAAAATTTGACCCTAAAACAATACTTTCTCTATAGAAAGAGTAAGAGAAAGTAAAAACTGAATCATACTCCATTAATTTTGTATTGAGAAATATCAAAACCTCGTATTAAAAGATGAAGCATAATAAATTTGCAAACACTATTAAACATGCATATAAATTATTTTGGATTGTCATTATACCTACATGAAAATCGTACATGTTGTACATATAAATAAAAGTAAATTATTTATTTTATTTTAAATATTAAAGAACAAAATATATAAAAAAGAACCACCACATAACTTCTTAAATGAGACTCTACCAGTCGCGATTTTTTTTTTTTTTTTATACCAGATATGATAGACATGAAATACCGATTTTGAACCAGGTCACGCTTGTCAGCCTAGCTGTTTAGTTTTTTTTTTTTCGAAGCTTTTTTTTCTAATCTCGAGGAAACACGGGTTAGGGCCCATTAGAAAGACCTTTTACAGATGGCAAATCACACAGGCGCAATCGTTATGTAGACATAAGGCTCTAATATATATAATATATCTAATATATATAGTAGAGTTAATATTTTTTGTTAAATAAATCCTTGTTGAATCGTGTTCTTACACTGACTAAGAACAGGATTCGACAAGGATTTATTTAACAAAACTGCATTAAGTGTACTTTTTTTATATAGGAATTTTTGCTAGTGTTCGGACACTTTTGTTACCGATTGTATGAGAACAGACTGCACTTTGTCCAAGTATCGTATTTTTTATTGTGCAAAATTAATAAAGGAAAACTTGTTAATTGAAGATCAGGGTAAATAATATTTTCTAGTGCTGTAGAATATTTAAGGTAAAGGGCAATATATATATATATATATATATATATATATTTCAATGGCAAGTTACAAGACAGCAGATATCAAAACAAAGAAAACTACAAAATATAAGCATGACATCAGTTAATCCATCAACTTATGTCTGGCAATCTAATAACGCTCCCATTAGGAAATGGAAGGCAGAGCAGGACAAGAAATAAAAGAGCATTATATATAATGTTAACACAAAATGTTAACACAAAATGTTGAAATACTAAAGAAAAATATTTTTTTCCTTATTTACTGAACCACGAATTATACAATAGTATCTGTAAAAAAGTAGTACTTTTTAACCCCATTTCTTACCACAATTAAAGCTTCTGCGCAGATGCGTACTCAACGAGTTTATTGTCAAAATAGGGATGATATATCTTGTTGTTGAGAGAATATAAGCAATATCAGAACACTGAAGGACTGGATGTTTAATAAATCCCAACCTGTCGGTCAATTTGGCACCCCTCAAAACCTTTGGATTTATCGTCACTGCTAGGCGTAGGGAACGTGGTTATACTATATTACGCTAAGCCAGATAGTTCAAAACAATGATATATCAAATATTTTTAGCGTAACATCATGACGGACAGTTTCTTTCTCAGAACAATAAGAAAAAGCCTACATTTCAGGTTCAAGATTAAAATTAAGGTTATGATCTCAGTTTTTTATACTCTTTTATACTGTTTGTTTATGTTTTTAAAGTTTTTAACTAACGTGGGTGGGTGAACTCTCTAATTTCACCTCCTTCCTTCGATTGAATTGAAATTTAACAAGCATGTATAACTCCGATGACAATACATGCTCAAGTAGTAACGGACATAGGGGGTAGGGGTCGGATAGCCTTGTGCACCCAACGCTAGTTCAATCTTCGATTTTGAATTTTAACCCACTTACTCCTGTTCTACTGAGTTGATATTTTGCATACATATTTAATTCTAACAAAAAATGCATGCTCAAGCGTAACGGAGCTAGTAGCGACTAAAACATTGGCCCATAAATCCAATTCATAATTTGTTTTAAAATTTTAATGTAATTCCTATCATCTCATTGGATTGAAGTTTTGCATAGGTATATGTTATCCACATCCCCTGAACTAAAGATTTTAGCGCATTTTAATTTTTTTTTTAATTTAGTTATTATTCTATTAATATATATATATATATATATATATATATATACATAAAGAGGAAGGTAATTTTACATTAAAATATTTTAAAATACTAACGAAACTTTTTTACTAATCAACATGCAAGATAGTATATTTGAAATAAAGCACATAAAATGAAAATTGTTCGGTACCTTGCCGCCTTTTATACCATAGTTTTTTTTACAAATCAATGTGAAATGTGTGTGTGTAATCTCATATTTTCTCATGCGATTTATTTTCATTTATTTATTCTGATTAAAACTAATTTTCAGAAACTTATAAAATTTCTTCGTGATACACTATAATGCAATAAAAATACTTCAACTTTTGTATCAATTGAAAAAAGGTTATGTTCCGAATTTATTTATTAATTTATTAGTTTATTAATTTTTAATTTCATCATAATGTTTCCAAGAGAAGAAATCTGGAGTGACTCCATTCAACTTTCTGAACATTAAGTAATTAATGCTTGTATAAATAAAGTTAAGTAAAACAAGCTGTTAAATAAATTAAAGCGAAATTTTTAATAGGGTTGTTTTTTGAATGTTTTTTCTCCATTCTTTAATGATGCTGTTGAACTTCAATTAATTTCATCTCATAAATATCATGATAAAGAATAATTCGTTGTGTCCCCTGTAAAAATCTATAAGGATTATATTCACAAAAATCTATACATTTCGTGCGATTGTGACTTTTTATTAGTGTATAAATTTTCAGCTCAATCCAATAAGGTGCTTAGATGCTATTGCATTTTTTAACCCTACAAGGCACCCAGTTCCATATGTGGAACACCGACTTTAATCGTTCCTATAGCTTTAAAGCTATTAGTAGCGACATCTCTTGACATCTTGATAGAAGCTACTGACATTTAGCAATGTAGTAATACGAATCTTTACCTAAAGACGTCGTTCGTGTTTTTGTTATAGTGCACTCAGTGTGAAATTTGAATGAAAGTGCTACGTTATTGTTTGTCTGAATTCAAAAATAAAGAAAAAGAATAGTTATTGAACAGTTTTGACTCGAAAAAAAAAAAAAAAAAAATACTGTGTGTTACAACAAAGTGCATATTTTGCAGAGGTAAGGTTTTTTTTTTTTTTTTTTTTTTTTTTTCATATTACAATAGTAAACGTATTAGTAAATCCTATTTTTATGTATGTTCCACATACGGTACGTTGAGCTAAAAAGTTGATTTTCGTAAAATATGGTTTTATTTTTATTTTTATAAGTTTCCCTATCTTCTGATCACTCATTACAACCTGTATATTTTTGTCGCGCACTAAAAAAAAATTGAGCCTTGTAGGGTTAAATTTTGGGACGACAGGCTATAATAATTTACTTCAATGCAATTGATTTTAGATTTCTTTTTTTTTCCTCAGATTATATACAGTAACCGCTTCTTAATAAATTCACTGGTTAATAAAAGCAGCCGCTTAAAATGATCAAATTACCCGGACTGGAATCAAATCAATACAAACTATTTTAAAACCGCCGCTTAATAAAATCAGCATCGCCGGTTAATAAACTCAAAAATATCTTTTCAATAACAAAAATGTCATTTATGCACGATTAAAAAAAATGTTTACACTTTTTTTTTTTTTTTTTTTTTTTTTTTAAATAAAAATGAAAAGAAAACCCAACAATTTTACACTTGCAGCATAGTTGCAAATTAAACACTTGTCTCAGTAATAATTTCAAAGAATGTATTCTTCAAAGCCCGGAAATGATTTACAAATTTAATTTCATTTGCAAGTGATTTTTTATTTGTTTTTTAATTATTGAAAGACTTCTTATTTTGAATTAACTATGAAGCAAGAAGTTTAATTGTAAGGATTTTAAATTTAAAAGAAAAACGTGAACTTTCGACAAATTTAGGATGATTTTCCCCAAAGAAAAGCGCATCAAAACTCGGGATGTGTTTCATTTATTATATTGAAGGAACAATTAATCAATTATCTTTCAAAAGTTAATTAATATTGTTAATATTAATTCCATTATTCGTTACCTTTTGAAATTTCTTTCCAAGTTCAGGAAAGTAATACTTTTTTTCCTTCTGTGCTGGAACTTTTGCTGGATATAAAAATCAGCAGCTTAATAAAATCACTTTGGCTCAGGGCGAATGTGATTGTAATAAGCGGCGGGCATTGTATTATTTGATTTCTATTTATAAACATTTCTTTTAAATATAGTGAGTAGCGATACGTGTAATAGCTCGCTAATTTGTTATAAAATAAAATGGAATGCTTTTCTCTAAGAGTCAAAATATTTAAAGTTACAAAATATTACATTTAATAAACACAATGAGTCAAATAATACATTTAATTTAAACTCCCTGAATTCAATATTGCATTTAAAAGAAAAGTACTCCAGTGGAAAATTTTTGCATATATCGCAATACTTTGTTTATAAGATTAAAATACTTGCAGGCCCTGACTAACGGCGAGGCATACGGGGCAAATACCCTGGGCCCCCCTTCTGGAAGGGGCCCCCTACAGGCGTATGCAGAAATTCTGCAACCGAAAGAGCTCTTATGCCACTGCAAGGAGACCCCCCCCAGAATAGGCTTGCCCCGGGGCTCCAGGTAGTCTAAGTCGGGCCCTGAATACTTGTAAAGAGATATTAGATATGGAAAAGAAGTTGAAATTTTATTTAAAAAATCCAATGTACTGGAATTTAGAACGTTTAAAAACATTACAACTTTTTTCCTAAATTAAAGGCTAAATTAACTTGAACAAGACTTAAAAATTAACCAGATGAGGGATTGAATTTGAAACCTTGGCCAAATGCGACATTTTTCTGCTATTTAAACCCATTAGTATTGTCTATTCTACAATTATCCAAAGAATAAATGATTTTTTTTTTTTTTAATTTTATTAGAGTAAATGGGGTCGGACAGATGCCGACATGAATAGATCCCTGTAGTAATGCTTTTACACGTTATGTCAAGGTCCTACGTTCAATTATTAACTGAATTTTCAATCATTTCACCTGAAATAGAATATTTAAATAAAAAAGGTTCTCAAATTATTATAACTAACTCTTTGTGAATCATGTGATCATATCTTATTGATTTTGAACAATTAATTTTGTTTTAATGTGTTTTCATTCATATACGATGAATAATTTAAAAAAAATAATTAAAGTTAAATAAAAGGAAACGATATTTTAAATATTTTACAATTTTTACGCAATATTTTAATTTATTAGTGAATTAATGTATTTTTTATTTTTTATAGATTTCATGTGAGCGAAGATGGTTTTTATGATCAAGCTTCCACCAGGTATGTTATCTCTCTCTCTCTCTCTCTCTCTCTCTCTCTCTCTCTCTCTTTTTAAAGAGAATAGTGTATTCCGCACTGAGAAAAAAATCTGGTGTGAAACAACCACACGACTTCCATTACCCACTATTACACGTATTATATGCATTTTTTGGAGATATGTGCAATTTTTGGAATTTTCCCGTAAGAGAAACTTGATACACGCGTAAAGATATATAAAACAGAATTTACATAGCGAGAAAAAAAAGAAATAAAAAAATAAAAACTGTCAGTAAAAATTATGTAAATGTTACTTTGTATCATAGTACTAAGTGAAAAAGTTTGCAAAGAGATTGTGTGATACAAAGAAAACATTTAGATAATTTTTACTTATTGTTTTGGATAGCGTGACACAATAGACAAATCAGTTTATTTAACTAGACAATTTCAATTTATAATGTAAATTCAGTAAAAGTGTGATTATTTGACAGCATATTTGAAAATTAATAGCATTATTTCAATGTGTAAATATACCTTAGTCAACAAAACAAAAGTAATTGCAATGAAATCTAAAAATAATTCTTTTAAAGTAACAGTGAGGCGTCACACAAGTTATATCATTTCTTTTAAAACTCATATTTTGAATTCACGAGGTGCAGATGAAAAAGTATCAGGGAGTAAATTCTATATATTTTTTCGTGCTGAAGTTGAAAATATTATGTATACACTGTGATGTAAATAGAAGAAAAAAAAATGATGAAATAAGAAAATCTATGTAATATATTTCAATTAATAGCAAAGCGTCACTCAAATTTGATATCATTACTTTTAAGACCCATATTTCCAATTCATATCGAAATAAAATGCTGCGTCACAAACTTTTAACCCGTTAAGGGTTTTTGTTCTGATATCATACACATTTAGAATACCAAGTTCGGACTTTCTGTTACTATTTGTTCTTGAGCTATGCTGATAACACTCACAGAGACAGACACACACACACACACAGACAGACTGAGAGACAGACCCACAGACCATTCGCTAAAAACATGATTTTCATATTCAGGGGACCTCAAAACATGTAAATGTATAACAAAACCTCACTTTTGAAAATTTTACCCTAAAACAATACTTTCTCTACCTTATGGGTAAGAGAAAGTAAAAAATTCTTGACCATTTAATTCTAAAATATTACGCAAGACAGTATGTTGTATTTGCCATAATATGATAAAATTATACATACACATACATACTTTTAATTATTATTTATATTTTAAACAAAGAATGATGTGTTCTCTCGTATCACAACCTAATATTTCGATAGATAAAATAATATTCATATACAAAGAAATAACACTACTTTCGTCAATAAAAATAATTTTCTTGAATATTTAATACTAAAATATTACGCGAGAATGTATTGTTTTAAAACAATTATATGAATATAATAAAATAATAGGGTAAACGCTGCGAGAACCGTATTTTACATCAACACACATACTTTTAATTATGATTTATATTTTAAACAAATAATGCTTTCTTTTCTCATATCAGGAGATGGTATTGCGATGACATAATATTTATATACAAAAAATTTTACTAGAAAAAACAGTAATTTATCGTTAGAAGAATAATATTATAGTTTTAAAAAATAAAAAAACACGCTTTTATAGAAATGTGAACTAAAAAGCACAAAATATCTATCTTAATATTAAAATGCAGGGTAAGAGAAAATCGTGTGAGTGACACACCATAATATTTACATACATTTAAATCTTTAATTAAAATAATTTAGAATTAAACAAAAACTATTTTTTAAAAATCTCCCCTGACTGGGCTCGTACGCTAGACCTTTAGGTTCGTAACGCGGAACGTTACCTCACAGCCACAGCGTTCACGTACGGAGAATCTTTTTTTACAATATAGATTTTTTGTTTGCTCCCAAAGCGGTTACAAACATACAAACATACATATAGATGAAGCTAATAAAAGCGTGTTAAAAAGATCACATCTCCTTCATTTTTACCATTTCCACAGATTAAAGACTTTTAAAGAATACATTTCTACAATCGAAATATTAATAATTAATAATTGTATGTTTTTATTCAATCTTTTCTTTTGAAAACTTTTAAATAAACTTCAAAAGGGGCTATTAGCTGATCACAAATATGTAAAAAAAGAAAAAGTATTCCACTTTAAATTTTTGAGAAAGTTTTGTTTGAAACATATATATGCTAATCTGACATTATTTTAAATATATATATATATATATATATATATCTAATGAATAAATAAACCTGCAACTAAACACTTTAAATTTTTTTAAAAACTTGTAACAGTTGTTTAAAATAATAGCCTGTTCCTTCATGACATGGAAAAAACTAAGCACGACTGTGCTATCCAAGCATCATTCGCATGATTTCAGCAATTTAAAGCGATTTCCGCATATGGTTTCAACTGAAACATTATTTGATAGATTTCGGAATGATGCTGCCATCTAGTGAACAGAGAATAAACAAAAGCTTAAAAATTCTTTAAAACAAGAAAAATAAATAATGAAAAATTGTAGCATGTATTAAAAATAAATAAATAAATAAAATAAAATAAAAAATAAAATAAAAAAATGTTAAATATTTGTTTTCAATGAGAAACCTACGCTAAAGGGTAAAAAAAAAAAAGTACGCATTCTTTTATTGTAAATTTTTCAGTCAGCATAATTAATACTTTCTCTTTACTTATATCAAATGAACTGAATGTCAAAATTTCAACCCATTTTTCTTTTGAGATTTCTATCACTTCATTGCAACAAATGGAAAAAAATTCATTAGAAAGTCATATAACCCAAGTCAGAAAATTCAAGCATTTTAACTTTGGCATTTAAAATATTAAAAATTGAAAGGAAAAAAAATAATAAGAAAACTGACTATAAATGCAGTGAAAAGTGATAATGTTCATTTTTTGTTCTCCGGGATAATATATTCCATTTAAATTTTCTAAAAATAATATTTTCTTTGATCCTTATTCTTTCAGAAAGTATGTGTTAAAGATAAAATTTCACGTTCATCTATTGATCTTTCATCTAATGAAATGAAAATTTGACTTACATTCTATTTAACATTAATTTTTTGGATTGTTTTCTTAGAAAGATGATGTATTCAAATGTGAATCAGCAAAAATAAAATACTTGAATATGTTAACTATAAAATATGTTCAAAAAAGAGAAGTAGAGAAAAGAAAAAAAAAAAAAAATCATTTATGTAGTGATCAAACAAGACGAAAAAAGTTAAGAAACTTTTTTTTTTATGCATTAAAATATGATAAATATAATAAATGTAAAGTGAAAAGAAATCTCTAAAAAAAAAAAAAAAAAAAAAAAAATGCTTTTTTTGACTGAAGCTTTTAATTGTATTTTCAAAGGATTAGGAAAATTATAATATACTGTTTATAATTATTGTTGCATATATTTAATGTGATTGATTAATGAAACAATAAAAGTAGAACGACTTTAAAAACAAAACATATTTGCAACCAAAAAGCTGCAATTTTTTATTATTATTATTATTATTGTTGTTTATTATAGAGTTTTGGTCACTAAAACCGCCAAAACTAGTATGTTATATCCACCGAGAAACTTTTTTCTTTACTTCCCTATACATACTCACCACAGTACAAAAACAATTTATAAAAATTATTACTTATTAGAATTATTTTCCATGATGGATGCAGATTATTTTCATCTCCGAGAATTTACACTAAATAATCCAAAAAAAAGTTAATATAATAACGAAATCATAAAAAAATAGTTATATATAATTATATATAAACGAAAGGAAAAAAAAACAAAAAAAAACCAATAAATTTGTTTTTAATTATAACAGATCACACATACAACCATTCTTTTTAAATGTGTTGATGAGCTCTTTTCAAAGATTCTCATATCAAAAATGCATCCGAATTTTTTTCTTTTACTAGTTGACTATTACCATTCTAAATCAAGCTTTTTAATTCCATACTCATAAAATTCATATTGATTCGAAAAAAAAAAAATATATATATTCGTGTTTTTGTCTTATACTGCAATAATAAATATTTAGAAAATACGGGATGGCAGAGTCACTTCTAGGGCGACTTTTCCTAAAAGATAATAGGCACTAATTTATGATAAGATGTACCTATATAAATATATATATATATATATAAACTATTTAGATATTAGACTATTCTATGTATATATATAGAAACTATTTAGATATTTAAGAATTTATTTGTTAAAATATAGCAATGAAAAGCTGTATACTTTGACCACATATTTCAGAACTTATATAAAAAAATAATAACGACTTGTTTAAGCATCATTAAGTCTTAACTGCTAAAAAAAAAAAAAAAAAAAAAAAAAAAAAAAAAAAAATGGTTGTTATCGAATTTAGTATCAAAATTTCAACCTTAGTCTTATTGCTTTTAAAGTATTTGTTTCAGCGTAAATTTCTAAACATTCTAGTACATAGAGAATAAAATGTGAAACTAAATTAAAGATCTAGAAATATTTCTGCGCCATATTTATTAATTTTAGTGCCCTTTGAATACGAGTTCTAGAAACCCCTATTAAAATTCTAGAGCGTTAGCCTGTATTATGGAGGTCAAATTTGTTTAAAAGTATCTGCAATTAAATGCTAATACCAGTGGCGAGCTTAGCAACTATAATTCGAGTTTATAACCAAATTTCAGAAAATCAAGCAAGACTTTCTCTTAATACCAAGCATTTATAATATCTATTATATTTATAACATTGTTTCACCATCTAAGAAATGAATAGAATAGAAATTCTTGATACTTTCCTCTTTCTGTCCGTATGTCCGCTTTAACTTTCGTAAATGTAAATGGATTTTCTTGAAATTAATATATATTATTCATAATCACTGGAGGATGACCTTTATTGAAATCTGCGTAAATAGCACCACTGGTTTGTATACAGGGACACTCGAAACTAGTTCAAAGCATTGCGTTCTATGAGAGGCATTTCTATAAACCATATTTTAACTTTCTTAATTTGCACAAATCTTAAAAGAAATCGATTTTTATTATTTTTTCACATGCACAAAAAATACTTTCTGTAGTATAAGTAGCATTATAGCATTAAGATTTTCAGAGCCGCACAAAAATATACAGATACATTAAAAGCTATAAATGCAAAATGCAGCAACTAAATTTATTGGAAATGATACTGCAACAATATGAAAATAATAATATGAAAAAGTTACGTGTTATTGGTATCTAAAGTACCCGAATTGACTGAACTCATTGTACATCATACTTGACGAAATAAAAGTAACAAGTTTTTAATTGGTCAAAAGTATAATATGTACATATTAATGGCATTGGTGTAACAGTATTCAAAGCTATCTAATTTAGAGTATAAGAATAATTTATGACTATTATACATTTATTTAGTTTTTATTCACATATTTTTGTTCCTTACCCACATTTTCTATTAACTTGTAGATTTCAATTATTTCTTCACTGAGAAAAATTTCTGTAACTGACATCTAGAATCTAAATTACGGCTCTAGAAAATATAGTTCAATGTCATCCTTATAAATTCCAGTCCTCTTTGAAAGCGAGTTCTAGAAACCACTGTTAGAATTGAGCGTTTGTCTATATTCTCGAGGGAAAAGTTATTTAAAAATCTCTGCAAATAAATGCGAGTACAAAAGGTTTCAGCAACTATAATCTCCGTTTATGACCCAATTCTAGAAAATCAAGCGAGAATTTTTCGCAATACAAAAGATTCAGAATACACGGAATATTCATAATATTGTTTCATCATCTAGAAATGTGTAGACTAAAAATTCTCGATCATTTCGTCTATTCAGTTTATTGGCATGGCTTATGCGCATAGCTCGGAAATCTATATTTCTAATTAAGGGATTTAGATAATGACCACTTATTCATGCTAGATGAAGGCAGCATATATATTTTTTTTTTCTCAGTGTTTTATTATTCTTTAAATGTTCCTTGTTATATATATTCAGGTTTATATGAACAGCATTACGTTTCTCTCGCATTCTACAAGCTTTTAACATTATATATATATATATATATATATATATATATATATATATTCATATATATATTAGGGTGTTCTTTAAACGGGGGAAATTTGTTTTTTTCTTTTCCTTTTCCTTTTTTTTAAATGCGATACGCGGACCCTGTAATTTCTTCTATTTCACTCTAAACACTTTTTAGCAAAAGATCAGTTCTCTGGGTTAATTTTAACATGTTCTGAATTGACGGAAAAATCCTAATATCTATATTAGCATTTTCTGGTCAATTCAGCACGTGTTAGCATTACACCCACAGAGCTGATATTTTGCTAAAATAAGTTTAGATTCAAAAAAAAAAAAAAATAATAATAACACTGCTCGTCATGAAAATTGCCTCTGGCATCATTTCAATATATTCTTATGTAAAGTGACCTCCTGAATGCGAATAAGAGACCCATTTTTCCCTATCACCCACTGTTTTTTAAGAAAGTTTTTAGCATTTTTCAGTGATTTTATGGCTATGAATTTGATTTTTAGAAGAGGGGGGGAGAGGATTATTTTAACCGTTAAATATCTTCTGAGAGGCTACAGAGTTGGAAAATTGTAAAACATAGACATTTGCTACAAGTTTTTTTTTTTTTTTTTTTTTTTTTTTTTTTGGAGGGGGGGGGGATTTACCACTGAAAGTATTCATTGCATATCTTATATTTTGTAATTTGTTGTTAATGCTATTTTTAACACTTTCCAACAAGGTTGAAAAGTGTTTATGACATGGGTTTGTCTGTCTGTCTGTCTGTCCGTCTGTCTGTCCGTCCGCGCTCTAACTCCCGTAAATATTTATGGAATTTCTTGAAACTGATATATGTTATTCAAGTTCACAATCGGATGTTCCCTATTGAAAATGAAGTTTATACCTCTACTGGTTTGTGTACAGGGACCCCACAAAATATTTCAAAGCATTGTGTTCTATGAGAGGCATTTTTATAAACCATATTTTCATACCCTTACTGTACAAATAATCTTAACGAAATTGAAATATGTTATACAAATTCACTATCGGATGTTTCCTGTTGAAAATGGAGTTTATACCTCTATTAGGTTGTGTACAGGGACCCCCTAAAATATTTCAAAGCATTGTGTTCTATGAGAGGCATTTCTATAAACCACATTTCCATACCCTTACTGTACCTAAATCTTAATGAAATTGATATATGTTATTCAAGTTCACTATCGGATGTTTCATGTATAAAATGGAGCAAATACTACCTCTGATTTGTGTACAGGGACACACAAAAATATTCCAAAGCATTGCGTTTTATGAGAGATATTTCTATTAAGTAAATTTTAATAACTTTACTTTGCACGAAGATTTATGAAATTGAAATGTGTTATTTATAAGCACAAAAGAAAATGCTTTGCATAGAATATGGCATGATTAGCATTAGATTTACAGGGTGACATAAAAATATTCAGTTGTATAAAGAGCTATCAATAAATATTTGTTAAAAATGTGCTTTCGTTTACATTAAGCGTTTTTAACATTTTCTAAGATTTTTAACACTTCCCAACAAGGTTGAAAAGTGTTAATTACTTCGGTTTGTCTGTCTGTCTGTCCGTCTGTCTGGCTCTCCGCGCTCTAATTCCCGTAAATATTTGTGGAATTTCTAGAAACTGATATATGTTATTCAAGTTCACTATCGGATGTTCCCTTTTGAAAATAGAGCTTATGCCTTTACTGGTTTGTATACAGGGACACCCGAAAGTAGTTCAAAGCATTGTGTTCTATGAGAGGTATTTCTATAAATCGTATTTTCATACCTTTACTATACAGATTTCTTAATGAAATTAAATTATGTTATTCCTGTTCACTATCGGATATTCTCTGTTGAAAATGGAGTTTATACCTCTACTGTTTTGTGTACAGGGGTACCCGAAAGTATTTTAAAGCATTGTGTTCTATGAGAGGTATTTCTATAAATCATATTTTCATACCTTTACTGTAAACATATCTTAATGAAATTCAAATATGTTATTCAAGTTCAATATTGGATTTTTCCTGTATAAAATGGATTAAATACCAACTTTGTTTTATATACAAGGACACTCAAAAATATTCTAAAGCATTGCGTTCTATGAAAGACATTTCTATAAATCAAATTTTAATAACTTTACTTTCCAAGAAGTTTTAGGAAATTGAAATATGTTATTTATATGCACAAAAGAATGATTTACATAGAATATAGCATGATTAGCATTAGATTTACAGGGTGACACAAAAATATTCTGTTATATTAAGATCTATTATTAAACATTTGCTAGAATTCTACTTTCGTTTACATTAAGCTTTTTTAAAACTTCCTAACATTTTTTTAAGTGTGAATATGATATCAATTTTTGTGTCTGTCCGTCTGTCCGTCTGTCTGTCTGCCCGCGCTCTAACTCCCGTAAATATTTATGGAATTTTTTGAAACTGATATATGTTATTCAAGTTTACTATCGGATGTTTCCTATTGAAAATGGAGTTTATACCTCTACTGGTTTGTGTACAGGGACACCCGAAATTATTTCAAAGAATTGTGTTCTTTGAGAGGTATTTCTATAAACCATATTTTCGTACCTTTACTGTACAATATCTTCGTGAAATTGAAATGTGTTATTCAAGTTCACAATTCGATGTACTATATAAAAAAGATTACATACCACCACTATTTTATGTACAGGGACACTCAAAAGTAGTCCAAAGCATTGCGTTCTTTGTGAGATGTTTCTATAAATTAAATTTTAATAACTTTACTTTCCCCGAAGTTTTAGGAAATTGAAATATGTTATTTATATGCACAAAAGAATGATTTACATAGAATATAGCATGATGAGCATTAGATTTATAGGGTGACACAACAATATTCTGTTATATTAAAAGCTATTATTAAAAATTTGCTATAATTTTACTTTCGTTTACATTAAGCGTTTATAAAATTTCCTAACATTTTTTTAAGTGTGAATATGATATCAATTTTTGTGTCTGTCCGTCTGTCCGTCTGTCTGTCTGCCCGCGCTTTAACTCCCGTAAATATTTATGGAATTTTTTGAAACTGATATATGTTATTCAAGTTTACTATCGGATGTTTCCTATTGAAAATGGAGTTTATACCTCTACTGGTTTGTGTACAGGGACACCCGAAATTATTTCAAAGAATTGTGTTCTTGGAGAGGTATTTCTATAAACCATATTTTCGTACCTTTACTGTACAATATCTTCGTGAAATTGAAATGTGTTATTCAAGTTCACTATTCGATGTACTATATAAAAAAGATTACATACCACCACTATTTTATGTACAGGGACACTCAAAAGTAGTCCAAAGCATTGCGTTCTTTGTGAGATGTTTCTATAAATTAAATTTTAATAACTTTACTTTCCCCGAAGTTTTAGGAAATTGAAATATGTTATTTATATGCACAAAAGAATGATTTACATAGAATATAGCATGATGAGCATTAGATTTATAGGGTGACACAACAATATTCTGTTATATTAAAAGCTATTATTAAAAATTTGCTATAATTTTACTTTCGTTTACATTAAGCGTTTATAAAATTTCCTAACATTTTTTTTAAGTGAATATGATATCAATTTTTGTATCTGTCCGTCTGTCTGTCTGCCCGCGCTCTAACTCCCGTAAATATTTATGGAATTTTTTGAAACTGATATATGTTATTCAAGTTCACTACTGGATGTTTCCTATTGAAAATGGAGTTTATACCTCTACTGGTTTGTGTACAGGGACACTCGAAAGTATTTCAAAGAATTGTATTCTATGAGCGGTATTTCTATAAACCATATTTTCATACCTTTACTGTACAGTATCTTCATGAAATTGAAATGTGTTATTCAAGTTCACTATTTGATGTTTACTATATAAAATAGATTACATACCACCACTATTTTATGTACAGGGACATTCAAAAGTACTCCAAAGCATTGAGTTCTTTGTGAGATATTTCTATAAATCAAATATTTATAACTTTACTTTCCACGAAGTTTTAGGAAATTGAAATATGTGATTTATATGCACAAAAGAATGTTTTGCATAGAATATAGCATGGTTACCTTTAGATTTACAGGGTGACACAAAAATATTCAGTTATATTAAGAGCAATTAATAAAAATCTGCTAGATTCGTACTTTCATTTACATAAGGCGTTTTGGACACTTTCTATCATTTTTTTAGTGTGAATATAATTTCAATTTGTGTATATGTCTGATTGTTCTTCTGTCCGTCTGTCTGTCTCTCTGTCTCAAAGCACTGTGTTCTATGAGAGGAGTTTCTATAAATCATATTTTAATACTTTTAATGTGTAGAAACTTTAATGAAATTTTAATATGTTATTCAATTCCCTATCGGATGTTTCCTATGTAAAGTAGAGTACATTTCTAACTGGTTTGTGTACAGGGGCACTTGAAAGTACTCCAAATCATTGTGTTATATGAGAGTTATTTTTATAAACCGAATTTTAATAATTTTATCTTCCTCAAAGTTTAATGCAATTGAAATATATTATTCGTATGCACAAAAGAGTGTGCCTTCTATGTAATATACTATGGTTAGCATTAGATTTACAGGGCCACACAAAAATAATCAGTTACATTAAGAGGTATTAATAAAAATTTGCTGGAATTGCACTTTTGTTTACATGAGCGTTTTAACACTTTCTTATAATTTTAGTGGGAATATGATTTCAATTTGTGCATCCGTCGGTCCGATTGTCTACCTTTCTCTCTGTTTGTCTTCGGCTACTTTCATCCGTGAATATTTTGAGAATTTTTTTAAAATGATACACTCATGTTCCCTATGGATAATTCCCTATTTAAAATGTTATTAATAGGTCCTGTTCAACTAGTTTCTTTACAGGGACAACAACATCAACAATAAAAAAAAAAAAAAAAACAATGTATTACGTTTTAGGACGGAATTTTTTAAAAGTTATATTTAAAAAACTTTCTACTACAAAAATCTTAAAAACATTGACATGTATTATTAATATTCTAAAATATTGTTTTGTATAGAATATGATATGATTAACTTTCAGATTTACAGGGCTACAGTAAAATATTCAGAGAGTTTCAAAGATGTAATTATAATCTAACGGCTGCATTTTCTTTTGTGTTAAGCCTTTTTAACACTTTCCAAAATGCCTAAGAGTAATTTTAAAATCAATTAGTCTATCTGTATGTTTTTCAGTCCTTGTGTCTGTTGTGTGATAACGTAGGCAGAGAATATTAATAGTTATTCGATACAACAATTGCGTACAGTTGGAAAGTGTTACTAATCAATGCGTACTGCATGATTTTTCTTTCTTTTTTAAACTTTATATATTTCTGTTTTTAGGTGTTGAATTATTTATTTTTCATTCTTCAAATCAAATTCATGGTCATAAAATTATCGAACAGAGAAATAAATTTAAGGGAGGGGGTGGTGTATGTAGAAAACGGTGGATGACTGGGCGAAACGGGAGTCATATTCGGATTCAGGAGGTCATTTTACATATGAAACAGCAAGAATGGTATCAGATTTCGAGATTTTTTTTTTTTTTTTTCAGAGCAGTGTAATTAAGGGTTATGCGTATCGGACTTCAAAAGCGAAAGAAAAAAATTCCCCCATATTCAAATAATATATATATATATATATATATATATATATATACATATAATTTATATTATTATTAGGTATAAATATAAATTTTGATCGTTCAATCCTTCAAATATATTATGCTATCATATCTCTACATAAAAAAATATTAAATTAAAATATTACGTCTGTTGTAAATATTCTTGTTACATAAGTATAAAATGAAAAAAAAAAAAAAAAAAAAAAAAAAAACTCATTATTTCGTTGAGCTGAATGGAAACTTGATTAAGAAAAAAAAAAAAAAACAAATTGTTACTTTATATATAAAACATATAAAGTAGAAAGCAACATTTTCTTAACAATGCACTTAAACTACTTTCCCAAGTAATAAATTTTGAGAATTATTTCTACTTCTGCCATAAAACCTTTGTTATTCAGGCTCAGGAGGGGCAATAAAAAACTCATCTGTTTTCTTTAGTATGACGTTTTTCCAGAATTAATTTGCAAAGTAAGTATTATTTAGAAGAATAACAAGCGCCTTGCTTTATTATGAAACAGTTTTTACCTCCTATAAAAATGACAAACAAGTGAAATTTATTAGCAACGTAATAAGGCGAGCGTATAAGTTTTGCGTTAGGAGAAACAAAAATATAACTTTCCTTCACTAGCGGATAAAATTAATATTCAGTAAACCGTGGATATATATTAGAATTTTGTTTTACGAATACATGATGGTATGTGTAAATAAGAAACATTAAAAATCAGCATTACTTTAAAACATAAAATATCGAGTAATTGAGACGTCTTTGCTTAGAGTTTACAGAGAAAAATATGTGTTCAGAAATATTTAGTATCTTATTTTGAACTAACTAGAATTTAATATTTAATATTTGACACATATTTGACAGCTTTAACATCTATAGTTACAATGACTTGTATATTTTCTGATCTATATTACAGTTCACACTAACATTCCACAATACCTTTGAATACATATACTGTTAAAAATTTGGTGTTAGTTTGAACCAAAATATGGTGCTGATGTATCTACAACCACCCGATGGTTTAACTTTTTACCATGTTTTGGTAATTTTATGTTTGGTGATTTTATGCTTGAAAGTAAGAAAAAGAAAAAGAAAATTCAAAGTTCGAGAGGGGATCGGACTAAAGAACTTCTTGACTTAAGTCAAACACTTTGTCACTATATCACGCATTTTTGTCCACTAATTTTGTTTCAATGATTTTGGTGAAAGAGGCTAAAGTTTCTAGTGTCTTAGCCTGTGGATGAGTTGTTGTACAAAGTTTGCACTTAACTCTCTAACCTTTAATTTAAGCTTGGTCTGGTATCAATAGGAAATTTACTGATTCATACTTCCATTGTGAGTGGATGTATGATAGCTCCAAGTTTTGGTGCAACTTAAATTCAATCTCAAGAAGTAGAAATCTTAAAAGTGAGGCTGAATCATATGATGGTATTGCTTATAACTTTGCTCCATATAGTGTTTAAAGTTGCAACTGAAATGTTTTAACGTGTTGGACACCAAAAATATCCATACCTGTACCAAGACCTGAGGATCCTGTGGCAGTGCCAGAAGCAGACCAAAACACCAGATTTGAGGACCAAAAAGAGAATATTAATGTTATTAATAAGTTACAGCCTAACAAAGCCGTATTAGCTATTTCTTAAATTGTCATTAGAAAGAGAGTTGAGCTGATCTGAGTTTTCCTGAATGGTGCTTGCGATTTAGACTGTTGGATGTGTATTTTCATGCTCGTTGTGTGATTTGCTCCAAAGGAATTAAGGTATCCATGTGTAGTTATTAGGTTATCAATATTTCGACAGGCATTATAGAATTTAAATAACGTTAATGCAGAAATATTTCAAGATGGTGAAAGCCGCTTCTTTTTCTGTGTATAAGTCTCAATTAATTATTAAAAAAATAAATCTTATATATATTTTAGGAATAGATTGACTTCAAAGTAAACATCAGAGTTGTTTCACCCAAATTCGTCATTGGCATAACAGAACTATTATTATAATGTGTACTACAAATTCAAGAATTAATTTATATATTTAATTGCGCCAAAACAGAAACAAGGGATTTATTAATAATAATAATAATAATAAAATATTGAGAATTATTACAGTTAAAATATTTACAACGCATGGTTTGTCTACATTAATATTTAACAACATAAAATAAATTAAAGCAGTACCAAAGTTATTTCCATTAAAAGTATAATAAAACTTTACTTTAGCCCTAACAACAAGCTTGTTCTTAGTACATCCTTAATGTTCCGTGGGCATCTTTTTATCCATAGAATATCCTCAGGATGTCATGTTTAGAATATGTGCTGTTAGGATAATATTCTCTAATCTACAAAACATCCCTTAGCCTGAATTTCGAATTTCATCCTTCTCCCTAATTAAGTTCTAAGTGCCGTCTGTATCGTGGGATGCTGTATATTTTTCGGAAGTCCATAGCTACTCTCGAAACTTGTGCACAGGAAGCGCTACGTTGGATCCCACATGCGCTCGTCGACGTAACCGTTCGGTAAATGTGGTTTAGCGCCTTTCAAAAGGCCTCCGACTCACACACATAAGGAATACTCAGGCTCAGGATCCAGGAGCAGTCATTTGGGTATCATCCAAAAAAAAAAAAAAAAAAAATCTCTTGAAATACACTGAATTATCTATAAAACCTTTAAAATTCTCAATGAAATATTAAAAAATTATCGACCTTAGTGTTTAGAAGGAAAATTCACAAAAGTATGTTACATAGAAAATAATTCTTATTTTTAATATGTTGTGCTGTCTTCCAGCATTGTACATTTTGAGTTCCTACATACGTACTGTGCGACCCTGGTGGAGGTTTTTCGTATTTTTACTCTCTTACATAAATATAAAAAAAAAATAAAGGATTTGTAAAGTTTTCGACTTCTGGTTTTTGAGGGATTTACACGTTTTGAGATGTGCTGATTTGACAATTTTTAGAAAAGGTCTGTCTGTGAGTATATGAAATGTTTTCTGAGCACTGTATCTCATGAACCAAATAGACGAAATTTAACCAAACGATATTTAGTTTAAAATAAATTACGGTTTATTAGACTTGCTCAACGAGTGGCAGCGTCATCTATTTTATTATTATTATTATTTTTTTTTTTCATAGTTTTTAACATGGTTCTATACGACAAAATTTCATATAAACGTACATAACAAGAATTATTTTTATCCTTTAAATGTGAAAATTAAAATAGTAATAATTTATGATAGTAATAATCAACCAGGCAATAAATTTTGCATGTCGAGACATTTCCCTTCTCAGGGGTATCAATTTTTAATATGGGTGTAATTCAAAAGAGCTCGCCAATACCTTTAAAACTAATAGTTAAACATAGATCTGTAATATTTAAAGCAACTTTTTCTATTTTCTTCTTTAATCTTAAATATATGTATATATATATATTTAAATGCCGAAAAAAATTGGCTTTATTTTTTATTTTATTTTATTTATTTATTTATATATTTTTAGGGTTATTAAAGTTATAACTTTTTTTTTTTTTTTTTTTTTTTAAAGGATATTAGGGTTATATTTCTGTGCTGTGAAAACTATTTGCATTCTCCATGGGAAATAATAAAGAGAATTTTTAATAGATATTTTATATTGCGTGAATTTGATTTGTGGTAGCCACATCATACTAGTTTTAAATGTAAATACTTTATATTAATTATAGTCATTTCTTAAGCTATAACATGTTAAGGTAAAAATATATATAATATTATATTATTGATAAATAGTTCAAAATCAAATTCAAGAAAATAAAATAACATCTCATTTATTAGCTTATTCTCCAGCATATATATATGCATGCATGTGAGCTAGATAATATTGGTTCTATTTTTGAATTTATATATATATATCTATATATATATATATTTCTTAGAAAAGAATGAGTAATTTAATACATAAACATGGAGAAAAGCACTTGTTTCCAATGTTTATTTTTAGTTCAACGTCATAGAGAAAACTTAATGTATGTATTGCGCTGAAATTTTCAAATTTCAAAAGGGTATATAATATAAAACCTTCAATGTTTCGAGATTTTTTCTTGTATATTTCTGTTGCACTATTGGATTTCCGCATACATTTTATTTTATTTTTTTCTTCTGGTTAACTTATGAAAACTAAAATATGTCTGATAATTTTAAAATATTGTGTTATCTTATATAAAAAAATTTATGTTAAACTCATTTCTTTTTCATGATAATATTGCTGAACTTTCCTTTAAAAGTCTGATATTTTTACAATAATTTAGATTACAACTGTTTTTTAATTAAAAAAAAAAAAAAATATTTTATTTAAAAAAAAAAAAAAATCATAATTATTAAAAATTTATAATATGAATATTCTAATTCACATGTAAAATAAAAATTATCGAACCTGTTTGAGACAATATTTATTAAAAAGCTGTCTTGATAAAAAATAAAATAAATAGTTATTCAACATATGTATTTTTAAACTATTTAATTGAGTATAGATTTTATAATTTTATCGATAATAACTGGTTTTCTTGTCTCACATTTAAGGTTGGGGTTATTTATTAAAACTATTTCCCACGCACTCCCTCCAATCAGTGTCCCAGCTCAAACTTGGTAAACGAAAAGTGCCGAATTCGATATCAGGTCGCACTCTTCAAGCTAGCCGTTTGAGGTTTCCTGTGGTTTTCTCAGAAACTCACGTGAACGCGGGCTAGGATTCCTTAAAAAGACCCCCACATAAGGTACTCCACCATATGCCTAAGACCCTGGTGTAGACAGACGATCGGCCGTACTCCCAAACACTCATATGCACCCACGCAATTCTGCACTTCTGGTGATTACAATAAAATTTATATTTATATAATATCCAGAGATATAGTATGATATTAACTGTCAATCTAGCTTGAATAATGTGAATAAAAATAAATTTAATAATTTTAACCATACTGAACACAAATTGTAATCGATTGTTTTTTAACAAACATTTAATTTTCTGTGCCTTATCCCATACTATCTTTTGTCTTAATAACATTTTTTTTCCATTTTTCTTAAGAAAAAACTTAACCTTATTTTTAAACATATGCAATTTTACACTCCTATCAAAAGTTTGGCGCGATTTCTTCTTCTTCAAAAAAAAAAAAAAAAAGAGGAAATATTCCTTTCCCAGGAAAAATGTAAAACTTTTCTTGATAAAAACTGTTAACTTTGTCTTCTACTTTACTTTTTTGTTATCATTACTTTAACTATAGATTCCTTCTCTTATTAAACAACAACAACAACAAAAAATCAGTAAAAGTAAAAATCTGTAAATTTTATCATATTTTCCCGAGGTTTTGCGAGAATATGAAAAAAAAAAAAAAAAAAAAAGAAAAAAAGAAACAAAAGAAAAGAAAAGAAAGAAAGTGCACACATAATTTTAGGATTTCACAGAAATTTAAAATTCACAAACAAAGTTTTAACATTTTTAAATTAAAAAATTATATACAGTCTTATTGAATTTTAATGACAAAAATATTGTAGAGCACATAAACCTATGAGTATATAGTGAATAAATTTCCATTTTATTTAGTGTCACTAAATTCCATGATACATATATCTACATTTTTTTCATTAATAGGTCATTAATATATTTTTTTTCAGTTTAAAATTTTTCGTTCTACAAATATTTAATATATTTAGATCGAAATTCATTATTTTTATATTTATTTTTTTTCTATACCTATTTTTTTTTTTTTTTCTGAAAATGTAATTTATGAATACTATATTTTTCAGGTAATATTATAAAGTTTTATATTAATATTTGAATTATAGTATGTTTTCTATTTAAACTGATATAATATTTATAATTTTTTAATTTAAATTAGTAAATTTTCATTATCTTTTTGAAATATGTATTATTCAAAAGCCTATGAAATATAACATAAGGAAAGCAGTAATTTTTCCTAACAATTGTCGAAAAAATAAGTCAAAGTAAAAGGTGAAATATAATTATAAGTGTTTGTAAGAAAAATAAGTATAGGAAAATAACTTTCTCTTACCTACACATTGTGGAGAAAATACTGTCCTGGAAAAAACTTTCCTAAATTATTTCTAAATTTCTATTATGAAATTTAATTTCTCTAATATGGATATTGTACTGCATTATCATGGAGGATAATTTTACTAAATAATGATATTATTAAATATTTTTTACTGAGTGAATTTCAATAGGAAAATGTAAAAGAGAGTCATGTGGTGGCCACAACAATCTAGTTTTGGTTAAGGTTATAACGAAGCTATATTAACGTTGAAATTACAGTAGGGTCTTAGTTTAATTAGGTGTATCAACTAAAATTTATTAAATTATATTGTGAATTTTCGATTAATTTTCGGGGATATGTATTATATAAACACCAGTAAAGATAATAATTAGAAAACAAGCGTCATTTGCACATCTGCATTTCTGTGAAACATTTTACAAGGAAATGAAATGAAATTCCGTTACTATTGCTTTTATTTAACAATTATTAAAGTAATTATAACCAGCTCACTGCCGATGACATAATTTAATCATATCTCTATTTCCAAGACACTATGTAGATTTTTTTTCTTATTAGAAATAGTTTTAATCTTTTCAAATATTCAGAATTATATATATTCATTTCCTCAGGAATTTAGGGAAAAAATATTTTTTAATGCATAAGCTTTCATTTAAAAAGTGCATAATTTTGTATTTTATTAAAAGTCACTGAATTCCACTTTTGCTTTTCTCATATATTTTTTATTAACACATCATGAGATTAAAATTTTCTTTGATAAAAAATTTTTGCGCAGTGAATATTTAACATTCTTAAAAGAAATTTTACTATTTTTATACTTTCTATTTTTTATCTATATTACTATTATTGTTATTATTGTTATTATTTTTTTTAGTAAAATATATGATTTAATAAATATATTTTTTTCGGTTAATATTACTGCGAATTATGTTAGTGTTTAAAGTATAGCATGAGTCAAATTTAAATTGGCTTTAGAATTGCAGTTATTTATATATATTATTAATTATACACTCCCACCGGGTATTTTTGTTTTTTAAAAGCTTGTAAAAATGGTAAATATAAACAAACGTAATTTACACATTTACATTTACAGAAAATAATTTTTGGAAATATAAGTATAATCATCTAAAATTTCGTCTTATTTATAATATTAATTTCGTCTTATATGCAGCATGTCCTACTTTGGACCTTGCGCCAAAAAAAGCAATTCAACCAATCGTCTTATTTATCAGTTATTAAAATATGTTGTTTTCCTTTTTCTTTTTATTAAATAAACAATATATATATATATATATATATATATATAAAATAAATAAATATATATATATATTTAATAAAGAAGCATCACAAAACTGTCGTTGTAAAAATTATTACTTACAAACTTTGAATAAACACCATAAAATGCAATAAACTCGCAACAATTGTTTCGGGTCGAAAAGAACACACGACCCTTCATCAGGCGAACAAAGTAAGCACGAGTGCTGCAGTCAAAGCGGCAACGCACGTTGCCGCTTTGACTGCAGCACTCGTGCTTACTTTGTTCGCCTGATGAAGGGTCGTGTGTTTTTTTCGACCCGAAACAATTGTTGCGAGTTTATTGCATTTTATGGTGTTTATTCAAAGTTTGTAAGTAATAATATATATATATATATATATATATATATAATAGAAAAAGATGTGTGTGGGTGTATATATCCAGAGCTCTGGAAAACAGCTGTTCACAGACTACACAAATTTCCATGGATCTTCGTATTGACCCCTTCTGATGCACCTGAAAGCCCAATTTTCGAATTTTTGATTAAATTTTTTAAAATTAATTAAAATAGGAAAACAATATCCTTATAAAAGCTTTAAAATTAACCATTTAAATAATAAATTGTGGCCAAAAACTTTAAGAGTAATTTTTTTTTCGACAGAAAGTTAATTATACATTTACGCGAATAATAAAGAAATAATCTGGTGTGTCACTCACACGACATTTTCTTACTCTGAAATTTGATACTATAAATACAGGTTGGAGATTAAGAGGTAATATAACGAGTACTGTTACGTAAACCTATGTTAAACAATTCAAATTAGGCTTCGGAAGAGTTTTATATGATAATTAGTTCTGTGTGAGGGGGATACCGCCCCTCTCAATCCCCCGTTACATTAATGCACCTACATTTATATAAAATTTAATTCGGTTATTAAAAAATAATTTATTAAAACTATTATTTAAAAAAATATATCTTTTATGATAATGCAGACGATTTCCATATTAGAGAGGGAGTATAACACTAAATATCCCCCCTCCCCCCCCCCCAAAAAAAAAAAAAAAAAAAAAAAAAAAAAAAAAAAAAAAGTTGAATTCATTTTCCATATTACATTAAAAAAAAAAGGGATTTTTTTTTTTTTTTTTTTTTTGTTAAAAATGAAAATAATTCATAACTTTATTTTCAATTATCGCAGATCAATGGTTCAACCATTCGTTTTAAAGGTATTGACGAGCTCTTTTAAAAGATACCAATCATGGATATTTATCCCCATGAGGAGGGACTTCCCTCTCTTACATGCACAATTTTTTTCCCCAATTGACTATCTCTATTAGAAAAAATATATATTCGTTTCATTTGGTTTAGTGCAGTCTATACATGTTAAACTCTACTTACCTACAATATCTCCCGTAGACGTAATGTATTTGAATACTTTTGAGTGTCCCTGTACACGAACCATTTGCTTCATCTCAGCGAAATGCTTAGTGTAGCATACCTACATGATACACATTTAGAATACCGAGTTTGGAATTTCTGCTACTATTTGTTCTTGAGATATGCTGATAACAGACACACAGACCATTCGCTAAAAACATGATTTTCGTATTCAGGAGACCTCAGAACATATAAATATAACAAAAACTCACAATCGAAAATTTGAACCTAAAACAATACTTTCTCGACCCTATGGGTAAGAGAAAGTAACATCAGAAATTTAATTTGCTTATGAATGTGACAAAATGATGTCATTATAATTTTAAAATTAAATAATAATAATGAAACTACAGCATTTTTTTCTTTTCGAATTTTGTTTCATGACCCTTTTTAAATCACCTGAGTTTTAGATTTTGTTTATTTTTATTGTTTATTTATTTATTTTTTTAAACAGTGCGTCTTTGGCACGGATAATACTCTTGTCATGAAAGGTAATTCCTAAAGAGCTGTAGTTATTGATAATCCTTGGCAATTTTTTATATTTTAACTTTGAAGTACATCGGACGTTCCTTGCTAAGGACTTTCACAACAGCAGCTCGAGGCCAAGTAGTATAATTTCAAAAATCAAGTAGCATCATAAATGTAAATAATTTATAAAATGATGAAAAAAAAAAAAAAAAAAAAAAAAAAAGAGAGAGAGAGAGAGACATAAGTAAATAAACAGAAACGATAACCGCATAAGATATCTATTATTATTTTTTTTTTTTTTCTAAAATGGCGACAAATTTTCAAAAGTCGCCAAGGGGAAGGTAGGGCTGTACAATGGTCATGTTTTCTGTATACCAACCACAATTAAATAACCATGAAATAATATAATCACAAAAATCTAGTTGTCTCATATAGTAGACGTAGCGTTCATAGCATATTGTAATATTATATTTGATGTGAAATTGTTGTCATTTTATGATCGACTTGATAAATGAAATAAAATATAGGAAATAACGTGAATGTAAATATAATGCATAGTACGTATAGTATTGTTCATATGTTATTGAGATTCAAATATAAAAGGGCTACTTCAATTTTGTTCGATATTCTCCGTTTCGAAATTATTATCAGATAAGCACCATGAAATCCACGAGTTAGGCATCGTCGCAGGCAATAGGGATACGAAATCGAAATTTCGCAGGGGAGAAAGACGCTGTCGAAGGCATAGAGGACGCAAAGCGGGCTTTTGAGCAATTTCAGTATTTTTTTTTTATTATTATTAAAGCGATATAAAAAAGGAGTGTTTTGAATTCCTTTAAAAATTTCGACCAGTGAAGCGGGCAAATCCTATCAGTACCTAATGTATTATTATTAAAAATCGTTCATACTTTTAAATAGACGCAAAAAAATATTTGGTTGTTTTTTTAATTATTTATTCAGAAAAAATTAACAATAATAATAATTAGTTTTACGATAAAATTTACTCCAACACTCACTTTTCATATTCGTATTTATAATATATGAAATTATAATAGTTGTTCTCAAAATTCTGATGTATCTTCAATTATATATATATATATATATATATATATATATATATATATATATATATATTAACTTAAACAAAAATAGATTTTTATAACTTTTTCATAAAGTGTAATATGCTATTTTAAAAACCATAACTTGAATAATAATAATAATAAATACAGACACACCCATATTTATAACACTCTATCAAACGTTACATTTACTTAAAAAATTCAATCTTATCAAAATTTAAGGATTAAGTTTATTTCCTCTGGAATTTGGCGATGAATATTTTTATATGCTGAAGCTCTGAAGAAAAGATACATTTTTTTTTTTTTTTTTTTTTTTTTAATTAAACGTCTCTGAATTCCCATTTTCCTTTATTTGTGTATTTATTAATTTTATTTTTATTAGTATTTCGTGAGACTTAAATTTTCTTCGAAACAAAATTATGAAATTGATAAATGGATATTTATCGTATTTAAAGGTGATTTTTTTTTTTTTTTTTCATGTTTTCTTTTTTCTAACACCCCTCCTTTTTTTTAAATTAAAAATAGATAAATAAGCGATATATTTTTTCCATTAATGTTATGTCGTCTTATCTTATTGCTTATGCTGCTTATATCGCTGTTTTGTAACAGTTTCATTTGGCTTAATATTTGTAATTTAGTAAAATAAATTATTATTTATTAATTACCTCCAAAAGTTTATGTAAATTAAGATCCTGTATAGGTAATACATAAAAATGGGTTATTTCCATATGTGCATTTTTTAACACATATTTAGTATTTGTAAGTGAAAAAAAAATATTCTGATTTTATTTCGTAATCAATAAAAACAAATTTATTTTTATTTTTAATAGGCATAAAATAATATCTAATATATTATTTAGTTTAAATTTATGATTTGTTTTATAGATTCGCAAAAATGTTTTGTGTTGTTCCAATCAGTATTTTTGATATGTATATCTATAAATTAATTAATTTCGTCCTATATATATATATATATATATAATGTATATAATAAATATTAAAACGTTTCAAACATTTAAGATTATTATTAGTTTACAATCCCAAAGCTATTAAGATTCTAAACAAAATTGAAATAATTCATGTAACATACGAATGATCATAAAATTAGAATTGTAAAACAATGCAGGCTAATTTTATTTATAATAATATGTGCATTTTTTTCCGTATTTTAATTTTAATTTTAATACAACATAAAATGCAGAACTTTGCGGGTATAAAATAATTATATATATATATATATATATATATATATATATATATACTATACTGTTCGAATTAATTGGGACAAGCATGTTTTTCTTGTCTGAGTTGGTATGTGGTTGCCAGTGATGTCATGAACAGCCTCAAACCGGTTATATCTGCATAAAGGTAGTGTGATGGATTGACCTTGACTATAATTTACTCGTTTGACTGGTTTTAGTGTATTACTAGTTCAATTGTGAGCCTTTCTGTGTGGCAGTTGGTGGTTATAATTTTGCATTCTGTGTAACACATGTTACTTTTGCTTGTTCAAAGATGGATATTACTTCGAGGACGCGTTCTAAACTAATCGCACTTAATGAACACACTTCTATGACTGTGAGAGATATAGCTACGGCAGCTAGTGTGGACAAATCAAGTGTTTCAAGAATTTTAAGAACATTTCAAGATCCTGGATCATCATCTCCAAAAAGAAAAAGAAAATGTGGGTGCAAACGGAAAACTATTCCCAGAACTGATAAATTTCTAATAAGAAATAGGAAAATAAGTCCAAGAAAGTCAAGCACAGACCTTTAAACAGATTTATTGGATTATGGTGTTGATGTAAGCACCTCAACTATACGGAAAAGACTTCTGGAAGTTGGCTGTAAGGCAACAAGACCGAGGAAAAAACAATTTCTAACTCAGAAAATGATGAAAAAACGTTTAGCATGGGCCAAAAGATACCGTTCATGGACTGTTAATGACTGGAAGAAGGTGGTTTTTAGTGATGAAACACATTTATTTGTAGAGGAATACAAATCAAATGTAGTTAGACAAAATGAAGGTGAAACTCTCTAACCATTTCATATCCAACAAACTGTAAAACACTCTTTTAAACAGATGTTTTAGGTTTTTTTCACAACAAATGACATTGGAAGCTTAATTCCTCATAAACGCGTGATGAATTCTGTCAAATACATAGAAATATTATGCAGTAGGATTATTCTATTCATGGAAACATTTAACGGAACATTTCAGCATGATTTGAACCCTTGTCTCAATTCAAAATTGGTCCAGACTTTTATGCAATAAAATAAAATAAAAGTGCTTAATTGTCCAGGTAATTCACCAGACCTAAATCCCATTGAGAACTTATGGCATATTCTCAAGAATCATTTAGTTAAAATGAATTCCACGACAATAGAATGAATGATAAAAAGTTCTATACAAGTGTGGTTCCATGATGATGAATTCAAGATTATGAGCGCTACTCTAGAGGAGTCAATGCCAAGACGTTTTGAAGAAGTCATTTCTGCTAAAGGAGGACGTACTTCATACTAATATAGAGATTTATCAGTCTACTTAAGGTATGTAATGATTAAAAACTAAGGTTTTAGAAAAAATCCTTTTTTTTTTCCATTTGTCCAAATTAATTCGAACAGTATAGTATATATATACAGTCGAACCTCGTTAACGTGAACACGGTTAACGTGAATTACTTTTAACAGGAAACTGTTTCATACAATCGCTGTCAAAATGAAGATTAGTTTAGTTATATGAAAATAAGTTACTGATAGCATGAAATACTGATAACATGAACAATTTTTTCCTCCCCCTTGAGATTCACGTTAAAGAGGTTCGACTGTATATATATCATATTATATATATTATTAATATTATATCTATATTATAATATTATATGTATATATTATAACATTATATATATATATATATTATATATATTATTATATATAATATATATAATGCATAATATATATATACATTATATGTACGTATGTATGTGTTTCATTTAACTGTTTCGATATTTTATGCTCAAAATATTCCTTTATTTTCCTATAGTCAATTTGTAAATATTTCCCAAGTTCTAACTTCCTTAAATACGCATGCTTTCTAACGTATTAAAAACAACTTTTATGAACCTGGATAGCAATTGGAAAGTTGCTCACTTTCTTAAACATCTATATTTTCTAGCATATGCAAAATTAACAACACTTTACAAAGTTTTCCCGTATGCACGATGCAAAAAATCAAATATTAACGGCTTATGCAAAAGCAAAAATATAAAAAATGCGTTTTTTTAACATAGAGAAATATATCTTTATTAGTAAAATGTTTGAACATAAAAATACAGGAATAGACTTACCTCTAAGACTCTACACAACGCTACATTTTCTTATCAATAATTTTAGTCTTTACAGATTTGTGTTCTTTTTTTTTTTTTTTTTTTTTTTTTCAGTTTAGCGAAGAATATTTTTAGATGCATAAGCGCTTCAGAAAAAAAAAAAATGCGTAATATTCCATATTATTAAAAGTCACTGAATTCATCGCTCTCTCTCCCTTTTTCATTAATATTTTATGAGACTTAAATTTTTCTTCAAAAAATACTTGCTAAATGAATATTTAATGTACTTAGAGAGAAATATGTTATTTTTAAGTTTCTATTTTCGACAACCTTTTTTAATTTTTAAAAAAGATATTTATAAAACCTATATTTTTCAGTTCATATTATAACGATTTATACTAGTCTTTAAACTGCACTATGGTCTATATTTTAGTTGGTAAAACACTTACAATCTATTATTTATGAACAACATTATTATATTGTTATTCCAATTATATTATTATTCATTTACACCATTAATGCTCCATTATAACCGGAGTATGAATTATTTAAGAGCCTGCGAAATGTGCTTAAGAAAAAAACAAGCGTTCTTTACTCATGTTCCTTTATATTTTAAAGAATTATAAGCAAAATAATCGTAATTTTTTTTTTTTTTTTTTTTACCAATCTTAAAATTAAACTTTAAATATATATATATATATATATATATATATATATATACTTTATTTCTTTAAAAAGTATGCATTGTTTGATAAATACAAAAACATGAAAAAAAAATTCTACCACTATTTCCATATATATTTCTGTAATAGTAGTTAATTCCACCCTGATTATTCTATTCTATCAATAGGATTTGACTGATTTTAGAAAATGTTTGTTTGTTTGTATGTGTGTGTGTATGTGTGCATCACAATGTTTGTGGACTCTGTATACCACAAACCAATTAATAAAATTTAACCAAACTTGGTATTTTCACAGCTAAAGTAATCTGCAGAAAAATTACAAAAAAATTCAAAACTCCACAAAACTGTAGATAATCTGAAGGTAATTGGAATAATAAACAGTTTTAGGTGAAAAATATTTTTATGTGTATATTTTTTGCTTCCAAATTGCAGGTACTCTGCAGATTTTGAATAAAAGTGCAGTTTCTCCGCAGGTTCTTGTGCCAATTACCTACAAATTATCTGTAGTGTTTTTAGTTGTGCTACTGCACTCTAAACAAACGTAATAGTATTAGTAAACTATGAAAAATGTATATGCATGTAGAAGCATCGCTCCCCTGTGCGAGGAAGTACACCACCCAGGGGCGTAAATTACCAATATGGACATTTTTCGAAAGAACTCGTCAATACCTTTAAAGCGAATGGTTGAACACTATATTTCTGATAATTATAAACAAAGTTATTACTATTTTTTTAAACACATTTTAGTTCCCCATCGTACTATTGGAATGGGGAACTTATGTAATCGTGAAAAATTTCGACCTCGGTTTTCTGACTTTTTTACACGTTTTCAGGTGTAAGGAATCCGAAAATGACAAAATTTGTATGGTGTCTGTCTGTAGGGTGTCTGTTAGTGTGTTAATCCGTTAGTGTGTTAGTCCATTAGTCTGTGTACACGATATCTTACGAACAAATGATCGCAGAGAGGTCAGATCAGTTTTAAAATATTACTTTCGATACTGGCAAGAACCCAATTCTTTTTCAACATTCGAATTAAAAAACTTCGTTAGTTATTAGTAATTTGCGAATTAATTAACATGGAATAATAGGACAAAAATTCACTTAAACGTGATTTAAATGAAAACTTTTTACTGTAAAAATCTCAGACCAGTTTTAAAATATCAGTTTTGATGCCGGAATGAATTCAGTAACTATAAATATGCTACTTTGAAAATTTCGCAAGTTATTGGAAATTTACGAATTTCTTAACATGGCAGTATAGGACAAAATTTCACATAAACGTCAATTTTGAGAGATATTTTCATCGTAAAGATGTCAGACTACTTTTGAAATATTATTTAAGACACTGGCATGAATATTAATGACTATGAGTTTTCCAATATAAAAAATTCGTAAGTTATTGCAAATTTGCGAATTTCTTAAGATGGCAGAATAGAGCAAAATTTCACATAAACTTCAATCTTGAAGGATATTTTCATCGTAAAGATGTCAAACCACTTTCAAAATAATATTTAGGATACTGCCATGAATATCATAGACTATGATTTTTCCAATTTTAAAAATTCGTAAGTTATTTGGAATTTACGATTTACTTAACATATCAGAATAAGGCAAAATTGAGCATAAACTTCCATTTTGAGGTTCGTAAATACATTAGACAACTTCAAAATTACATTTATGATATTTGTTTGAACATGATTGAATACAAATATTCTAATAGGAAAGTTTCGTAAATTATTCGTAATTTACGATTTTATCAACATAGCGAAATTGTAAATTTTTCATATAAATATGAATTTTGAGGATTATTGCATTGGAAATAGTAGCATGAAAACTAAACAACGGAACTGACCCTGATAAAATAAATTAATAGATTAGAATAAGATAAATATATCGAAGTGAACGGTGGATAGCCTATTAGGCGGTGATTTCATTCTATCACTGTATCAAGCTTTGGTCATATTTATTTCTTTTAACATGATTATAATATGTATCGCACTAGAAATTTTTGAGAACATAAATATGATGGGGAACTGAGCGATATTGCAATGAAATTAAATTTCTTTTGGTATTTAGTTTTATATACCTTTGAGATAAAAATCTTCTTCATTCGTCATGAAAAATAATTTCAATAAAAAATAATTTAATAAATAACTTGTACTGCGTGAATTTGTATAAGTTTATGGAGAAGAGAGTCTTGTGATGGCCCCCAACATACATGTTTGTCATATGTATTTATATTTAAAAAAATACTAAATTTGTCCTAAACATTCTATTATATCTTTGTGATTTTATATATATTTTTTAATTCTATTATAGCTTTGTGGGCGGGAACCACCGCTACTTTAGAATGTAGAAAAAGAGGGGGGGGGAGCTAAACACCCATAGAAATAGCAGGGGACGAAAACCAAAAAAACTCACAATGTCAAGTGTGTTAAGAAAAAAAAAAAAAAAAAAAAAAAAAAGACAAAAATCACTAGAAAAGGACATTGAACAGTGGGAACGGGCGGGCTGGGGCGATAAAGATATCGTCCGGAATTGCTACCATATTTTTGTTCTTTAAATATTATGCTAACGATTTATAAAAGTACACTCACTTCCACAAAGAACCATATTTTGTAACATAAGCAAAATTAACAACACTTTACAAAATTCTCACATATATTCAATGACATTTAAAAAAAAAAAAGTAAGAAAAATGTTAATTAAATTACCTTATTTTCCTAAACAATATATATATGTTATTATTATTATTATTATTATTATTATTTTAAGAGAAAGGTTCTTTTAAAAAGCAAGCTTGAAGTTAAAAAGGTAGGAGTAAACGTATTTATAAGACTTTACAGATTGTTACATTTTTCTTTAAAAATAGTTTTAATCTTCTAAGAATTATATTCATTTCCTCTGAAATTTAGAGTAGAATATTTTTATATGTATAAGCTTTGCAGAAAAAGAAAATGTGCATATTTTTCCATTTTATTAAAAGTCAGTGAATTCTTTCTTTTTTTCCTTTTGCAAATATATAGTTTTTTTTTTTAAATATCTCATGCGACTTAAATTTATCTTCGAATAATATTTACTCCATGAATATTTAATACACGCAGAGTGAAATTCGCTATTTGTGTGTTTTTTTTTTTTTTTTCTCATTTTCACATTTTTTATTTATTTATTTATTTTTTTTTTTAAGAAAAAGAATTTATGAAAGAACTGTTTTCGATTAATATTATAAGTGTCTTCTAATTACTTTTTAAATTTCATTATATATTTTAGTCGATATAACATTTGTAATTTATTAGTACCAGAGGCCTATTTCTCTATTTATAAAATGTGCATCGTCTCGAAATTTAGAGACCTCAGGACATTTTTATTTCTTTATTTTGCTGTTGCCTCATTTTTATTGTACCTCGATGGTCTATGCATATTCTAGGAATCATTGTAAAATTCATTATAAGAGTAAATATAGTGATATATATATTTTTTTTCACAAATCCTTATTAAGGTAGTATTTCTTTGTTGATTAAATTTACAGAATTGCCTACTCACATTACAGAGAAAGACAATAAAATAATAAATTATGCCGATTTTAAACTCAAGAAATACTCTAATCCGTGACTTTCATAAAAATCGTTAGAACCATTTTCAAGAAGTCAAGATATCTGAATTATTTTGTCACGGACGGTAAAGGGTTGTAAAAAATTCTTATTTTTTCTGAAGATATAGATTACTTAGATGGAATTGTCATTTTAAATTGTCACTAATTGTCATTTTTCTCATTTTAAATTGTCATTTCTGTCAAAATTGTTCGAGCACTTTTTAACAAGGAAACATTCTTTAGCTAAACTCATAGAATTCGATGAAATTGGTTAATTAGAAGAACTTATAGGCAATTCAAACTCTGAAAATTAGCTGCTTAAGTTCATTAGGAAAGGTGAAGAACAATGTTGTATATTGAATCGGGGTTACCAGATTCTTCCAGTTAGCATCAATTGGCGACTTCGAATTAAACTGGTAAAGGGGACTAATGGACAGTTCATTTAAGAACTTGGCGCTTTTCTCTGTATCCTCGCCAAGTAGGGTTGCATTGGACATTAAAAATGTTGACTTTTATTAATTTTTTACCACTTTTCTGTTGCAATTAAGCAGCTACTTTTTCACCGTAGATATTTTGTGCCATCTACTATCACCAGTAATTTTGTCGTTGAATTCTATGAGTTTAGCTTAAGAACGTTCCCTTGTAATAGTACCAAGTTTCTGGCATACTTTTCCCTAGACAAAACAAGCTTTATCTGTAGACTTTTTTTTCTCCAAAAGAAGAGGATAATTCTAATTGAATTTTAGGCTGAAAAATCCCCAAGTAGAGTATAAAAAAAGTAGAGTTAATACTGTTTTGTTAAATAAATCCTTGTAGAATCAGCTTCTTACTCAGTCTAAGAACATGATTCGACAAGGATTTATTTAACAAAAGAGTATTAATTCTACTTTTTTTATATAGAAATTTTTGCTAGTGTTCGGATACTTTTGTTACCGACTGTATATATATATTTACTATTCTAATATTAATCGGAATAAAGGAAAATTGCATTATTTAGATTGAAAGAATAAATATTTTATATTAAAAAAAAAGAAAAGAAAAGAAAAGAAAAGGTTTTACTACATGAAGTTTTTACTTTAACAGATTTTACAATGTATGAATATATTTTCCTGTTATTTTCAATACTTTCAGAGCTTGATTTTAAATTCCATTAAAAAAAAAAAAAAAAAAAAAAACTCTTTTATAATGTAAACTTTTAATCATAAGCTAATGTATGTCTTCAATTCTATTGTATTTTTAGTGATTTTGAAAGCATGTAAAAGTGTTTAAAATTTATCTAAAAGTGTTTTAGATTCGCATTAATCAACTTTAAACTGAAAAATGAAAAAAAGATTTTTAAATCTCTTCAAACAGCAAATATTTAAAATAAAATTATTGTCAAAAGTTTATAAAAGATTAAGCATAAAAAATTTACAAAATTAAGTATTTTCCTTAACAGTTTATTCTGATATCAAGATTCTCTTTATTTAATATTAAAACAATTAAATAAAAATAATATGCTAAATCTCAATAAGCAGCAAATATTGAAAACGAAGTTTACAAAAAACATATATATATATATAATCCTTTCCAATATTTAATTTAAAGTAACTATTTATATTTAATTGATAAAACTTATATCTTTTTTTTTTTTTTTTCACATTTTAAAAGCATTCTAAATATAACCAATAGAATTTAATTTACTCACAATGTGTAGTATGCATTAATATATGGAGCTCCTGCTAATCGTTTCGCTAGCATCAATGCAATAAATATGCAAATGCGTCATTCATAGCGGTATCGTCTGCATATTCGATTATCATTAACACACGCAAAAGCCTATGGACAAAGCCTAAATATAAGATAAACGATATCCCTTTTACGATACTCGTACTTGTATTAGTTCTGTTCCTTTTGTAAACTAAATAATGTTGAAACCGAAATTTATTTAATCATATAACACCAGCTGATGGATGTAACCGTTCACTGAACTGTTGCTTTTTACAATATAATGAGAAAGGAAATTATACCACCTTCATTTAAAACAGTAAGCAGCCATTTTCTGAATTCCTAAACTAGAAATATAGATTTCCGAGATATGCATATAAAGTAATCCACAACAGTACACTGTAAAAAGAAAAAAAAAATCTAAAATAAGTAAAATTTATAAGATATTTGGGAAAATCAATGTTCCAAATTAGAAAGTTCTGTTTATAACTAAAAATGGGTAAGAAAATCTATCTATTTTGAGTTTACAAACTTGTTATGAATAGTTATTACCTTATTTTATATTTTCATCTGTAATAAATAAAGGCGTTGTAGAAGTTATTGTAACACTCACCTCTTATTAAAAATAAATAAATAAATAAATAAATAAATAAAAATCTAACATGCAAAATGTAAACATTTCGTATGTATACGTACATACACTGCAAAAAATAAACCCAAAACAATTCTATCTAAAATTGGTCTCGTATCCAATTAAGGTTGAAATTATAAGTTGTAAACAGAACTTTCCAGTTTGGAACATTGCTTTACCCAAATAACTTACAAATATTTACCTATTATATATATATATATATATATATATATATATATATATTTTACAGTGTATGTATAATACGAATATTATGAATACTTTGTATTGCGAACATATCACTTGATTTCTTTGAATTGGGTCATAAACCAAAATTATGATTACTAAAATTAGTCTCTTGTGTTCTCGTTTTTTTAATGATATTTTTAAATAAGTTTGATCCCTTATCAATATAGGTAAAAGCTCTAGAATTCTAATAAGTTGTTCTAGAACCCGCTTTCACACGAGTCTAGAATTTGTAACGATGACATAGAACTAGAGTCACTATTTATACTGTAGATGCCAGTTGCAGAATTTTTGCTCAACTTACGCATAATATATGTAAATAAAGCAAAGAGTTTGTCTGCGGACCACTCCAATTTCTGATTGGTCTAGATTTAACAGCTTTAGTGTTGAAAGGCGGCCATTTCTTTCAGTAAAAACTGAGGAATTTTTATAAAAGATACTGCATATATGTTATACATTTTTAAAATACATCTAAAAAGTGTTCATTTTTAGCGAGGACACTATATACATTAAGTTATTAGATTTAAATATATTACGTTGCAAAGTTTCACAACGCGATATGATTCGATTGCTATTCTCTTAAAATAATAGTCTAATATTAAACAAAAAACAGTCTAATATTAAAGAATAATGAATACCTTTTAAAATTTATTAGTTTTGAAGTTCTAATAGCCGAAATTTTTTAATTACAGCGTTCTTATTCTTGAGAATCGTTCACATAAGACCATAGAGCAACGTTGCAAAACGAGTGCAAAATGGAATAAATATTTAATTTAATTTAATTTGTAATATGATATTTTGACTTTTCTACCTTAAAAAGAATTTTTAATTATGTTAAAAAGCCCAAAATGTGATATAAAAAAATAAATAGTGATTAAATTCTTTTGGAAATTCGTTTAAATTTAGTGACCAGCGAAGGGGGCGTAGCCTGCTAGTTCAAAATAATATAATTACGAATTTTTAGCTTCTTTAAGTAGTATGTAGGTCAAACCTTTTTGTCATAAGATTTATCTTCGACTGCATCGTACTTTTAATCACAAGTTGAAATAAGTATAATTTTAGTACATTGTAAAAACTGCGCAGTGAAACAAATAAAATAATTTTGCCCAATTCAAATTCCGTTAGAGGTTTTAAAACAAACTCGACTCCAGTATCCCGGATACTCGACTATCCGGCTCGTAATTGGAGAATTTCGTTTTGATAAATACCGCCATGTGTAATAATGGTGGATAGCATGCATTAAATCTGTCCTTTAGAATGTAGAATGTATGTAATTAGAATGTATTTAGAGATTTAGATTTTTTTTTATGTATTTAGAATGTAATTAGAATGTCTTTATCTATTTCCAATTTATTCCACTTTTATTTGATTTAGTGGTCTTTGTTTTCGATCAAATTAATTGTTTGAATACTGTTAATATTTAATAATCCTCAATGACTGATTATCAATATACATTATTTATACATACATTGAAAAGTAATAGTATCATCAAATAAGAGAGAGAGAAAAAAATTAACAGAATAACATAATAGTTTTCAGACAAAATGTAATAAATTTCAATTATATGAAAATCCTTTTTTATTTAATAGCTAAAAACAATAGTCCTATTAAAAGCACAAAATTGATGGAAGTAACATATTAATCCCTTTTATATTCTTCAAACTTATTCCTCTTTCGCCGTATGACATTTTATTTAACCAACAAAATTCGAATGTTTTATTTTTTTAATCCATAACAATCTGACTTCTTTAAAATTAATCTCATTTCTAAATATCAATATTAAAGCGATGAGGGTCGTCGAGAATCGTTCTTTAAAATTACTGTCTTGTATTAATATTTCTGTCTTCTTTATTAATACTTCTTTATTAATCTGTCTTTTTTTAGTATCTATTATACTGAGCTATTAAAGCTTGCATGTATCTGCGAAGAAATATGTGATGTATTAAAATTTCCTAAAAGATATTAAAAGAAAAAAAATAAATAAAAGTCAAAATTTTATTTATTAAATTATTTGAAAATTTTTAAAATACTCCATGTGCGATTATTATTTGAAAATTTCCATCAATTTTATTTTATTATAGTTGTAAATAGTTAAAAATTGTTAAAAAAGTATTTTCTAAAAACAGTATTCATATTGAAGTTAAATTTCTTAAAAATTTTAATATGACGAAAAAAGAAAATTAAAAAAAAAAAATTGTAGTTTTGTTTCAAGGTTTTTTTTCCCTTTTTTAAGTTTTGTTTATATAATTCTTGAAAAAAGAAAATTTTAAAAATTATAAAAACAAAACGATGTATTCCAAAGTGATATTTAATGATTTTTAATAACACAAAATATAGAATTTTTTAATAACGCAAAATAATCTTTATATTTAAAAATTTTTATTTCTTTTTTGAATTTAAAATATATTTTTGTTCTATTAAATTTTATTTCATTTCCAAAATGAAGCAAAAGGAAATATAAAATTTATTTAATATGAAAATAAATTGAGTAATAAATATCAATCAGAAAATACATATAGGTTTTTGTCAGAGAGGTTCTCCCCATACAGGAAATGGAAACACTCAGAAGTTTGTGAAAGAAGGTAGACGTTAATAATGAAAAAAACATCCTTAGCCCTCCCTCCCCCTCCAACTTCTCAAATGTGAAAGCACAGAAATTTATAGCAAACGAATCGAGAATAAAATACATTAATATAAATTTAAATAAATAAACAAAAAAGAAAAAATTATATAAATACACTAAACTAAATGAAAAGGCATAAAAGAAGTGATATAGAATAAAGTCTCCCTTCCCCCACCAAAAAAGGTCACACCGTTTTTAGCTGGTAGGAACAGTCCCCAATAATCTAATGTCACTGTAGAAAACAAAAATTATATCAAATTTTGTTTTTGCAAATTAAAGTGATTATAATGTAAGAATAGTGGGTAAATGTTAACGACTAAACTATACACACACACACACACACACACATATATATATATATAATTTATATTTATCTTTCTTGATTATTATTTTTTCTTTTTTAATTTTGTGATTGTTTTCTCTTATGTTGTGATGAGTTTACTTTATCATGAGTTTCTTTCTTGTTTTGGTTGTGAATGTTTCGGGACCGGAGAAAAGAAATATTTTGTTTTTCTTTTATCTTTGCGATAGAAAAAACAATCACTTTGCAGGTTTCGTATTCTACCAGGCCCTTGAAAACTTTAGAATACAAATATACACAAATATTTTCATTTGATTTGATTTAAAGTCTTTGATATTGATCATATTAATTGTTTGAATTTCTTATAATATTTAGTAATATTTAAATTGCAGCTGTATGCTCTGATTATCAATATATATATATATATGTTAAAAGGAGACTTGGCGCTAGATTATAAATCAATTAAAAACTACATTGTTAGGAACGCCAAAGAGAAAACTGTATTGGGAAGCAAGCTTGGCAAATATTAAAAGGAGACTTGGCGCTATATATATTGGCGCCAATATTGTTTTCTCTATGGCGTTCCAACCGTTGTAGTTTTTACTGGATATATATATATATGTATATATATATATATATATATATATATATATATATATATATATGGTTTCACTTTCTTTTCTTTCATAAAATGCTTACGTTCTGGTTTTAAATTGCTCTCATTTTAAAATATTAACAATAGGAGAAGAGACTAACTTTATTTTAATATAAAGAATTTAAAAAAAAAAATGTTGAATTAAGAATTTATGTAATAAGGAAATGTCTTAAGAAATTTAATGACAATATGAAATAACAATAAGAATAAAATATTTATAAATATGAAATATATTACGTATGGATAATCGAAAATATCGAATTATTTAATATCTTTGAACAATCTTCATATTTAAAAGTACTAAATTTATAAGGGCAAAATGTTAATCCGTTTTGAGTTCTGAAAATTTATTTATTTTTCAGGATAGCTTCTTTCATTTACGAAAGAAAATATTTTGAAAATAACATGAAAGTTTTATTTTTCAACTCTTTTTCTACTTTTAAGACACTGTTATTTTTAAATGTTAACATTAAAGAAATCAAAATATTAATATAGAAATTTATATAGGAAACGGAAATGCATTAAGATATGCTACAACGATATGAAATAATCTAAAAAATAATTAATTACACACAAGAAATAAAATAAATTTTGGTAATTAAATACCACAAATTGTTCAATACATTTTGATAATCTTCATATTTAAAAGTTTTAAATTGATAGGGCAAAATTTTAACCCCTTTTAAAATATCAAACGATATTTTTGCTTCGTCATAAATTACTTCGTATCTGAAAGATTTTAATAAAATATCACAGCAACATGAAAACATTTGGTGTGTAGCAACCCACTATTACATGTATTATATGCATTTTTTAGAAATAACGTGTTCAAAAGACACAAAATTGACCTAACGAAGTTGAAATCTAAAATTTTTCTGTTAAGAGAAACTTGATACACATGTATAGATATATAAACAAAGCTTACATATAGATATTTTAAAAATAAGAAAAAAAGATGTTACATCTATTCTTTGAAACAACAGTTTCCGAGATCTAAAACTTAACTATATAAGCTGGACGACTGTTAATTTTGCTCTAATAACCACGTAACGCATGAGAAAGGATATCTACAATGTATTTATGTAACAAATTTCAAAAAAATCGTTAGCCCGTTTTTGAAATATCAACTTTTACCAAAACATTGTTTACTCAATTATTGACCGGAAAATGATAATTACATACAAAATAATATTTAAAAGCGAGTTAAAATGGATAGTTCGAAAAAAAAAAAAAAAAAAAAAATCCGTACAGCCGTTTTGAGAGAACGCACTAGCGAGACTTGAAATTGATCTATTTATTCAGGACGCCTGTCAATTTTCCTGAACTAACCAACTATACGAGTATCAATCGAAAGGACATATAACAGAGTGTTTATATAGCAACTTTGAAGAAAATCGTTAAATTCGTTTTTGAGATATGGATTCACCATCCCACTTCCTGTGTCCGATGTCCCACTTCTATTTTTTTTTTTTTTTTCAATTTTTTTTTTTCAATTTTTAACAAAATTTAAAATCCATTTGTACACTAGACCTGCCACAATTCTGAAGTTTTGTCGTTCTACCTTTATTTGTTTCGGAGATATTCCCCCCGTACATACATACACTCACACTGACCAATTGCTAAAAACTATTTTTTTGGACTCGGAAGACTTTAAAACATGTAAATATGCTGAAAACTCGATATCGAATTATTGAACCGAATACAATACTTCCATTACCTTAAAATTACTTTAAATATATATTTGTTTATTTATTTTTTTTTCAACGATTATTATTTTTTCTTTTTAAATAACTGTGATTTTTAAATATTAATATTACTAATAGGAATAAGAATAAATTGTTTTGTTTTTTAGTAAACATTATAAAAAATATTTATATTGCATATTCTAATTGGAGAAAACGTTTAAAGAAAAAAAAAAAAAAAGAGAGAGAGAGAGAGAGAGAGAGAGAGAGAGAGAGAGAAAGAGAAAGAATTATTTATTCTTTATAAAGATTATTTATACTTTAGAAATGTAATAAATGTCGATTATATAAAAATTTGAATTTTTAAATATTTTTGATTACTTATTTTTTAAATATTTTAGATAATTACTGTTTTAGATTAGTTATTGAATTTTAAATTATCAGTTTTGGAAGGTGCATAAAATCAATCTATTCTGAAATTTTAAAAGATATTTCTCGTTCATCTTTTATTTCATTTCCCAAAGGAAATATCCTGATAGAATCTTTAATCCTTTATTTTTTTAATCTGTAAGCGCTTTCTTTGAAATTACTTTTATTTTTATATAAAATCACTTTAAATATATTATATATATTAAATATATATTCTTATTTTTAAATATAGTTTTACTTCAGAATGTTTTTTTTTTTTCCTTTAACATAAAATAACACTCATAATAATAATAATATAGCATTTTTCAAAAAAAGAAATCTCAAAGCAAAATGAAACGACCAGAAACATAATTATTTATATCCATGAAACGTAATAAGTTTCGATAGTATAAAAATTCGAATTCTTTAATAATTCGGAAAAATATTCACATTTAAATGTATTAAATTGATAGGACAAAAATGTTAATTCTTTTGAAATCTCAAAAGGAATTTTTATTTCATCATACCGTATTTCATTCCATAAAGGAAATACTAAAACAATATATATATATATATATATATATTAAGGTTTTATTTTGTTTAAACCAATATCTTCTTCATTCTTTTAAATTACTTTTTTTTTCCCTTTCCCACTGAAGTTTATCATTTTACTTAGATTTATCATCTACCATGAAATTCGATTACTTTTCTTTTATATTTTATTTAATTCAATCTGTTGCTCTTCCGAAAATAAATTTAAAGGAAATTTTTATATTTTTTCCATGGAAATAATTTATTAGGTTTCGTTTTATCCTGGACATCTATTTTATTAAGTTTTGCGCATGAAATAAGCCTTGCTTTGATAAAAAGGGATTCCTGTTTATGGGGAAATTTATTTAATGTGATGGTTTTGGTAGAATTTGTTATAAAGTTTGCTTATAACTGCAAGCCGTTTATTTAGCTTTGGGTATATTTGATTTTATTTTTTTTTTTTATCTGTAAAGATAAATATGTTTTAATTAAAGGGTTTTACATATTTGAAAGTTGAAAATGTATAATCTATATTTTAATTTAATAGTTTCATTTTTTATTGTATAAGGGATCATCTTGTGGGCACAGTTATGATTTTAGCTTATAACTTTTGATAGAATAGATATTATGCAAAATAACAATGGAAATCTAGTACCATTAGATAACGTTTGATGAAGTAACTGTATTGATTCCGTCAACCAGAAAAAAATTATTACCAATTTTTGAAGTAATCATTTTTGCCAAAAAATTTTTGTACCCGGTTGTGGGCACACTTGAAAAGTCTGCTAAAAATGGGAAAATAATAATAATAAAAAAAACACCATAAATACAGATAACAACAAAATCTATTCATTTTGTAAGGATTCAGTGGCCGAAATAATAACAGAAAATGGCATTTTTCCAATTTTATTCGTCATTTTCTTCATCCTTCAAATCAGAAGTGCAATGCTTGTAAATAAAATAATTTTCATGTATATTGGCACATTTCAAATGCACCAGACGATCATACTCGTTGCATTTGATTGAATTCGTTCTTGTTCGTCATGGTAGCAGGTGCTCCAAACAAATGATGCAGAAATCGACATCATCTTCTGATTGTGAATTTTCCTATTTTGAGTGTGCTTGGTCAGCAGTTTGACAAGTGGAGTTCCCTTACTTTTTCTAGGCTTATTCTGTAGGGACACACAAGCTGCGAGGAGGTCCATATTCTCGGACAGTCGATTTTATGGATTTCGTATATAGATTTCGTATTCCTAAAAGGCTTTAACCATCCTCTTAAAATGCATTTATTTTGGATCGATTGACTCTTCCGGGGTTGACATGGATGAAAATGCCTAAAAATGCCTGAAATTACATAAAACACTAATAAAATATGTTATGTTGTTTTAAACGACCATATTTAACAATTTGTAAGCCAAAAACACACTTTAAATGAAAGAAACATGGGTGCTCACAACCGGTTACATGAGGGTACCCAAAACCGGGAATGACAATCACTTTTATAATGATAGAAAAAACTATTTTCATTCCAAATTCTGGCTTAATTCATTATTGTATCACAAAATATATTAAATATACTGCATAAATATATATTACACTTATATTTTTTAATTAATTCACTTCGACTTATCGTACATTGAAGAAATTCAGAAATTACTTTTATGTTGATTTTTTTTTTTTTTTTTTTTTTTCAAAATTTTGTTTCGATGCTTACATTTACTAAGCAAATGCGTCTATTCATTTCGGTGTTAGCGCAATAACTACATACTGTCACAATACATGTTTGACAGTACTCAAATCCACCATCTTTACTTTTTGTTAAAAGATATGATGGAGTTCCCGCAACCGGACAATGCCAATAACTGGAGATGTTCCCTTATATTATTTTACACTCATGTCCATAAATTAAGGATAATACTAGCTGCGGCAAATAAAGTTTCAGAAACAAAACAAATATTATTTATTCATAAAGTGCATTTATTAAACAAAAGATCAAGAACAAAAAAGGTGGTTTATGTAGAATACCATTCATAAAAACTACGATTTTTGCACCCTGAAGCAATTACAAAAAATGTCTCCCTTACAAAAACTTAACAATACATGATTGGTAAAATGGTTAATGCATTATATTTCTCCCAGATGATGAAATACAGTCCATAAAACGCTTAGGCATGCTGATAATAAACTATCGAGCTGATCTTGGAGAAGGTTACTCCACTCAGTAAACAATGCCTTCCGAAGTTCTGGTATACATGTAGGAGGTGGTTGACGGGCTGTAACTTGTCAGCCAAGCATGTTCTACACATGCTCTATCGGATTCTAGTCAGGTGAGAATGTTGGCCATTCCATACTGGTGATATCTTCAGATTGTAGGCATCCGTGTACAATGTTTGCACTGTGAGGACGCGCATTGCCATCCACAAATACAAATTCTGGGCCAATGCCACCCCTAAACAAACGTACATGTTGCCCCTGAATGATGTCCCGATAAATCAGGCCCGTCATGGTTCAGATTTGAACATGGAGATGAGTTCTGGAGCCCAGTATGATTCCCCCCCCCCCCAAATGAGCCCTCCTGCCTCACCGTAATGGTGTCGTTCAATGATGTTGACTTGGTGGTAACGGGCACCTGGCGTTCTCCATATCAAATTCGACATGAATCTGACTGCAATCTAAACCTGGACTCGCCGGAAAACATCACACGAGCCCACTGTGCTATGTTCTCTACTCCAATCTAACCGCTGGCCACAGTGCGTTGCCGTGAGCAGAACACATCTGACATGCCTGCGAGCATATAGACCAATATCTCCCAAAAGTCTATACACGGTTTGCCTTAAAACTGTGGCACTCGTGGCTGCAGATTGCTGATGAGACAGATCTGATGCTCCATCTGCTTATTTTGGCGGTTACTGCCAAATACCGGTCGTCATTCGGCGTTGTAACTCAGTACCGACCTGTACTGTACCGTTGACTGGCATTTCCATCATTTTGGAATCGCCGCTAAAGCCTAGAGATTGCACTTTTGGCGATTCCAAGTTCCCTCGGTACTTCTATCTGAGTACGCCCACATTCCAGTCGGCCGATAATTGTACCACGTAAAAAATCATCCACATGCGTAGTCTGTGTCATAACTATTCAGCTGTGGCACTGAGCAGCTTATAGAACGCTTGTCGACAATTTTTCTTCTTTGCTCTTATTCCTTATCTACCCCTTTCTTACATTTACGTCATTGTGACATCATACTGGCGTCATCTAATGGCTTCCTATAATTTGCATATTATTCTTAAAGATATGTGTGAAATTTCTACAGTTGAAATTTTTGCATTTAAGTTCGATTACCGTGTGAATCTGAATTATTCTTAATTTATGGACATGAGTGTAACTAAAAAAGCTCCAAAAGCGCGCATTGAAGATATAAATAACTTTTCACTGTTCCTTCAAGGTTCCTTTCACTGAGAAAAAAATTCATAACTGACATCTAGAATCTAAATTGTGGCTCTAGAAAAAATAGTTCCATGTCATCCTTATAAATTCTAGTCCCCTTAGAAAGCGAGTCCTAGAAACCGTTAATGGAATTCTAGACCGTTTGCCTATATTAGCGAGGTTAGACATATTTAAAAATCTCTGCAAATAAATGTGAGCACAAGGGGCGAGATTTAGTAACTATGACCTTGACGTATGACCAAATTCTAGGAAATCAAGCGTGAATTTCCAACAATACAAAGGATTCAGAATATTCAGAATATTGTTCCACCATCTAGAAATAAATAGACAGAAATTCTCGATCATTTCGTCTATTCAGATTATTGGCGTGCCTTATACGCATTGTTCGAAAATCTATATTTCTAGTTTAGGGATTTAGAAAATGACCACTTATTCGTTCTAGATGAAGGCGGTATATATTTTATTTTTCTCAGTGTTTAATTATTATATACATATGTTTTCAGTATATTCTCATATGCATTATATTCCATTCATTCCGCCCAAAACTTCGTACATTCAGATTGTTCGCTTGGAACTCGTAATAAACTAATATTTTTCAAAATAAAATCCTAAATAAAATTCTAATAAATTTCTAATTTTCTCGTAATGAATACCTATACGATCTGCTGCCGTCGTGAGTGCAGTCAGTCATTACACGGCGTTTGCATGTATGTTTCGATATGCGCGTTGAATATTTTAAACATATTCTTCTGAAAACATATAAAAATAATGATATACATGTTTCTAATACATACATACACACACACACACACACATATATATATATATATATATATATATATTTGCGTTTTTCCTGATGTCATAATTGTTTTTTACAATTTTCGCAAAACGTAGGCGTTTTGCAAGGTCTGTTTTTTTTTTTTTTTTTTTTTTTTAAACACGAATACAGAAGAACTAAATGTAATCACTAAAAAATTAAAAAAAAAAAAAGAAAACTTTCTAATGAAAATTACGTACACTGTAAAAAATATGTCCTATTTCCTGCCAGAAATTCTCTGTAATTTGAGAAAATACGCGTAATTTACGAAAAAAATTACATTGTCAGAACGTATTTTCTCAAATTACAGAGAATTTCTGGCAGCAAATAGGACATATGTTTCCCAGTGTAAGTTACAGTACTTATTTCTTTTGTATGGCATTGAGTCTTCAAAATACATTTTAGATAATAAACTCATTCTTGCTTACAAGAAACTAATTTCAAATAGTATTCTTGAGCTTCCTTACATTCAATATCACAATATTTTAGCTACAACAGTTGTGAAATAGTTGGAATTAATATAGATAGATAGATTTTTCAGAGCCCAAAATGTCAGAACCACACATTAGTTTAACTCTCACAAGTGTAGTGGAATGTAGTATTACTATCTAATTTTATTTCTATTCTCAAGAATTCATCCCAGAATTTCCAGCTGAATTTTAATTCAATTTTAAAAATCATTTACATATTCATTTAATTTTTCTCATAAATTCTTTCCATATTGAATGAGCGTAATTAAATTGCCATGATGAGATTAAAATAAAAAAGATATGTGCCATTTGCTTACATTCATAGAATGTACTCAGATTAGGCCTGTTTTGCACTGCTAGTTTCCCCCCTCCCTATGATATAAAAAATAAACTACCTTCTACATGAATAGAATTGTGTGTTGTATACTTATAATTGTGTTACTTATGTATTTCTATATAAATAAATGTATTTTATATTCCATTAATAGCTGTATATCATTGCAACTGATATGGTTTTTATTTGTTAAAATAGTAGCCAATAGAAAAATATTTAGATGTTTCGATTATTCAATTTCTTCAAACATTCGTTAAAATATAGGGTAAGTGCACCAGTGATTGACACTTTTAGAGCAATCTCTCATGTTTTTAATGTTCTAGTCATCAGAAAATATTTTTAGAAATCTTAAGTTAATACATATGGCATGAATGACATTCAGAACCACATATATGATAAAATATATACGCTTGATAATAATTTTTTTTTTATGAATTTTTATTTGACACCCACTCAATATTTCAGTAATTGAAACTGACAGTTTTTCCTTTTATTAGCAATGGGCACTCTATATTCCAGCCTTTGACACTGCTAGTTATTCATTTTATCAGTTATTAACACCTTATGCTCCAGCGTTTGACATAAAATGTTAAAATTCTTATATGTAAAATATATGATTTTATAATTTTTCTTATTTATTAATTATTTCGGGATAGATGTCTATTACTGAAGCATGCCAATCACTGGAGCACCTACCCTATAAAGATACTGAAACAAATTAATCAAATATTTGTCTTAGATAGTAATGTAATTGAAATTTTTTAGGAGTTCCCATACATAAAACAGGCGTGCTATTTAGCAAATTTTAGTAGGTAATATTAACACAAGCGATTTGTTAATTCGCTTTTATCGCTTGGTTGAGATTGTACATAATTACCATTTATAGACGTATTCATTTTCATTCATAAATCACTGTCAACTAATTTTCAATTTCACCTGTCAATTACTGGAGCACCTACCCCAGGGACCAGCGAGGCGGTCAAAGTCTACTAGTGTGATTAAAACAATAATGTGCCATTTAATGTATGTTTTTACCTTATTTTTTAATAATTATTTTTTGTATTATTATTCCTCAGGACAGACTATGCCAGCATCGACAGAAACTAGACCGAAGGACGATAGGATATCGCTGTTAAAAACACAACATCGACCGTATGGCAACTCTAACACAGGAATCCCCCTCTACGGACAAGATGCAATCCAGCCTTCTTACGAGCAGAAACAAATTTCACGAAGTTCAAGTCTGAGCCACACAGAATCCGACAAAATATTTTGCTTAAGGCAACAGTTTTTGTTTGGTGCAACATTAATAGTGGCATCGAGTTTAGTAGTTTTTGTGCTTTTTGTTACGAGTTTTAGGTAAAAATCTTCTCTTTCTTGGTGATTTTTCATTTATATAAAAAAAAAAAAGTTTTAAAAGAAATATAATTGGTACCTATATGCTTACTATTGAATGCTAAGAAATTAATCGAAATAAGTTAAATAAAATAAATGTTTAAATTATTCTCTGTAGCAAATTGAATAATTAAGAAAGTTTTGTTGCAAAAACATAATACATAAATATAAAACAGGTTCTACTATAAATGAATGTTATCAGAAAAACAAAAATACTATAAAATAAAATAAAAAATCTGTTTAAGCCATTTCCTAAAAAAATAAACTGTATTAAATAAAGCTGTGTAAATAATAGTAATAATTATTTAATTTATATATTATCAGATGTAATATAATGTAATGTAAAATTAAATGTTATTAAGATAACTAAAAATTTTGTTTTTAAATTAAATGTTAAATTCGGTATACGTAAAAAATAATTAAATGAATGAAAAAAAAAAAAAAAAAAACAGAATTTTAATTAAAAATTGTTTAGTGTTTTAAAAATATGTTAGTTATTATCTTTCTATGACATATAATACAAAATATAAATCTATTGTTAAAAATTACACATTTTTTACCTATGTATATTCAAAAGGTTAAGGGTCGCCCTTCTTATTGTATTAATTTCACTAATTATATTTTATAAATACACTGATTTTTTTTCTTCTGATTGATTTTTCACCGCAGTTTTTCTCAGGAAAAAAAGGGGAAATTTGTAAAAAAACATGGAAATTGGGGTAGACGTACAACTAAAAGTGACAATTGGTGTAAAATTCTTAAGGCGAATCTAAATATGCCTGAAAAAACAGTTAAGTAAAATACATCGACGAGCGGGAAAACTATGCAGGGACGCAGAAATCATTGACGTTACTTGCCGTCCTCCTCTATTATGTGATTAAGAATTTCAAACTGAAATAACTGTTCAGTGGTTTTAAAATTATTAAACTATAAATTATTCTCCATCAAGAAATCTTACCTCTAAGGAAAATTTAAATTCTGATAGTATATATATATATATATATATATACATGTGTGTGTGTGTGTGTGTGTGTGTGTGTGTGTAGAATCCACATCTGATTCCCTAGGCCATTCCTAAATCACAGACCATCTCCAATAGCCCATTGAAGAGTTCTGGTGCAATATAAAACCGATCCAACCTCAATCTCAACCCCAACAATCAAAAAACCTGCATGTTTATTTAAGAAACTTATTATTTCCATAAAAACACCATTTAATGAAAAATAAGCAAAATTACTTTTAGTCGAAGTAATCACAATCGATCTTTCATCAGAATTTCATGTTACACACAAACTATTATATATATATATATATATGTGTGTGTGTGTGTGTGTGTGTGTTAATAATTTCAATATATAGGGTGTGATTATAATTGAAGTTACGATTTCAAAACGCTATAATTTTAAAACTACCCATCAGAGCGATTTGATGTTTTAGCAGAGCAATCGTGAGGCAATGCACTGTTAAAAATGGTTTCGTAAAAATGAGCTACATTGTCTCAGAATAGCTCCGAAACAATATACACTTACATTTGAAAACCCGTATACTCATATTTGAGTATATTGACCTTTTAAACATGGGGATATTGATATTCTTATTGGTCAACCCGATTTTTGAGCATATCAATATACTGAAAACTGAGTACATGTTTTTTCAAATTTAGGTATATGTTGCTTCGGAGCTATTTTCAGAAAATTTAGTTCATAAAAAAAAAAAAAAAAAAAAAAAAAATATGTTTCAAAATGTGCTGTTAATTAACCGTAAAGTGTTTGTTTCATGAAGCTCCTCTTTTTCTCTTTTCACTATGCCTGTTTCCGCTGTAAACACGTATTCTTGTTTTTTTGCTTAAACAAAAAATCTGGAGTGACTCCACTCGACTTTCCGAACATTGAGTAATTAACAGTTTTGTAGATAAAGTAAAGAAAGAGTAGTTGTTAAACAAACAAAAGAGAGAAAACCATAATAGAGTGTTTGAGTATTTTTCTCCATCTATTACACGTTGTTTTATTTAACGCTACTGAACTTTGAGCCCATAGATCATAATGACAAAGAAATTTTCGTTGTGTCCCTGTAAAAACCTATAAATGTTAGATTCACCAAAATGCTTATAGTTAGTGCAACAGTGATTTATAATACTCATATAAATTTTCAGCTGAATTCAATAAGGCGTTTAGATGCTATCGTACTTTTAAAAATTTAGTCCCATAGGCCATAATGATAAAGAATTTTTCCTTGTGTCCCTGTAAAAAAACTGTAAGTGCTAGATTCACCAAAATCTATACAGTTAGTTCAACTGTGATCTATAACATGTGTACAATTTTTTTGCTCGGATTAATAAGGCGTTTAGACACTATCACATTTTTAAAAATTTGGCCCCATAGGCATAATGATAAAGAATTCTTCTTTGTGTCCCTGTAAAAAAACTATAAGTGCTAGATTCTCCAAAATCTATACAGATTGAGTATTTGTGATCTATAATATGTGTATAAAATTTTTGCTCAATTGAATAAGGCGTTTAGATGCTATCGCACTTTTAAGATTTTGCTCCCATAGGCCATAATGATAAAGAATTTTTCTTTGTGTCCCTGTAAAAAAACTATAAGTGCTAGATTCACCAAAATCTATAGGGTTCGTACTATGGTGACTTACAATATGCGTACCAACTTTCAGGTTAATCGAACGAAGCGTTTAGACGCTAGCGTGTTCACAGACATACACACATACACACATACACACATACACACACACATACATACATCATCGTAAAAATAGTGAAAACGGACTCAGGGGACCTCAAAACGTATAGAAACATCAAAATCTCGAATTCGGATTTTTGACATGATTACAATACTTTCCTCACTATAGTGTTCGGAAAGTAAAAATGTAGTAAACCCTTGAAGTCTATTGTTTCCTGCTATTCCATTATATTGCTGACAACATTCCTGTGTTTAATGAGTCCATTGAGGCGTTTTCCCCTGACATTATCCTGACAGAGCCATCTATAGGAACATGTTAGAACTACTTTTTTCCTCCCCAAAACAAAATTTTATTGCCTCACAATTGCTCTGGTAAAATATCAAATCGCTCTGATGGGTAGTTTTAAAATTACAGCGTTTTGAAATCGTAATTTCAATTGTAATCACTCTGTATTCTTTTCACATTTCTGTATGAAAATACATATCCATATTTTACATTTGATTACATTTTTATGATCGTAATCATTACCTACAAACAATCTTCTTCAATGGAATTTAAATTATCACAACCGCTTTAATATATATTATTTCCTTTTTGATTGAATTTTATACAATTACGAGGGTTGTAAATTAAATAGTAGCAACTTAACCTTGAAACTCGCAGAAAAGCGGGCATGCGCAAATAGGATATGGGAGCGATGAGGTGGCGCTGTTATCGATGTGTAGAGCGCAAAAAACAGTCGGTCTGCTAAGAAGGGTAGTTGTTGTGTGGCGTTAAAGTGAAGAGTTTCGTTTCTATCGCTCTAAAGCATGTTTTCAAAAGGTGATCAGCGGTCGTGGCTTAAAATCGAAGTATTCGTGCTACCCCATCGTGCTACTGTCCTATACGGTAAAGCATTTGTGCCACAGGCTTCCACTAATCCTCGATAGCATTCTGTTGTATTTTTGCCACGGGCAACTTCGATTTTAAGCCACGATCGCTGATCACCTTTTGAAAACGTGCTTTAGAGCGATGGAAACAAAACTCCTCACTTTAACGCCACACAACAACTACCCTTCTTAGCAGATCGACTGTTTTTTGCACTCTACACATCGACAACAGCGCCACCTCACTGCTCCCATATCCTATTTGCGCATGCCCGCCCTTTTGCGATTTTCAAGGTTAAGTTGCCACTATTTAATTTACAACCCTCGTATTATAAATTAAACATAAATATATGAGATGTATTTGTTTACAAATATATATAAATATAGACTGCCATTAATAGATTAAAAAAAAAAAAAAAAAAAAAATAGATAGATTTTGTTCAATTTACTTAAAATAAAATAGATTTCATTTCGCTAAATAAAAAATTTTGTTTATTTCTCTAAGCAATACAATTTAATAAATGAATTACACACAAAAAATCAGTTTAAGAAACTAAAAAAAATAGAATAACGCAATAGATTAGTGTCACGGAAAAAAATATTTCAGTTTTCAACTTTTAAATGTAACGGAAAAGTGATTAAGGAACTTCGGCAAAATTTTGTCAGATACATCAAATATTTTTGCCGAAAGATACAACTTTCAGAAAGAAAAAAAAATTCATCAGATTTATTATAATTTTTCTTTTCACATTTTTCAAAAATGTATCAATCAATTTATTTTTGTCTTTCCAGAAAAGTCCCAACAGATGATTCCTTTTTAGACAGCATGATAGAAGCTGCAGAATTATCGTCTAGTCGGGGGGAGGTCGCTGTCAAAACCACCTGCGGTCACGTCATTGGAAAGACTGAGGCTGGCGCCTATGTTTTCAAAGTAAGTGCTGGAGAAAAATATTGGGAGTAATCGATATAAAATTTGAAGAAAAAAACTAAAAGTGTTCAAAATTAGCACTTGGAAAAATTTATGATTGATTGTAGCTGATCTTTGGGGAATATCTTTTTATTCATTAGGGAATTTTGAAATATGTCAGAAAAGAAATAAAACATTTAGACATAAAAATCGATAGCAGTTTGTGTGTGAGGCTAAAATACTAAATTAAATATCAATTCAAATAATTACTCATATAGAAGAGATGATTTATTGGTTATAATTATGTTATTCGAACTAATAAATTACATATAAAATTATATTTTATTTATATTAATTTAGTATTTTCTAATTTTAACGAATAGTTAAAAAACTAATTGCAAGATTTTAAATACAGAAATTAAAATATACTTCATTAAGTAACAGAAATATATTTTTTTAAATGTGTTTCGTTATATGTAAATATTTTTAAAATGAATTTACATTAAATATTTCTACGAACTTCCTTAATTTTCAATATTGTAAAACTTTAAACGTTCTTCATACATATCAGAATATCTTTTGTTAAAATAATTACCATTTTCTATTAATTCTTGTCGATTGTACTTTAATGTTGAACGAAGAATAATCTTTTGAAAATTAAGAAATGCTTCATACATAACCTAATGTTGTATCAATAATTCATATTTTTTTTTTTCTATTTTTAATTTATAAACAAATTAATTCTGAAATATTTCAAAATGTATTTAAATTGTGATTGCTAATCTTGTAACTAAGCAAATTTTCTAAAGATTTCAGTAACTGGTGCAGAATACAACAATCAAGATCATTCAAGTCTTCGTTAGAACCCAATAAAATTATAAAGCATAACACGTTTAAAAAGAATATCCTTCATATTCCTTCCATAATATTCTCCGTCATCTGTTACAAATGAAATATTTTCTTACCAGTGCAAAAAAGAAGGCAGGTTAAAAAGGGCAGAGTAAAATAATTGGAAGGAAAAAAGGCCCAAGAAGAGAAAGAAAAAATAATTATTTATTCCTTATAGTGAAAATTATAGCCTAGTTTATAAGTAATGTACACATTTCTTATATTTCTCCTTTTATTTTATCTTAATTTAATTTATTATTATTATTAATATTTTCTTTTCTTTTTTTCTTTTTTTTTTTTTTTTTTTTTTTCATATTTCAAAATTTTCACTTCGTTATTGTTTGCCCTGTTCCTCTTACCGTTGGTTATCCATGCTTTTTTCTTACTAACTATGTGGTTTCTCCCATTCTTCTCTTTTTTTCTTTCTTTTTTTTTTTTTTTTTTCTGTCAGTCTGATTTCTATTTTAAAATTACAGGATAACCTTTTTTTACAACTGGTGAAGGAACATACTTTTCTTACAAACGCGTTAAGCTTAATATTTTTATAATGATTTCAAGAAAGATATAATGTTTCTAATACTTATGTAAGTTTTGTTACGAAGGAACAGTCAGTTTTTCCTACAGTCCCCCCTTTTTTTTTTCAATAAAAGTAAATAAAAAAATATATTAAATTCTAATTACTTCTAATTGCTTCAGCTAAGAATTTTTAGCGACAGAAAACTCACAGACTAAAGATTATTACATTATTTTCTAATCTGATAAAATTTGTTTCCGTTGACTAAAGGAAAAAAATGATGACGTCAAAAAGTAAAATTATCTTTAAAAGAATATTGTATATGGCTTTACACTGTTTATTATATTTTCTTTCTAGCTGAATATACAACATACTTTGCGATAATCACTTAATTTGTACACATATAATATTTTTTAACTTTTAAAAATATTTCTGTGGTATTCTGTAAAAATTCACACTTATAATAAAAAAATATGAGTGGTTTTGATGTATTTAACAGAAACAAAATAAATTAAATTAAATTAAATAATAACAAAAATTAACATTTTGTTTATTTTTATAATGCAGGGTATTGCTTATGCTAAACCACCTGTTGGTAATTTAAGGTGGAGAAAACCCGTGCCTTTATGGATTGATAATACATGGTGTGATGAACACCATACACAAGAAGCATTCAGCTTCGGATCGAAATGTTTTCAACTCAATCCTTACACAAAGAGATACGAGGGCAAAGAGGACTGCCTTTTTCTTAATGTCTGGACACCATCTTTAGATACAACAGTAAGTAAAATACAAATTCAATGTTGGTTAATTAGAAATTAAAATACTTTGTTACAAACTAAATACACACACACACAAATAGCAATAAAAATGTTATGTTTTTTTTTTTTTTTTTTTTTTTTTTTCCCTAACATAAGTAAATAAACGAAAAGATAAAAATATAAATTGAAATGTTCTTAGCTCCAGATCATAGCCTTCTTAACTAGATGCCTGTCGCGTAGCTCGGAAACTAGGCAACAGTTGAAGCGGTAGATAGCGCGACATTTTTATTCAACAGCCACCAAAAAGTTTTAAAAATGGCATATGATATACATAAAAGGCGAATAGAATCGAAAAAGCGTCGACTATAGATACTATGTATCACTTCTTTAAATTATTGTTGAGAGTTGAATAACAAAGTCCTATAATATGTACTAGGTGGCGCTGTCTACCGCTTCAACTGTTGCCCAGTTTCCAAGCTACACGACAGGCATCTAGTTAAGGAGGCTATATCCAAATACAGATTCTGAATTAGAGGAGTGGCCTGTGGAGATGCCAAGAGCCCAGCGTTCCCAATTTTTATAATTTATTCACAATCATGTTTAGCCCCGCCTCTTTTTCATACTGGAAATTATGAAAAATTATTTTCTTCTTATTTAATCGTTGTCACATATTAAAGAGAAATAATCTACTAAATTTATGGTGGGAAAACAGGTTTAAAAATGTTTGTGAATAAATTATAAAAAAATGGGAACGCTGCTACAGCGTTCTTCGAGCTACAGGGTGACTTCGAGCTAGAGCTCGAAGTCACCGCCCATTTTCAGGAAACTTTCAGAACTGACAAATTTTTGGCTTCTTTGCTACTACTATATTCATACAGAAATATTTTCGATGTTTTTGTATTATAGTGCCGTGATTATTTAATCACGGATTATAATCAAGATTTGATCGCGAATTAGAGAATATTACATTTAAAAAGTGGTAGAAAAAAAAAGCAGACGAGAGGGAACAAAATATCGTTTGAATTAATTTCAGCTCTGACTAAGATTGACTTCTATGTTGATTATATATTTAATTTTCTCTTTATGTTTTATAATTCATTTGATATAATTCATTGTTACTATACAGAGGAGGTTATAATTGAATATTAGTTATTAATTGTCTTTTTTAATAAATTAATAAATGGTTGATAACAAAAAACATGTTTAAATATTGTCGTTTTTATTGTAAGTGTTCTTTTCGTATCTATTACACTTTGTCCCAAATTTTGGCGAATTGTAACAGTAAAATAATTTTGAAAAAAAATTTTGTGTGCGAAAATTAGCAAAATTAACGAAAGTTTTTTTTTTTTTTTTTTTTTTTTTTTTTTTATGAATATGATAGATGAATATGTATGCTATGGAAAACAGCAATTATAAACAGGAAAACGTAAATGCATTTCAAAATACTTTTAATTTTCTAAAAATTGTTACAACCAGCCGCACGCTCCCCTACTCTTTTTCATAAACATATAAGAGTATTTAAATACTTATATTACATTGTATTTTTTATTTAAAAAAAAAGTATCTAATAAATTGCATATTATTATTAAATTATAAATATAGCTGTTCGGAAAGTATTCCGGAATTTAAAAATGCTATACTTCTCTGAAAGCTCTTATAAAATGCTGCGTATATATATAATATATTTATATTTATTTTTATTTTAAAAAATCACATTTAAATTAGTAATACATATTTAAGATATATAATAATTCGTAATATTAAAAAGGTACGATTTAACATCTGTAAAAACTTTCTAAGCAGCAACATTATAAATATATGTATATATATGTAATATATAATTATGGGTTGTTCATAATAAGTGAATTCGATAGATGTGCCTGTGGAGAATACTAATAAGGAGAGAAGATTTCAACACGAAAAATATTTGAACTCTACTGAGGAGCAATAACTGAAAGAATTGTATAATTGTCTTAAAACACAATAATTTTTCTTTGAACACTTTCTAAACAAATTTTAGCTAGATCAAAATTTGTCATAGCTCACTCAAAAAATTGTCCATAATTTGAAAATTTTGTAAGTAAGGAACACTGAATGCCATTCTTTATTCTTTGAGCATACTTCTGTTTTTGCTCTTTTAGCACACTGAAAGAAAGGGAAAATAAAATAAATTTAAATCAATTTAGCTATATATAAAAAAAAAAAGGCAAATACCTTTATTTGAAATACTCTCGTGAGTTTGGAGTAGCAGTCTTTAGACAGATCCCTTCTTTACGGAGTCATTTGTTTATAATGACAAGACTATCACCACACTATGCATGTTTTTGCAATTTAGGGTGTTTCTTAAAATCTCCTCCTAGGGCAGTCAGAAGGCTAAACACCAACAGCATAACTTCATCTTAGAAACTTCTAGTTCTCCATTATTTAACGCTAGTTTAATGCGACATTCTACAAAATTAGGATGTAATTAGTTGGTAAATGCATAGGGGATGCATTACTAGAGCTTACAAGGAGGGGGCAAGGGTGTGAGGTCCTCAAATTGAACGGAAGTCCCGCGTATAGTTAGCACTCAGTGAGTGTATTCATATACTCAAACCCTAGAGCTTACCCGATACTTAGCCATCGCCGAGAAAAAAATTCCTGAAGTTTGAAAAAAAAAAAAATAATTTGTATTAAAATTTAATAAATCGTTATAAACAATTTCTTTTCAACTTTTATACATTGTTAAATCGCGAATTTAAAGATTTATAACTTTTTAACATTAAACATATGGAAATTTATTATTCGAATGTGGTTGGAATTAAATAAAATTTAATATATCAAAAATAATATGAAGAATTTACGTGCTCCTGTAAAAAAGCTGAATTTATTTGTTGTGAAAGTTGTCCACAAAATTTGTATTTTTCTTGTTTTTATTAAATATCATCCAGGTTTGTGTATTCGTAAAGATGAATGATTTAAAGAATTGCTAATGCTATAAACGTATAATCATAAATATTCATTGTATTTAATAATATGTTATTTTATAAAAAATAAATGGTAATGTTTAAAATAACTGTGGCTTTTGTATTTATTCTATCTACAGTTCTAAGTTCTAATCGTTAAAAAGTTAGAAATCATTAAATTCGCGATTTAACAATGTATAAAAGTTGAAAAGAAATTGTTTATAACGATTCATTAAATTTTAATACAAATTATTTTTTTTTTCAAACTTTGTGGCGAACGTTTACTCGTCGCCATCCTTTAACCTTAACTTGAATGCTGAAACTTGCTTAATTACTGAGTAAAGTTATGAAATAACACAAAGTCTGAAATGTAAAATAAATAATGAGCTTTTATTAAGAGCTTAAATAAGAAGGGTGGGCGCTGGACTTTATATTTAATATCTTTACAATTTAAGATGGGCAGCCATGCTAACTACTTTAACTTTACATAATTAATCACCATAATTTTAACTACCACATTTAATTTCGTTCAACCTCGCGGCTCAGTAACTTTTCGATAACGGGAGGATTCCCTGACCACGTTATCTACTCGAATTACTTCTGACTAACCTCTAGCCGCTAGCTTCTACTAACGCTCCTTTCAACTCACTCTCCTCATAGTCTCTCCAACTACAAGAAATCTCCCTTCTTTTATATAAATCACTTTTCAAACTTATTAGCATAATGTCAATTACAATTTTAGTTTAGGATAGGAACTAACTCTATCAAATCCTAAAACATCCGCATTCATGCGTTACTTGTGAAGTGCGAAATTTAATTGCAGCATTTCGCTAACCTCACAGCTCCCCCCGCAAAAAACAAATTTTTACGTAAAAACCCCAACGGGTTTTTACCCGTGAAAATTTTAGAGTAATATTATGCAAATAAAAATTTTAGCTGCAGTGACCGACTGCTAAATTGAACTGCATAAGACTGTAGAGAACAAAAGAGGGGGGAAACTTAAATTTAAACTAGACTGCCCAAGAATAACTATTGCTTTTAAAATATAATAAGGAAAAAAAGTAAGGCCGAGCTTAAAACTGTCCACCTAGCAAGAATAAAAAATAGTGTTAAGCTCAATCTAGGGAGGTTTACGACAGAAACTCCATGCCTTAACGTAATTTAATCTTATGTAAAGTCCAGCGATTTTACGGCGGGGAAATACATTCATCTTTCCGTAAAACAAATGGAAAGGAAAAAATTGGATGAATTAAAAAAATTCGTTAATTTAAAAAGTTTAGTACAAAAGGATCGCTAAGAGACAAAAATGCGATCAAAATTATTCAAAGTTAACTTAGAACATAAAGGTTCTTGACTTGATTTGTAAGACTTTAAGATAATTTTATTGTAATAAAAACTTGTGAATTCTTCATCCAATCTGAAGGTCAGTCTAGACCCAGATAACCAAAGTACTTGAATTTTTTTAAAGATTTTTAACATTAAAATAACTTTATTGAAACTTGAACTGTAGGGAGCCACTGCAGACCAGTCTAGGTCCAGTATCCTCGGCTAGGAAAAAAGACATTAAAGTGCAAAGAGCAAAATTCCATTTGTCCACTATCTGCTTGAATCTTGAAAGAAGAGATTCGCTCTTGGCACTCGTCCAGAAAAAACATCTTTGACTTTAGAAAAGAGAAACACTGGCACAGTTCCAAAAATATACTTCTTTCAGCATTTCATCTCAAAGTAACAAACAGGAGAGCTTGAGATTAAGAACTGACATCAGATTAGAGCATCAAGGGTGTTTCTAGAATGAAAACTTTTTTAAACGTATATATCAAAAATGGACGTGAACTACACTTTTATATAAGTAAATGACATAATTTTATACATAAGCCATATTTTAGCTATGCTATTTGCATAAGGGAAAAACAAAAATGTTAGTGGGTTAAGAAGGTTAATTTGTTAAACGCGAATTAACATGCAAAATAGCTTTTAAAAAAAATTTCTCTTTTTTTAAAAAAAAAAATTCTCTTAACCCCATATTAATACATAAAACTCTTAGTGAAAAATACAAGAGTTTACAACAAGAAATACAATTTAGGACATTTAGAAAAATGGAAGGATACAACATATTTCAAAACTGCAGTTGATGGCTTGAGAAAAAAAAAGATTAATGTACATACATATTTACATTATATTTACAAAACTATAGAGAAAAATTGTTTATATATATACTTATAAAATTTTCATTTTACACAATTTATAAAATTGCATTTTATAATTGCATTCATAAGAAATTGAGCGAAATATAGTTAATGGATATATACAAATTGCTGGAAAAGTTTTTTCAAAACGGCCGTTGGCTAGGGAATAGAAAAGCATTAGAGTATAGACATATATATATCATTCAAAAACGAAAGAGGGGGAATATTTACACAGGTTAAAAAAAAGTTTATAATACCAGCTTTCTGCAGGTGATGGCTTAAAACATAAACACATTTAAGTATATGCAGATATAGATCATTCAAAAACGAAAGGGGGGAAATGTTTATATCAAAGTTCAAAAAGGTTTTTTACCCAAAACTGCTGGTGATGGCTTAGAAATAAAAAGGATATTAACATACATACATATATTATAGACAGAAAAAAAATTTATGACATGTAACTAATACATGACTTTTCCGAAACTGAAAGTTCATGCTTCAAGTTTAAATTTAGATTTTTGATTTTTTAGAAAATTCAAGGCTTTTAGTTCATAGTTAAATGTCCAAATGAAAGTCAATAAGTTTTTACTACATGTCGTAGACTTTATCACTGCTCTGATAACACAATACTTGAAAAAAACTAAAATAAGGAACGATACGACCTGACAAATTGTACTGGCATCCTTGATATCAGCAAAATTACAGATGCTGTTCCGACTGGTTGCTTGCAGGTGCAGGTTAGACGTTGTAACCGGAGTTTGGCCCTTGTGGTGAGGGGATTTCGAGTCCGTCACCTTGTCACTGTTCGTAGTTAGGACAGGGGACTGCTGTCGCTCCGTGCTTTTGCATGCAGGGCTGCAGGAGTTTGTAGAAACTTCACCATATATTACATGCCCTGTTGAATTTACCTGCTTCAAAATAAGATCTTTTTCGTTCACTTTAAGCGGCATGTCATTTTGACAATTTAAGTGAAAATTCTCATTGCAAATATTTGACTGTGTCGGCTGGATAGATGCACAGCTGACAGCTAAAGGAGAGTTACAAGGATTAGCCGCATCATTTATTTTAACGGTTTCCGCAGCAATAGTTATTTTAATTGGATTTTCTTGAAAAGCAGTTGCGAGATATTTAGAGGCGCACTGGTTAACCTTTGCAGTTTCGTTTACTACCGTTTGTGCGAAAATAACAGAGTCCGTCAATTTGACTGTTTTGGAACTTAATTTATCAGGAGATGAAATTAAATCACTAGAAAAGTTAGCAGCAACATTTACTGATTTGACACTTTCACGTAATTTAACTGCTTCAGTGGCCACAGTTATTTCAATTTGATTTTCCTTTTCAACCCCCGTTATTCTAGATAAATTCTCGGATTTTTCATCCGGAGCCAAATTCTGACTAACAGAAGGAGATTTGCGTGTAGTGCTATTTAAAGATGAAGTGTGCTCGTTTTCATTCACTTTTATTTGACTTTCGTCAGAAGGATTAAAGTTTTTGTCGTCAGTTTGGGGTTGATTTAAATTAGTAGAACATTCTGCTTGCGACTGAATAACTTGTTGCGGTTTTTCCACTGGGTTTACTATTGCTTCCCATTGACGTTCGTGAGGGGGGAGGGAGCGGTCATGCTCCAATCGTAATCTATCATACGGAGTGGCAAAAAGATCGATAACTTTGCGTTTCACATCATCATACGTTGGAGTTGAGCCAAGTGAATGACAGGCTATTAGCCTAAGCCACTGTTTCGGTTCTCCTTTTAAGGCATATTTCAACCAAGCATACTTGTCTTTAAAATCAATTTTATAAAATTCAAAAAAATATTGAAGCTCTTCAAAAAATTGAAGCACGCTTGTGGTGCCGTCAAAAAACATTAGCTCGGGGGGGGGGGGATTCGAGTGGAGATGGGCGCCAATGTGGCGAACGTTTACTCGTCGCCATCCTTTAACCTTAACTTGAATGCTGAAACTTGCTTAATTACTGAGTAAAGTTATGAAATAACACAAAGTCAGAAATGTAAAATAAATAATGAGCTTTTATTAGAAGCTTAAATAAGAAGGGTGGGCGCTGGACTTTATATTTAATATCTTTACAATTTAAGATGGGCAGCCATGCTAACTACTTTAACTTTACATAATTAATCACCATAATTTTAACTACCACATTTAATTTCGTTCAACCTCGCGGCTCAGTAACTTTTCGATAACGGGAGGATTCCCTGACCACGTTATCTACTCGAATTACTTCTGACTAACCTCTAGCCGCTAGCTTCTACTAACGCTCCTTTCAACTCACTCTCCTCATAGTCTCTCCAACTCTCCAACTACAAGAAATCTCCCTTCTTTTATATAAATCACTTTTCAAACTTATTAGCATAATGTCAATTACAATTTTAGTTTAGGATAGGAACTAACTCTATCAAATCCTAAAACATCCGCATTCATGCGTTACTTGTGAAGTGCGAAATTTAATTGCAGCATTTCGCTAACCTCACAACTTCAGGAATTTTTTCTCGGTGATGGCTAAGTAGTGCGCTCTAGGGTTTGAGTATATGAATACACTCACTGGGTGCTAATTACACGCGGAACCTCCGTTCGATTTGAGGACCCCACACCCTTGCCGTCTCCTTGTTAGATTAGTAAGGTGCAATGATAAACTTTGATTACTGCCATTACTGCAAAGTCTTAAAAACTCTCACAAAATGCCTCAGGTTTGAAAATTTGATTATTGTTTTATAATTTTTTTAGAAAGGTGGACTGGAAGTCATGGTCTGGATCCATGGTGGATTTCTTCAATTTGGTAGTGGGAATGAACCTGGAATCAGTCCATCCTCAAAGATTGCCCAGAAGCTGAATACTGTATTTGTTTCCATGAATTACCGGCTTTATACATTGGGATTCATGGCACTGGACTTATTATCTAATGATATAATGACTGATTCTAAAGGAAACTATGGTTTATGGGACCAATTATGTGCTTTACAATGGGTTAAAGATAATATAAAAAATTTTGGAGGAGATCCTCGCAAGGTAAGTATTGAAAATGTACTAATGAATAATTTATGTTATTTATATGAATAAAATGATTTTATGATTTCACTATACAATTTTAAATAGCACAAATATTGCATCAAAATTCAGTTTTATAAACTGAGTTTTTGTTATATTCAGTTTTATGTTATATTAAAGGTTGTTACTGGATCTTGGAAAATGGTACAGTCGGTAACAAAGGTATCCGAACATTAGCAAAAATTTGTATATAAAAAAAGTAGAGTTAATGCTGTTTTGTTAAATAAATCCTTGTCGAATCCTGTTCTTAGTCAGTCTAAGAACATGATTCGACATGGATTTATTTAACAAACCAGTATTAACTGTACCTTTTTCATATAAGAATTTCTGTTACCGACTGTATAACATTAAATGAATAAAGAGCATGTATAATATCTAAATACCTAATTAGTAAATGACATGAATTACATTAACAACCTTTTTTTTTTTTTTTTTTAATATATATAAAATAAAATTGTTAGTCCTGAAAAAAAAAAAAAAATTCTAAATTTTTTATTCTGTACAGTCGGTAACAAAAGTGTCCAAACACTAGCAAAAATTCCCATGTAGAAAAAGTACACTTAATACGGTTTTGTTTAATAAATCCTTGTCCAATTCTGTTCTTAGTCAGTGTAAGAAAATGATTCGATAAGGATTTACCTAACAAAACAGTATGAGGAGTACTTTTTTTACATAGGAATTTTTGCTAGTGTTCGGGCACTTTTGTTACCGACTGTACTTATTGCTTCCATTTACCTTGTACAATATTTTAATCTTAGAACAAGCCTGTTTATTTTTCTAGTTTTTAATATCAACTATTGGATTTGTCATGTTTTTTATATCAATATGCATCAATAATTTCCAATTATTAACTAGTTATAGATTTTATTTCCTTATATGTAATTTCAGTTAATTAAGAGTACATTTATCAAGTAAATAATTCTCACTAAAAATGCTTTAACTTCAAACAAATTTACGAAGGTAATTTTTTAACATAAATTTTGTGAAGTGAAAATTAAATGATGAAGAAGAATGAATTGCTGATCATAAAATTTAATTTTGAAATTTATAAAAATAACTGATAAATGATATTTAATTTATAAACGTTTGTTTTGAAAAATATCACTACTTATTTGCTTAATAATTATGTTACAATTTAAATTCTTTAACAGTAACAACAAATATTATACCAATATTTTTTTCCTGTAATGGCCAGGAAATAATCTGCACCGACAATTAATTAAATTTGAGACTTTAAGAGGTATTTTTCAACAAAATTTCCTTTTAGGCTTTTAACTTGATGAGACACTAATACTAATCAGATAAATAATTTCATTGTGAAAAAAATATATACGGAACTTTTCTGAAAAATTTTGATCGGTAATGTGGCCAATATTTAACACTAACGTTCCTTTACTAAGCCAATATCATTCAAATATGCAACTAAAAACACTGTTAAATTTCTGAAATCAGGAAAGTTTCATACGCAAAAGTATGTTATTTTCAAGAACCAGCAATTATAAAAAGCAAGAATATATATCCATTACATAAAAGTTAACAAAAATATGCACAGTGTTACGATAATTAATAAATTAGGTTAATAAAGAACTGTATGTGATAAATAATTTTTAAAGATTTTATCTCAAATGAATAAAAAAATAAAATTTATAACTATAAAAATATTTATATATATATATATAAACTTGCTTTTTAAAAGAGCTGTAGATTACGGACACTATAAAAAAATTATAAAAGTCATCTTACGGCGTAGAAAGAAAAGTGTAATTATATTTTTAAGCATTATGAAGAGTGATTTTATTTTTATTTTTATTTTTTTAATAAGGAACTGTGTTTTAAATTTACACACATTCATTTTAGATTACGCTGTTTGGGCCGGACGCAGGAGCTGCTAGTATCATGGCTCTCATGAATTCCCCAAAAGCACAGGGACTTTTCAGGTCTGCTTGGCTTATTGGTCCAACAATGGTTTTCAACAAAACTTTCGAGGAAGTGAACACACACAACAGGGGCTTATTTCTTCACCGATCTAAATGCAAAGATGAAATGTGTCTGAGAAAAACAGATCCTCAAGAAATAATTACAGCTCACCTTGGTAAAGACGATGCGTCTTTTAGGATACGAGACCAAAATGATCTCCCCATACAGGGTATTTTTCCAGAGCAGCTAATTATAATGGATGGTAGGTATCCATGATATATTTTTTGTCATCATTTGTATTTATACTTTGTGAGAATACATGTGCTTTACTATTTGTAATACAGAGTGACAGATAAATGAAGGAATAAAAATTTAATTAAAAAGTTTCTGCCGTTTGCAGAACCTGAATGAAATTATAAGATGCGAGAATCTTTGGATATAATTTTATGCTACTCTAATACTCCATACTAATTCAGATAGAAAATTTGGAATTCAAGTTAAATTATCTTTTTCTCAGTCATTAACTCTGCATTTAAAACTTTGAATTGCTATGTCTTTTGACATAATTTCAGCTTAATAATTTATATTTGATACATTTATAAACTATTGCAGAAGTGCGTGTGGCGACAGGTTGTATTTGAACCTGGGACCATCACGATAGAAATCGAGCATCGTACCTCTGGACAAAAAGGCTAACGCTTTGTCTATCGGTAAGATAGGATAATCTACCCGCGAATGGTGCCGCTACAGTACTCCCCTCCCCAGTGAGTACGAAATCGTACGAGCGATGTTACTCGTTTGGAATGTAGCAGTTGCCAGATTGTGCTTTTAAATGTCCGCGTGTAAAGTTGATGCGCGGTGTGACAGGCTTCATGCTGTGAGCGTTTCACAGTGTCTGGTGTTGCCATCTGTTGTCCCAGATGTGAGTTATTTGTGCCGTTTGTTCGCACGTCCGGGCCACCAATACAGGAGTGCGTGTGGTAGGTTGTAATTTGAAACTGTGTCCATCGTGATAGAAATCTAGCGTCGTACATCTGGACAAAAAAGTTAACGCTTTGTCCATCGGTAAGATAGGATAATCTACCCTATATTAGCCCCATCGTACTAATATAATTTTAGATTAATAAGCTAGCGTTCCCATTGAATGTTGAAGTAGCTTTACTTTTATGTTTATTTTGGGATTTAAAATGAGTAGAAATTGAGAATAAGAAGAATTTTAAAGAGCAGATGGATACAGAAAACAGTCTGAGAACTGCACAATATTTTATATCTGCAATTATAATCATATGGTAATAGACAGCGCAGTTGAGAAAAGTGTTTTGTCCAATGTATACCCTGTTGATGTAACGCTCACAACGCTTAGTCAAAATTGAACATTTAAACATTTAAAAATAAAATCACCTATTGCAGTATTTGAAATAATACATCAGATAATATTAATTTATATATATATGTAATACATATTTCTGATAACTTCTTTCTTCGGACATTTGATTCCCTGTACCTCTTCTACGACTTTCCCACGACACTTTTTTAACATGATCTGTAGTGCAATCTTGAATTCCTTTGATGTGACCCACTTCCCAAAAGATTCTGTAGATTTACATATGGCAAACGTCACACACACGGTTAGTTTCATTAGACATATTAACCGAGCTTTAATAAATAATAAGACTTAATGTAAAAATCCATCATATATTCGAATGAAGGTTTTACATGCTATTGATTATTTTTACAACTTTGTTTGTGTATGGAAAATAAAGTAAATATCATTATAAAGTAAGAAAGTTAATATACAAAGTCTATTTATAAAAATTTGCTAAATTACATTTTTTTTTTTTTTTTTTTTTTTTTTTAGTGCTGTTTTACAGTCGTTTTTGCACATTAAGTCTCATAAAACTGGAAAATCCATCTTAAAGTGGAGCAATTATTGCAAAAAATAAATAAAATAGCTAATATGCCAATTAGGAATTTTTTTTATTATATAAGTTTACTTAGAAATAACGGAGAAATCACAGGAAATAATTCACTCTTGTTAACCCACAATGGTTATTGGTTTCGAATAGTATTAACAATAACGTCTACTGTTCGAAAAAGTGCTAAGATGAAACGATTACCCGAATTATGGGATCGAATTTGTAATAAAAATGAAAGAAAGAAAGAAAAACTTTGTACCAGTCAAACGTAAAAGCACTTTACCGTATTTTTTTGAAAAAGAAATAGTCATTTTACGCGAATCTACACTGTAAAAAATTTTAACACGTGTGCCTGATCAGTGACTGTTAATTATGGTCAGTCACAGAACGTAAAAAAAAAAAAAAAAAAAAAATATGTCTGTAAAACTGACATGACTGATTTCTTGAAGAAGGAAAGTTACTGCGAAAAATGGAAGTTAAAAAAGAAATACAAACTATTAAAATAAAGGAGAATATACCATACCCAGAAGATATAAAGGGCGTAGAATCAAGAACACCTATCAGTGGAAAATTATATGCTGTTGTTACATCCATCAAAAACACATATCAAACTATAGATACACAAACAGAATGTTACAACAACAGCAGTCTTCTAGTTTAAACCGTTCAAATCAATTCCTCAAAACAAAACCTAGTCAGTTTTTCAACTCCTCACAGTCCTCGTAATATAAACCAGCAACATCCACGAAATCCCCACAAATAGCAAAAAGCGTATTATCAGACAGCGGACATACTTCTGGCTCTCTAAAATACTCTAACTCTTTTTCTCGTCTCATTATTATTAGGAAAAAGATAACTTTAAAATTATTCACCACAAAATCAAATAAGACATCTAAAATAACTTCTGTAAAACAAGATGCCATAATCAACCTCCGTTCTTCTGATGCGGAAGACAATATATCTACCGCATCAGAAGATAATAACGTCGATGTTATCATCAAAAATAAATAAATAAATAAATAAAACAAATAAATATATAAATAAATCATGACTACTTTTATAACCTGGAATTTCTGAAGTTTTATAAATAAACGAGATGAAATCAGAGACATAATTTTTGATCATCAACCAATTTGTTTTGACTTTCAGAAGACCTACTTAAAACAACATGATAGTATTAAAATTCGTGGCTATAGCTGTTTCAAAAAATATTTTACCCAATCTGAAAGACCTACAAGTGGTGCAGCTCTTTTGATTTCTAATAATGTTCCACACACTATTATCACTTAAAATACTGATATCCAAGCTTCAACAGCTAAGCTCTATATCCACGTGCTTGTTACTAAATGCATTTTTTGTTTACCACCAAATATGACTCTCGGCCCTCGTGATCTCAATAAACTTATTTTGCAGCTGCCGACAAATTTTGCCATTCTTTGTTATTTAAATGGAAATAATCCACTTTGGGAAAGCCCTGACATTAATCCGCGTGGACAAATTATTAATGACTGTGTGACAAATAATAATTTATGTATTCTAAATAATGGTGACATGACAATACGTATTTCCATAAGACTTCCAGAATATTTCAGGCAATAAAACATTTCATGCAATAGACCTAGCTATCTGTTCTCCCAAACCGTATCCATATTTTATTTATTTATTTATTTATTTATTATTATTATTATTATTATTTTTTTTTTTTGCGAGTAACGATCTGCATAATAGTGACCATTTCCCACAATTTTTATCCTTTTATAATTTTAACGAGCATCATCCTGAAAATCCACGCTTTATATATGACAGGGCCTACTGGACTGTCTTTGCCCTTAATGCTGCCATTACTCATAAGGTGATTGAGAGTGATATCAATAAGACCATTGCTGATGTCACTAATTGCATCTTAAACGCTTCTAATATCTCTATTCTAAAATCTTCTGGCCGTCTCTCTAAATATAAAAAGCCTTGGTAGAATGAAGAATGTAACATTTCAAAGAGAAAGCAAGAAAAAGCGTGAGGATCAATGAGAAACAAAGGTACCGCCTTCCTCTAGAATGAATAAATGGCCATTTTCTAAATCCTTTAACAAGAAATATAGATTTCCGAGCTATGCGCATCAGACACGCCAATAAATTGAATAGACAAAATGTTCTAGAATTTCTAGTTTACACATTTCTAGATGGTGAAACAATATTCTGAATATTCCAAATATTCTAAATCTTTTGTATTGCGAGAAATTCTCGCTTGATTTTCTAGAATTGAATCATACACCATGATTATAGTAGCTGAAACCCGCCTCTTGTGGTATCATTTATTTGCACAGATTTTTAAATAACTTTGCCCACGATAATATAGGCAAACGCTCTAGAATTCTAAAAGGGGCTTCTAGAACTTGCTTTCCAACGAAATTAGAATTTATAAGGATGACATGAAACTATTTTTTCTAGAGCCACTATTTAAATTTTAGATAGCAGTTACAGAATTTTTTCTCTGTGATTTTTAGGTGGTACCCAACTACTTCCAATTACATTGCATTCAAACAAGTACGGAGAATTGCGCGGAGCATTCGAAAGAAATCTCAAAAAGATTCCTGGGCTAATCATGTTTCTAGTATTACTTCCAATATTAGCAGCAAACAATTATGGTATCGTATCACGAATGTAATGGGTATTTATACTAATCAATATATTTAGTTTTCAAAAGTTAATGAGCAAACTGCCACTTCAACTAAAAATATTGCACATACCACTGGTAGAATTTTATCACACATACCTAACTTAAATTTCTATTCTGAACCCTTTCTGTCTTATAAACATAATTCTGAACACTTAACAATAAACTTTAGGTTCCACTCTTTAAAAGATTAAACTAGCCCTTTAACTGAAAATGAATTACAGAATAGTTTGAAACATAATCATAACTCCCCATACAGAAACATATTCTTCCGTAGGAGCTCCCACGGTTAAATCCCAGATTTCCCATATTCCTCTCAGCATATTCCGTAGAAATGAAATGTACGCCGTAGTGGCTTCCGTAGGAGCGTCGTTATTTTCGTAGTTCCGTTGTAGTTCCCGAGATCTACCTCTCTCAAATCATTCCTAGAAATATCAAATTAGATTTTCTTTCAGATTTCACAAACATGTCCGTTCTTCCTCCGGGAAGAATCCGGGAGGTTTAGGATATCCGAGGGAGCGATGTAGGAAGACCATTGTTATATGGGTCAGCTCCTGGGCCAGATGGAAATACCTATCTTACGATCAAACATTTATCAATAGAGTCTTAAAAATCTTCTTCATATTTATAAAAAAATCTGGATTGAAAACATTTTCCTTGTTATCTGGCACGATGCTATTGTCACTCCTTTTCCAAAACAAGGCAAAGGTGTTACTGACCAAAAACATTTTAGGTCCATTGCCCTCAGAAGTTTCTTATGTAAAATGCTAGAGAAAATGGTAAAGACTAGTTCATATAATATTACGGTCAACTCTCCGAATTTTACTAAAAGTTCTTACTGTGTAATATAATATATAAGAGATAGGTTTCAGTTTTATTTTACACACACACACAGTATGCGCGAGAGCATCCATAAATGCGGTTATATCATAGAATTCTCCTAAATTGTAAAAGGTTTATCATATATAATGCTTGTGGAAATAAAAACCTGTGATTTATTACTATTCTAATAACTTTGACCACAAATATTTCCACATTTTACCCAAAGAATATATACTCTTCATGTGTTTGAGAATATTATATTTACATGTTTATTCCCTATATGCAAAATGAATTTTCATTTTGTACTAGTATAAAGAAAAATAAGAAAATAAATCAAAATTATACATTAAAGTTAATATGCAATACCAAATTTATTTCATAAACATTTACTGTAATTATTAACTTTATATGGATATATGTATAAATATATTTCTGCATTATACTTATTAATATAATTGTTTTCTTTTTCATTGCAGGTGATTTATTAAAAGAAGCTCCTTCATTCGCCCCAAGTGATGATAGTATAAAAACAATTCCCTTACTCGTAGGTATGTAGTTAATTTATTATAATAAAGCAAATTTCTTAGAAATATTTTAAAAGAAGCATATTATTTGAGTATATTGTAAATAATTTGTACAGTCGGAAGCAAAATTATTCAAGTGCTAGCAATAATTCCGATGTAAATAATGTGGATTTAATACTGTTTTGTTAATAAATCCTTGTCGAATCATGTTCTTAGACTGACTAAGAACTTGATTTGACGAGGATTTATTTTACAAAATAGTATTAAGTGTATTTTTTTTTTTATGAAGGAATTTTTGCTAGCGCTCGAATAATTTTTATGCAGACTGTATACTTATATATTAAACCATAATACTGAAAACTGAAAATTAAATTTCTTTATAGGTGGGCCGTGGTAGCCCAATCGGTAGAGTGCCGGCCTCGTAATTGCAAGATTGCGGGTTCGGTACTCGACCCGGCCAAAAACTGTCGTGTACAATAATGGTGGCTGGTGCACGTAAAATCTGTCGTGGCCGCAATGTCCTCCATGTTTCCATCAAAAATTATACCTCTGGGGGTCACTGAAGCGGGAGAGCCATCCCTTCCGTGGAAGATCAAAATTGTGATGGCTTGTCTCCGGACCACCTCTAGGGGGTGTCCCAGACCGTCGCCAATTGCCCATCTACGCAGCACTAATGCGACGTAAAACCCAACAATCCAACCATCTTTATAGGCTATTAATGATAGTATCAGTTCTAACATTCGGTAACACAAATATAATTTACAAAATTATTATTAATAGCACATTTTATTATTCTAGAATAATTAATTTTACTATCTGAAAAAAAAAAAGAAATCGTGTGAAATCGTAGATACTTTTGAAGTAAAAGTTCGTATGAAGATCAGAATTGATCATGCAGAACTAAACGTTTTCAACATTTTCCACATTTTCAACATTTTTCAACTATTTGTACTTGAGATACACCTGATAAAATATCAACTTTTCAACTTGGTTTCGCAATACCTTATACTTTTTATAAAGAAACAAATACAAACATACTGGAATTTATTTTAGAAAATGTTAATGCACATAAACTGATAACAAAATGATCAAAACACACTAATGTTCAAAAATTAAGTTCAATTTATTTGTTAAAAGGTTGGAATTAATAATGATCCAGTCGTTGTTACTTTTAAGACATAGGTCAATCATTTTGCACATCCAGAAACTTTCATTAGACCTTGGCATGTGGAAAGAATGCATGAATGCCTGCAATAATTTAAAATGGGGTAAAGTTTTTAATCGGATGTCTTCACTGAAGATTTCAGATTATCAGCCACTATTATTAATTAATAAAACTAAAGACGTCATAAAGATAAAATGATTACCGAGTTAATATTTCATTATTACCGAGTTAAGTCCAATCATTAGACTGCTGGATTGACCCGAACTTAAAATGTCTTGAAATTCAAACATGTCTAAAATGTTAAAAATGTTAAAAAATAAAGTTCAGCGTTTCATAATATTTATTTTTATTTATTTATATATCCCTACCACCAATCATAGAAAAAATGTATAAAGAACATAAAAAGTACATTTTTCCTTTTTAAGGTTTTGATATCTCTCATTTACTTCTATGTACCAATGGTTACATTAAAGTGACATCTCACTAAATACTATTGTGAGGTGGTACGTGCAATTTGCATTGCTTGTATCTTGAAAAATTACTCAAGTAACTAAAATATGGATTTTAAGTACATTGTTTGTCTACATCGTAATGCATTGAGCAATTAATGAAGTTGGGATAAAAATCACAATATAGCTCTGTTTTTCCAATAATAAAAACAAATTTTATTCTTATATTACTTGTTTTTATTTACACTTAATATACAGGGTGCCTCTGAATTCATGGACCAAACTTTAAGCGGAAATATGGCACTTTATAAGGATTCAGAATTGCATAAGAACTGTCCCCAAAAGGCATTTTAACCCTTTAAGGACAGAGTGATTTTGCGCCGATATGGGCGTGGTTCTCCAATATTGCATTTTTAGTTTCTCTTACCCATAGGGTCGAGAAAGTAGTGTTTTAGGGTCAAATTTTCGAACGTGAGTTTTTGTTATATTTACATAATCTGAGGTCCTTTGAATACGAAAATCATGTTTTTAGCAAATGGTCTGTGTGTCTTTTATCCACTTATCTCAAGAACAAATAGTAGCAGAAATTTCAAACTCGGTATTCTAAATGCGTATCATATAGAGATATCACAGTAAGCTTTTCGTTGAGATGAAGCAAATGATTCCTGTACAGGGATACTCAAAAATATTCAAATACATTACGTCTATGGGGAAAATTACAGATAAATAGAGTTTAACATCTGTAGGATGCACAAAACCAAATGAAACGAATATATATTTTTTGACATAGAGATAGTCAACTGGGAAAAAAAATTTTGTTTATGTAGGAGCCCCACCTCCCCCCTGGGGACAGTCTCCCCTCGAAGGGAGTAAATTTTCATGGTGGGTATCTTTCAAAAGAGCTTACCAATACCATTAAAACGAATGGTTGAACCATCGATCTGCGATAATTTAAAATAAAGTTTTGGATTTTTTTCATTTTTAACAAAAAAAAAAAAAAGTGTTAAAAATGTAATATTGAGGACAAATTTAACTCATTTGTTTTTATTATTTAGTGTTATACTACTTCTCTAATATGGAAATCGTCTACATTATCATAAAAGATAATTTCTTTGAATAATAATTTTAATAAATTATTTTTTAAAAACAGAATTATTTTTTAATAACCCTCACACAGAACTAATTATCATATAAAACTCTTCCTAAGCCTAATTTGAATAATTTAACACAGATTTACTTAATAGTACTCGTTATCTTACCTCTGAATCTGCAACCTGTATTTATCGTATGAAATTTCAGGGTAAGAGAAAGTCGTGTGAGTGGCGCACCATATTATTTAAAGCGTTTTTACATGCTAATATTTTCATAAATAAATAAATTTTGTTTTTATTGATGTATTTTGTCGCAATGATTGCAATAAGACGTATATTGTGCTATAAGACCAACATTTTGAATGATGCATGCAAGCTTATAAATTTACACAGTAGGCGGGGTTGGTAGTACAAAGTAGAGCAAAACATCTAGTTCTTAATTGCATTTTTAAAGAATTTTTACATGCTAATATTTTCATAAATAAATAAATTATGTTTTTATCGCAATGATTGCAATAATACGTACATTGTGCAATAATACGAACATTCTGAATGATGCATGGAAGCTTATAAATTTACACAGTAGGTTGAGTTAGTAGTACGAAGTGGCGCAAAACATCCAGTTCTTAACGGGTTAAAATGATATTTGGGAACATGGATTCCTATGCATTTCTGAATTTTATAGAGTGTCTTATTTTTCCTTAAATTTTGGCCGATAAATTCATGGACACACTATATATATATTTTTTTTAATTTTCTAAATTTTTAAAAAACAGCAACTTGCTTTGTTAAACATTTGGAATGTTGGTCGAACCTTTTAGTATTACATTTTAAAATGTATACTATTTCCCAGTTTATTTAATAAAACTTAATTCAGTTAAATGTGCATTGCCTTGTCTTAAAAAAGAACAGATCAGATTATTTTGAAAACAATGAACTTCAAAGATTATAGGTTAGATTATAGGTTTATCTTAAAGAATGCTTCAAGGTACATTGCTCAAACAAATATATTTTCTTAAACTGAAATAGACATTTTTTTTTTTTTTTTTAACAATTAAAAAAAATTATACTTCGAAGAAATACTAAATTTTAACATTTGTTTTAATATTGTATCTTTGTTTACTTCTAAACTTCTCTTTAGAACGCCCTTTTAATTTTTATAGTTTGAATATTTTCTTTCACCAATGGAGATACTTTTAAATGACTCTTTATTTTAAAAGTTTACATATTTAGAACAAGTTCTCTTTTAGGATCTGCTGCCCAAGCTGTTGATTTTTGGCCGGGACCAGACGACTTGTCTACATGGACGTGGAGTCAATATAAAAAGTACGTGACCACAAGTTTAGACAGTTTTGGACTACAAGTGAGCCAAATGGCTTTAAGAATATATAATGGAACGGCTGCACAGACATTAAGTAAGAAATTGAATTTATGATACGTAACTTCATTGCATATTAAATATCTGCTAAAATTTATAATCTTTATCGACAGTATTATAAAGTTAATAATATTTTAATATAGTATAGCGTTGCACAGAAAATAAAAGATTATTCAATAAGATAAAATACAAAACAGTATCATACAAAACGGTATCATGCTAAAAAAAAAAGTACGATATGCATAACTGCCAAGTTTTTTAATTTATTCCGGAATGTTGTAAGCCCCGCCCTTTTTTCCCACCGGAATCTTTTTAGAGTAATATTTTTCATGTTTAATCGTAGTTAATTTATAAGGATTTTTTTTTTTTTTTTTACAAATATTACGGAGTGAAAAAAAGGCGGGGCTAGCATCATTCCGGAATAAATTTAAAAACTTGGCAGCTATGCATACGTAAAAAAAAAAAAAAAAAAAAAAACCTTAGAACTTTAAAATGCCTTTTATTATTATATATTTTTTTTAGCATGTAGCAATCATATAACTTCCAGTATAGTTTTCTTTTTTCGCTCACAAAATTTACACAATTATAATCAGTGAAAAAGTTATGCTACACTGCTACAATATATTAAGAATATATAAAAAATATTAGAATACTTTTTATATATTTCATTAATATTTTATGACATTCAATCTTTAATTATAGACAATGCAGAATTTTAAAAACCTTCTTATGAAAATCAAAATTTAAATTAATCGTATATTAATCAATGTGAAAACAACATAATTAGATATTTACATTAAACAATTTAAAATAAATATTTGTTTCTATTAAAGAATATAATAAAAATATTACAACCTTAAACATACAATAAATTCGAATGAAATATACATTGCTATAAAGCTGTAATTTCTTATTTTAATTTAATTTTTTTATATGTATATTTACCGATTGTGACAGAAAATGGCACCGTTTATGAATATTATGAAATTTGTTTTCCTATAAATCTACAAATCTTTATTTTATTCATAATTTTGAATAAAATAAAATAAAAATGAAACAATTCGAAATAAGTGACTATTTTTATTAAAATAAAACATGTGTACAGTTCATTTATAGATAATGATATGTTAAAAAAATTATTTAAAGATATAGAGCCCACCAACGGCTAATTTGTTGATGTTCAAACCAGTATTTGGTGAAAATGTCCCTTGCAACGATGCATGTCATTTTATATGTCCAGGTAAAGAGTGATAAAGATTCCTAAATCATCCTGCGATGCATTCTACCAGGAATTCATAAATTGCTGCTCTAGATCTGTGACATTTTGAGGTTTCAGAATTTCGCAGCCTATAATATCCCAGAAATTGTTGATAGGCCAAATGTCTGGTGACCTTGCTAAGCAAGGATAAGTATTAACCACACAGAGGAAGTTATGATATGAAGCCTGGCATTATCTTCTTGAAAACTGGCCCCAGGTTGGCATACCACGAAGAGTAATGCCACTACACGCAGGATGGAATCAATATATCATTGCTCTCTAAAAATTGTATGCAGGGTGACTAGAGGTGACCTGCAGACACAGGAGATAACACTCAACAACACAAGGGGTAATGATTGTATGACTCTGTAAAACAAAGTCTGACTCTGACCGCTGGCTCCGGCCCTTCATACACGGATACTATGGACTTTTTATCTCATAGAGAAGCTAGTATTCAGTCCGGTATTCATCACAGAATACTACATACTGCCAATCTGGTGGCAGCCATGATGATCGGTTACGACACCACTGTAGATAACTCCCCTGGTGTGGGGTGTTACTCGTAAAAGCAGTTGCCTTAAATGCCGATGAAAGCTTTACCCCGACTCACCTAAGCGCCTTGAGATGATGGAAGAATCCACGGGAATATGGAAGCCTTGTAGCACGTAGTTTAATGAACAACGATGACCAAGGTTCATTTCGGATCTGATGTACAATCACCCGATCTTGCCTCGCATTTGTACGCCTTGGAATTCCAGAAGCATCTCTTCACCCATAAGTTACCTGCAGCAACAATTGCTGCAAGTACCTACGCTCAGACTGTGTCCGTGGGGTTCAGGTGGCAGCCAATTGGTAGGCTTTTCCACCCACATTCGCGCATTCCGACTATACGACCACGTTCGCAGTTATCCAGTTGGCTGTATGGTCTTCGACGTCATCGTAATGGAATTTATTCGCTGTTCCCAAAAGAAGTCTCTTCGTTGGGATTCTAGGGAAACAACATATTTTGTAACTGCTACCGGTCTTTTATTATGCAAGTTGAGCAGTAGAAATGTGGTTTATGACGGGAGATAACGCTCATTGGCATTGAGAATTTGATTATTTGCATTGTCACAATATCACATAGTCACAAAGTTCATATGGAAAATTCGCATACAGATATTTGCAAAAACTGAATAGTCAGTTTTGCCCCTACCAACTTTTCTAGGGTAAATCGCTTGATTTTACTGAAAACGTGCATAATTTGAACACTTTATGTAGAAATTATTTTCATACATATAACATGCCATTTTCATTGCAGTTAGAATTATGTTTAGAATACGTAACAATTTTAACATTCTTGTTTTATCTTAACATTCTTGTTTTATCTTGTTATTAATTAAATTAATTAAATTAAATTAATAGAAAATGAAATGAAAAAAAAAAAAAAAAAAAAAAAAATGAAATAAAATAAATAAAAAAGATTTTTTCATATATATATATTTTTTTTTTTTTTTTTTTTTTTTTTTTTTAAGATATATAAAAAAAATTATTTTGAGTTTAATAATAAAAAAAAAAAAATGTTTAATGAAATAAATTAAAATAATAATAATAATAATAATAATGATAATAATTTTGAAAATGAGTTAACAGTTTATTTGATTTTCTGAACAAAACTTATTTCCATGACAAAATGATCTGAAAGAAAAAAAAAATTGAAGCGACTCTTTCCTTTGTGTGTATAAAATTAGAGATTAAATAAAATTGAACTTTATATTTTGGTTTCAAGGTTATAAATCTGCACTAAATTTATTTTAATAAGATGTCTTGCTAAAATTTTCATTCATTTTGATACCATATTGTTTAAAATATTTTATATAAAACAAACTTAAAAGAGTAAGTTCTGTCGTATGAATAAGTTTATTTTCCACACCTAAGCTATGGATCAGATTATTTATATACTAGCTGGAACCCGTCGAATTCGACGGTCACTTTATTGACCGAAATGTTTCAAAAACCGTCGCATCATTATTTAAATGTATTTCAAGTTAAAACATCTAATATAATTTACGACATTCCACTTAAACCAAAGAAATTCGGAAAAATGCTTATAAATAGAAATAGTATGTATGACATCACTTTCTGCAAAGTACTCTCAATGTGACGTCAAACTGACTTCAAATAAACAGATGCTATCTTTTATTTTCTATTTCGTTTAATACTGAGACTATATGTTAGCTGACACGTCCGGCTTTGCCCGGGCCCATGACACCTTAAATGAACCTTAAATTTGTATTATTTTATACCTTTAACTCGATTTTGTTCGAATTTCTGTTTTTAAATGAAAGCATCACGAAAAAAATAATCATCTGTAACAAAACAATTACCTCGATCCGAACGAAACTCTGCCTTGTGACCTCGGTGCTTGCAGCAGCGCATACACGGCGCTAACAACATAAAAAAAATCCCAAAAATTAACCGGGAACCGAACGAACCAGCCCGGCAATGACTGGGCCCGTGATAATAACCTTAAATGAACCTTAAATTTGTTAGATTTTATATCTTTAACTCAAATTTGTTTGAAATTCTATTTTTAAATAAAAGCATTGCGAAAAAAAATAAACAGCTGTAACAAAAAATAATTATCTCGAACCGAACGAAACTCTGCCTTGTGACACCGGTGCCTGCGGCAGTGCATACGCGGGCCGCTAACAACATAAAAAAAATTCCCAGAAATTAACCTGGAACCGAACGAACCCTCCCGGCAATGCCCGTGCCCTTGATAATAACCTTAAATGAGCCTTAAATTTGTATGGTTTTATATCTTTAAATTGATTTTCTTTGAATTTCTATTTTTAAATGAAAACATCACAAAATAAATAATCATCTGTAACAAAAAAATTACCTCAAACAGAACGGAACTCGGGTTCGTGACCCAGTGCCTGCGGCACGTATATGCAGGCCGCTAATAACATGGAAAAATTCTCAAAAATTAACCTTGAACCGAACAAACCTCTGACTTGTGTTACCGCTGCCCGTGGCAGTGGCACCGTATAGCAGGCATGCTACGCACGCGCTGCAAAATCCACTTTCCTCCACCAGGGAGCACAGTATGTTGTACACGAACATCATCAATCGCCTTGAATTTCCAAGACCTTTCAAATAATGTGTCACATGGTGGTGTCAACTGCAAAATCCTTTAGTTACACCTTCCACCGCCAGGGGGCGCAGCGTATTCTATACATAAACACCAACGGTCAGGAAATATCAAGACCTTTAAAATAAGTTGTAACATGATAGGGTCTACTGCAAAATGACCTAGTTCCATTTTTAACCACCAGGGGTGCACTATATTGTATACAAACATCCCCAATCAACATGAAATTTCAAGACCTCTATCAACAATCGCCTTGAATTTCCAAGACCTTTCAAATAAAGTGCCACATGGTGGTGTCAACTGCAAAATCCTTTAGTTGCACTTTCCACCACCAGAGGGCACAGTGTGTTCTATACGAAGATCACCAACCGTCAGGAAATACCAAGACCTTTAAAATAAGGTGCAACATGATATGGTCTACAGCAAAATCACTTAGTTCCATTTTTCACCACCAGGGGTCGCACTATGCTGTATACAAACATCCCCAATCGACATGAAATTTCAAGACCTTTAAAATGATGTGCTACATGTGTGGGTCTAGAACGGATTTCCCTCTCAAACTAATTTCTCCCCTTTCCCCTCCCTTCCAAATCTACTTTCCCCCTTTTTCCCCCCTTTAAAATCGAAAATTCCAAATTCGCAGACATTGATTTTTTAGTATTCGACTCTAGTCCCCATATGTACAATTTCTACACCGTGAAGTAATTTGAAGCTTAGTTAAGCTTATAAACGTGTTTTTAACCCAAACGGGTGGGAAGAAACGTTTTCCCACCCGTTTCCACCGGGGCAGAAACGGTTTCCTCCCGGGTGGGAAAGCGTTCGACTTTTTTATATTTTTCTCTTCTCATAGCACATCTACAGACCAAGATCTTTCTTTAGACACCTCAACCAAATTTTTACGCCGAGTAGTTCTCTCAATATAGTGGAGACAGGCAAAAACATGTTTCAAATTAATATATAGATTATGGTGGTTTCAGGCAACAGATAGACTTTGTGCGAAATAAATAACTGAAAATTACTGCAATTCCAGTTTTTGTCAGTTTTATCACAGAGTTGAAATGGTCCCGCCTATTTTCCCTGACTCTTCCAGCACGATTTTTATATAGTGATTTTTCCTTTAATGGTTTTTACTTTAATGGATCGTTAAATTATATTATAGAAGATTCCAAATAAATGTAATGGTGGAAAAGTCAGAGAAAAATACGGACCGTAGCAGCCCTATATACACTAAGAAAAAAAAATATACCGTTTTCATATAGAACGAATAGGTGATCCTTTTCTAAATCCCTAAACTAGAAATATAGATTTCCGAGCTATGAGTATAAGGAACGCCAATGCACTGAGAAAAATTTCTATAATTGACATCTAGAATCTAAATTGTGGCTCTAGAAAAAATAGTTCCATGTCATCCTTATAAATTTCTTATAAAAAATTTTCTAGTCCCCTTCGAAAGCGAATTCTGGAGACCTCTATTGGAATTCTTGAGCGTTTGCCTATACTATCGAGGACAAACCTATTTGAAAATATCTCCAAATAAATGTGAATACAAGAGGCGGGTTTCAGCAGCTATAATCTTGGTTTATGAACTAATTCTAGAAAATTATGCAAGAATTTCTCGTAATAAAAAAGATTCAGAATATTGTTTCACCATCTAGAAATGTGTAGACTAGAAATTCTCTACCATTTCATCTATTCAGTTTATTGGCGTGCCTTATGCGCATAGCTCGGAAATCCATATTTCTAGTTTAAGGATTTAGAAAATTACCATTTATTCACTCTAGATGAAGGCGGTATGTTTTTTTGACAGTGTAAATTTACAATATTACATCAAATACTCTGCTCTGACTTTCAATAAACCCTTTATAAGGGCGCAGTGAATACACTCACATCTATTTTTATTGATTTTTAAATAATAAAGCGTGATAAGCTATTTTACGACGCGTACTGTTATTTATTTGCTAACATACCTGAAAAAAAAACAGAAATTTCTTTGCAGAAGCATGTAAGTACAGTGCAGCCACATGTCATAAAACTAGCAGTGAAGACGCGTCCAAAATGTTGGAGAGATGCCAGTGTTAGATCATAGAATTAAAACTATACTAGTATCGCCCAGTGGTCGAAACTCGACCATTTTTTTTGCAAAGCGAGGCAAAGCAAAGTTATTGCCTTGTCCTAAACGGAATGCAATTGCAACACAGCTGCGGCAATTGTTTGCCAATATTCACTCTAACTGAATCAGCAGAGTTTTACTTAATATAACTATTTCTCTCTGTAGATGTTAGCCTTTCCTGAAATGAGAGAAAATCGCAACGTGAAAACGCCCCTTGTTGTGTGATACAGCCCAGACGCTAATAGGTACCATGTCAGACCAAGGTCCAACCAAGTATCAAATTCTGTTAAATTAATTCGATTGGTTCATAAAGTACAGTGTTCGAAAAAAAAAAAAAAAAAAAGATATTTTTTAAAAATGGTCGAATTGAGTTCGGGAAATTTCAAAACGTGTAACTTTATCGAAAACCGAAAATCTAAAACATTTCTGAATCTTATATTTTCTACTTATATATGCAGAGGAAAGAATAATAAATCCACTTTTTAAAAAATAAAAATAAGTAGTCAATTTCACTAATTTCACTTAATTAAAATGCAAGGAAATCTCAAAACGTGTAAATTCATCGAAAACCGGAAATCAAAAGTTTTTATGAATCTTCTACCCACAAAAGCTAGCAATAAAGACACTTTTTTAAAAAATAAGTAGCCAAGTTCAGTTAATTGAAACGTAAAGAAAGCTCAAAACATGTAAATTCAGCAAAAAACGGAAATCGGAATTTTTTCCGTATCGTCTACTTATACATGCAGCAGTTAGTGACAAATCCATTTTCCTTTTATTTAGTATATTAGTTCAATATTTATTGTTTAAATATCACCCTTTGAAATGAAATGTTTATGTTTACATTCGAAACTGGAAGTTTGCCATTTTTTTTTTCTGGAGTTTTGTGATTTTAAATTAAAATTTTATCAATTTTACAGAAAAATAACTCAATCAAACACATGTAGACAGTAACTTATATATAACTACTAGCAGACCCGGCCACGCATTGCTGCGGCTAAGTAATACGTTGATAATTTGATAAGGTATATAGTATTTCCCCACAACTGGATTTGGCGATTTTTTTTGGCGCCTTTTTGAACGATAACGAAGTTGTTCTGGATTCTTTGCAATAAAATACGGTAACCTGCATGCTTTTATTTTAGATTTATGATTTAGGTTATGATTTTATCATTTATGATTTTTAGATTTATGATTTAGCCATAATCGCCAAATCCAGTTGTGGGGGAATACTATAATTGTTACCCACAACTATAACTTATAATATAACTTCAGTAATTATATTCGGATAATTATAACTTCAGTATCAGTATATCCCCACAGCTGAATTTGGCGATTTTTCTTTGGCGCCGTTTTGAACGATAACGATGTCGCTCTGGACTGTTTGTGATATAATATGGCAGCCTATATGTTGTTTATTTTGGATTTATTATTTTATGTTTTTGATTTATGATTTAGATTATCATTTATGATTTAGCCATAATCGCCAACAAAAAATTGCCAAATATCGTTGTGGGGATATACTGATTAATATATTACTGAAAAGATTAATATATTTTAACGAAGTGGTGAGAAGATTCTGAGTATGTTAAAATTTTAATAGTAAATTCAAGTTAATCAAGAAGGAAAGCATTGAGGATTAAGATAAGAAAATTGCAAGATTTTAAGATCGCATTTTCAGCAATAAATATGAGTCAAAATTTAATGCAAAATACATATATCAGGAACGTTAAATTGGTAAGTTATTAAAGAAAAAGTAAAGAAAAATAAGAGAAACAATTAATTAAAGTTTCGAACATCGATCATATAGATTAGCGTTACAAAACAAATAAACAGACTTAAACACTTCCAGACTTTTAAATAAGTTTTAAATTAAGTTTTAAAATTTAATGTTAAATAAAACAGACTTTTAAATAAGTTTTAAAATATTGAAATGGTTACTTTTTATTTAGAACGTTATGTATAGATCACAAATTTCTTAAAGAAAACGAAGTGATACTGATTAGAATAATGTAACAAAAATTGAAAAAGCAAGGTTATGTCGTAAATAAATTTTTAACATACGTGTCACGTGAAATAAATTGTAGCATATACATAATGTATCTGATATAAGATATTAACATGTTGCAGAGGAATAAATTTCATATCTATCATCCTTGGCGGAAAAAAAATAATATCGCCAAATTATCTGGCGCACACATTTAATTCCTTTCAAAAATCATGGTTATTTTAACAACTTATATTAAGAGAGTAATGAATAATATGAAACAATATTTCACACAATACATATTACGAAAATATACATCTAGCTTGTATATTTTCGTGTTACGTTTTTGATCGCCAAATACGAAAAACTCCAAGGACGACAGAGCTTTGAAATTTAAAATTAAAATTTTGTCAATTTAACAGCAAAATAGCTCAATCTAACGTATGCACATGATAAATAATGCATATCTATACAAAAATATGGGGATTAAAATCCGGAACTAATTTCCCTCGTTTTTAATAATTTTTTACAAAAAATACAATGGGCCATTAACATAAGAAATCTTTTTCTTGATTTCACAGACTGTCAGTGACGTCACACTTCGTTTGTGTATAATTACATACTTTATCAATGCGAATAAAATCTTTAAATTGATTATGACGTCAATTTTCGTGAGATGTATAATTTAACTTTTTATAATTTTTTAACGTTCACGTTTGATTAAATGTATTTACTTTTATGTCGAAAGAAAATGAACTCTTATTTTTTCTTTTTGGCAACAATTAAACTTATGGAACTCACAGATATTTTGGAGCAACTTTAATAAAGGTCTATAATTAACAAATAATTGCAATAAAACAATATTGTGACAATAAATTGAGATAAAAACTATCCATCTCTCAAGTTGGACCAAACTGCACACAGTGTGCAAAATTTCATTAAAATCGGTTCCTTAGTTTAGGAGTTTACCCCGGACAAACATCGTGACACGTAATTTATATATATATACAGATACCCAAATATCGGAATTAAAATCGGCAGATAATTTCCGTTATTTTTTAATAATTTTTTACAAAAAACTCAATGGACAATTAACATAGAAAATCTTTTACATGGCTCCATGGACAGACAGTGACGTCATCACTTCGCTTGCGTATAGTGACGCTACATTATACAAATTACTGTGTCTATGGTTTTATTTGAGCTTTATGAAATTGCCAGATTTAACAACTTTCTACTTTTAGGTATTTTTTAATGTGAAGGGAAATGTGTATAAAAGGGAAAAATGGGGGAAAATGCATAAAAAATAAATGTATTTTTATATACCTTCTTGGCATCGTAAGAAAATAATATTTGTATTCGCACCTTCCGGCTAACCATACCTTTCGAATGATACCATTTTCAACCCTCTACTCCCATAATTAATATGTTAAAAAGGGACAACAAATTTTATGCTTGCCTATTAATATATAGATAAGAACACATTGACTACTTAAATAGTGGACTGTAATAAAAACTTGACACACTAGAGGTGATTCAACATCACGACTACATTTATTTAAACTTTAAAAAATGGGAGTAAAGAAAGCTGCCAGCCTCCCATGAGCGGAGTTACAAACTAACTGAGCACCGTAACGAAGGAGCGAACTTTACAGAGTGCGCAGGCGCAACATACCGCCCGGCGTTGAAATGGAAATTTCAAAAAGTTACACAAAATTACACATGAGACATAACCATAGAAACATATGTTGGAAATACAAACTGAATTATAGATTAATCACATTCAAAATAAAAAACAATAATTAACACAATTTTAACTTATACATGAAACAATCTATATATGCAAGGTAAGTAAATAAAACCAAAGGAAAACTTATATAGCAATATTAAGAAAATTCAGTATTATTTCTTTTCTCAATTTTTAATAGATTTTTTTTTTTTTTTTTTTTTTAAGTAGAATATAAGCAGTAAAATGAAATTAATATTTTGATGATTAAGTTTAGATTGACATTTATCTCTTATAAGAAAATAAAGCAAGAAAAATAGTAAAACATTATAATAATTCAACAATTCACATTTAATTCTCTAGAGGCAATACTGCTATTTTGCCAATGGATCTTTTAAAGGTTCCGTGTTTAGTTTTAACATTAAGGACACGGACTTTCGAGTCCCCTCCATAAAAAACATTAACTATTCTGCCAAGAATCCATTTTCCTACAGGAAGATTATCTTCCTTAATAACAACCATATCACCGATTTTTATATTATTTTTTGCTATCATCCATTTGTGTCTCTGCTGGAGAGTACTCAAATAATTATTTTGCCAACCCTTCCAAATACGCTGTGATAGTTTTGTAGTTTTTTGCCAAAGAGTTAATCTTTTATCGAAAATGTGGGTCATACTAGGTTCTGGGATCACCGTGAGAGGTCGACCAACTAGAAAGTATGCAGGAGTTAACACCTGCAAGTCATCAGTATCCTCCGCTAAAGGAGTCAATGGGCGGGAATTTAAAATACTCTCTATTTGACAAATTATAGTTAACAACTGTTCGTAAGTTAATTTATAGTTGCCTGCAACACGTTTAAAGTGATATTTAAAAGACTTGACCGCAGCCTCCCACAGGCCACCAAAGTTGGGTGCTCTAAGTGGGAGAAAATTCCATTCAATGGATTCAGAAGAGAGAAAATTTGTGAGTTCACTATCAGGTGTATTGAGTAAATTATGCATGCGGCGTAATTCCAAATTTGCACCCAAGAAATTCCTTGCATTATCACTAAACAATTTTTGTGATTTTCCTCGTCTAGCGAAAAACCGTTTGAGGGTGGCGATGAATGCTTCAGAAGTAAGATCACAAACAAGCTCTAAATGAACAGCCTTTGTGACCATACAAACAAAAATGCAAACATAGACCTTATGAAAAATTCCCTTTCGCTGACCCCGATATTTTATAAAAAATGGGCCGCAGAAATCCACCCCTGTACAATAAAACGGGAAATTAAAATTAACACTTTCCTTGGGCAGATTGCCCATGATTTGTTCAGCTGTTACAGGTTTTGCTTTAAAACAAATTACACAATTATGCACAATTTTACGGCAATTTGATCTCCCTCTTAAGGGCCAAAACTCCCCACGAACAGAATAAAGTAAATTCTGAGGACCAATATGTAAGTACTTTTTATGAAAGTGTACAAGTATCATATCCGTAAATTTATGTTTCGCCGGCAGTACTATGGGAAATTTTCTATCATGACTAACACTAGAATTACTCAATCGACCTCCCACTCTAATTACGTTAAATTCATCCAAAAATGGATTTAAATTTCGAATTTTACCTGTTGCAGGAATTCCTTTTTTCAAATTTTGAACGTCTTCTTTAAATTCTTCTTCTTGAATAAATATGGCTAAAACTAACTTACTTTTACTCAGTTCCTGAAGAGTGATAGGTCCGCGTGTCTTCGAAGATGGACTCTTGGCATTGTTAAAAAACCTAAAAATGAAACTCAAAATACGAATTAATTTACAAAAATCATTAGTAATGGAAAGAAGATTAACTAAAAATGTTTCTTTCACTGTGACCAACGACAGTTGCGTTGGTTTTACTTCAGCTAAACAGTCATCACTAGAGTCCGTAATGTCATTATTCGAAAGTTCTATAGGCTCATGATGAAGAAAATCTGGTCCATTGAACCAGAACTCAGAAAGTTGATGAGGATGGCTTCCTCGTGAAACAAGATCAGCTGGATTTTCGGTTGACTTAACATGCCTCCAACAAAAATTCTTCGTGAGTTCCTGGATTCGAGATATTCGATTAGACACAAAAACCTTGAGCACATGGGGTGATGAGTTGATCCATGACAAAACGATTGTTGAATCGGTGTATAGATATACAGAGCTTAATTGTATATTTAATGATGTGATTACCTTTGATATCAGTTTAGATAATAATTCAGCTGCACAAAGTTCTAGGCGAGGTATAGTCAATACTTTAAGAGGAGAAACTCGGGACTTACTACACAATAAGCTCACATGTACATCGTTTGAACTAGTGATCACACGTAAATAAACCACTGCGCCATATGCCTCTTGTGACGCGTCCGAAAAGCCGTGGAGCTGCAGTTCACGACAATTAGAGTCTGAGAACACGCAACGTGGGATCGTAATATCTTTAAGTTCGTTTAGAGCATTTCGGAATTTTATCCATTTGTTTTTCTCTTGTGTTGGAAGTTCCTGATCCCAATCAATTTTCGAAAGCCATAATTTTTGTAAGAAAATTTTAGCCTGTGCTATCACTGGTCCCACTAGACCCAATGGGTCAAAGAGTCTCGCGATCTCTTTCAGAACACCACGTTTGGTGATTGTATTGCAATAATCTGATGATACCGTGAAACTGAAATTATCATCTTTGGGATTCCATTTTAGCCCTAGTGTTTTCACCGAAGTTTTATCATTTTTTTCGAAGTGATAATCTTGCTCACTGTAAGGGACTTGTTCTAATAATTCTCTGGCATTTGAAACCCATTTATGCAACTGTAGTCCACCAGCCGTTAACATTAACACCAACTGTTTCTGGAGTTCCAGAGCAGACGACACTTCATCAGTTCCCGTTAGAATGTCGTCAACGTAAAAATCCTTAAGTGTGGCGGCAGAAGCTAACGGATAATTAGCCCCTTCATCACTAGCGATTTGTTTTAGTACACGAGTGGCCAAGTAAGGAGCACATTTTGTGCCGTATGTTACAGTTAATAATTTATAAATTTTAGGCTTTTCCTTAGGGGTTTTATTCCAAAGAATACATTGCCAATTACATTGTTCAGGATTAACCCATATCTGTCTATACATCTTTTTAATATCCGCAGTGAAAACTATTTTGTGCGTACGAAAACGTAATAAAATGGCACACAAATCATCTTGTACTACACCTCCATTTAATAAACAATCATTTAATGATAACCCATTGGTAGTGGGTGAACTGGCGTTGAATACAACCCTTAATTTTGTAGTGCTGCTATCAGGCTTAAGCACAGCGTGATGTGGAAGAAAATATTTAACAGTGTTTATTTCAGTATCATTTAATTCTCGCATGTGGCCTAACTGTTCATATTCATGCAAAAAATTTACATACAGTTCAGAAATGTTGGGATTTCTATTTAATTGTCTGTATAAGTTGTTTAACTTTTGTTTGGACGAATGGAAAGAATCTCCTAATTCAGAATTATTTTTCATGTGTAAATTCACTATGTACTTCCCGTTTTCATCTCTGCGATATGTTTTCACAAACTGCTTTTCACACCCTATCTCTTCCTTATTTCTCAAACTAGGTGAATCTAGTATATTTTCAATTTCCCAAAATTTTTTCATAATATTTTCTAAATTGGAGTTATCTGACTGGGAAATAATAGCACAATACAATGGATGTGGAGGGCCTTGAACAGCTCCACTAAGCACATATCCAAACACAGTATCCTGTAAAATTGCACCCGTTTCAGGAATTTTGATTTTATTGGTTAACATTAATTCAAAAAATATTTCGGCCCCAATCAGTAAATCAACATTGTTGTTATTTTTGAATAGTGTTTGATCGGACAGTTTAATTCCCTTTGGAATATTTAATTTTAATGTATTAGAATAGTTTATTGGTAACGCATCAATAATTTTTGGAACAATCAAAAATTCCAGATTAGCTGAAAACGAATTATTCTCATTTGTTATCAGTGCTTGTGTTTTCGTTTTTATATTTATCGGAATTCCTGACAACGCCGAAAGAGGAATGTTTATTTTTTCTTTTTTCAATCCTAACTTATTTACAAATTTTGCTGTTGCAATATTAGACTGTGAAGCGCTGTCAAGAACCGCAGTAGCTGGGTGATAAAATCCGTATTCATCTAACACAAAAACTGTGGCCGTCGCTAATATAACTCTTTTATTTTCAGAAACAAAACATGTAATCGGCGCCGACTGATTGCTTTCAGTCGATCCACCTGCTGCATCAAGCAGACGATCGCTATTAATATCACAGTTTGTTGGGGGGGTTGCACTCTCTTTTGATAACGGAAGTAATAAATCTTTGTCTTTATGAAGTAATGAGTGGTGTCTGGAGCCACATTTACTGCATGCATACTTAGAATTACATTTTGCTATTTTGTGGAATCCGAAGCAATTTAAGCAAAGGTTATTCTTTCGAATAAATTCATATCGCTTTTCTATTGTGAAATTCAAAAATATATCGCATTTATATAGCGTGTGAGAACTATTTTTACATAACATACACAAGTTAGAATTATTTCCTTGGGTTTTTACAACTAAACTTCTGGGATAACCAGACTTATCAGTAGTATATTTTGAGGACTTAAGCGGTAAATTTCGATGTACACTGTCTAAAACTGAACACTGTTTTTCAAGGAATTCTAGAAACTGATCAAAGTCAGGAACGTCGTTGTTCTTTAATGTAAGTTCGTAATTTTTGCGAGTTTCCCTATCCAACTTTTGCAAAACAATGTTTAATAACATAATATTAGAAAGATTATCGCGTTCATATTTCAATACTTTTAACGCTCTTAAATTCTTTAAAATACAATCCAATAATTTTCGTAATTCTTTACCAGATTCATGAGTTATTTTTTCATAATTAATAATTGTTTTGATATGAGCATCTATTATAGCTCTTTTATTTTCAAACCGTTGTTCTAATGTTTTTAGCAGAGAATCGTAAGTATCATCACTGGTTTCTACTGTTTTTGCTTCGCCTTTCAACGCAGCGCGTAAATAAAACAGTTTTTGATTTGTAGTTAATAAAGGATTATCATCCATTAAATTTAGAAACTGCGTTTTAAATACGTTCCATTCTTCAAATTTTCCTGAAAATACAGGTAATGGTATCTGTGGTAAATGCATACTATGATTTGAAAAAAATGTTTCTTTCAGCTCCTAACGAGCTATTATTTGAATTTGTGTTAATCACATTGTCACTACAGTTAATTAGTAAGGTATTGAATCTTACCTCTAATTCTTGAAATTGAGAATCTAACTCATTTAACTCATCTTCTATTGCAGGAAACTCATCGTCCTTTGCCACGTGGTAATATTCCGCTTTTAGGTCTTCAAATTTATTTTGAAGTTTTTCTAAAATTGATATTCTCGAAGTTATTTCTCCCTTTGTGGTTAATTCGTCATTAGGAATGTTGAGTAACTTTGTGAATTGGGATTTGATATTCCCTTTTTTCTATTTAATGCGGTTAAAGCCATTATTGTTTTCTTTATGAAAACGAAATGTGCTGGTTACGCTGTGGTCGCACGGACCAAAAAATGTTAGATCATAGAATTAAAACTATATAAGAACACATTGACTACTTAAATAGTGGACTGTAATAAAAACTTGACACACTAGAGGTGATTCAACATCACGACTACATTTATTTAAACTTTAAAAAATGGGAGTAAAGGAAGCTGCCAGCCTCCCATGAGCGGAGTTACAAACTAACTGAGCTCCGTAACGAAGGAGCGAACTTTACAGAGTGCGCAGGCGCAACAGCCAGCTTGACCAACAGTTTGAAATTTGGAAGACATGCAGTAATTCCGCGCTCTGTTATTGCTCATTTTCTCCGAATCAGACGACTGTCACCCCTATTTCACCATTGAACTCGTTGAGTTAGCACTTGCGCAGAAGCTTCCATGGTTTCATGAAATGTGTTCGAAGAATAGACCACTATATGCTAATCTCTGTTTCCTAAAAGTCTTATTTGAACGTCGTGAGAAGCTTTCTTACAAAGAAAATAGTGGCCTTATAATACAAACAGTAGTCACGGAAGTTAGATAGCTTATAATGACTTCCCCATTTAAAAATTGATACATTTAATGGTAAGACTACTTTCAATATCTCAGAAAAGATTAAAAATCAAATTAAATTTATCCAATAAATATGAATTCCTTTGTCTAAATCATTATCAGTAATAACGTTATTTTAATACACTGTTATTAGAGAGAAAATGGCTTCCGAGGCTTTCCAAAGGGTCTTACAAATAGCTTTACAAAGGGTTAAAATAAGATAAACTTTAAAGCACTTTATTTTAAACCCATTTTAATCAGACTCATTTAGCTTAAGTGTATGTTTCTTTTACAGACCCAAACTTCACAGCAGAATATCTGTACACAACCATGGTATCAGATATCAGACAGACATGTCCAGTGAATGCTCTTGCGCATCGTTTAGCTAGAAACAGAACTCCTGTTTACAGATATACTCTTACAGAAATTCCATCTAGTCCGGTGAGTTTAATTTATTTCATGAATTTTTTATTTTTTATTTGTGATAGTTAAAAATCATAATGTGTTATCGTTTAATGATTTGATGACCCAAAGTACGGAGAACAGAAGTGTGTCACTTTGTAACTGTTGACAAAATTTCTAGGTAAATTTCTAGGTTGACAAAATTTCTAGTTGAGATAAAAGTGTGCCGCCCTAATGTCAGGTGGTAATGTTTTTAAAATTCCTGGTTGTGAAGTTACAATCCCGAAAAAAAATATCTGACGAAAATTCTATTAACATCCCCAAATATTAAATTTCATAATCCTTAACGCATAGAATACGCAGAAGGAAAAAAATAACCTTCTTATTCCAGATTTAAGAACAACCAGTTGGAGGTGAAAAAAAAAATATATATATATATATATTTTTTTTTTTCCTAAACTGAGTTTAGCTTGGGAGTTAAAATCGAAAAAGTCTTCGTTAGATGTTAAATGTGCTGTGGTTAAAAATGTTTTACTAAATTCAACAACATTTTTCGAGATGGATCTGACGGCAAAAGTTTAGGCAAGGACAGAGGGAAATAGAAATTTTGAAATGCTTTAAGATTTTTTGCAGCCACCAAATTCAACTGCGATTTATAGTTTTTTTTTTTTTTTTTTTTTTTTTTTTTTAGCTGTATGCACTGTAGGACTCACACTGAGAAAAAAATATACCACTTTGATCTAGAACGAATAGGTGGCCCTTTTCTAAATCCCTAAACTAGAAATATATATTTCCGAGCTATTAGTATAAGGCACGCCAACACACTGAAAAAAAAATTTCTATTACTGACATTTAGAATCTAAATTGTGGCTCTAGAAAAAATAGTTCCATGTCATCCTTATAAATTTCTTATAAAATTTTTTTCTAGTCCGCTTCGAAAACGAATTTTTGAAACCTCTATTAGAATTCTTGAGCGTTTGCCTATACTATCGAGGACAAATCTATTTGAAAATATCTCCAAACAACTGTGAATACAAGAGGCAGGTTTCAGCAGCTATAATCTTGGTTTATGACCCAATTCTAGAAAATCAAGCGATAATTTCTCGTAGTACAAAAGATTCAGAATATTCATAATATTGTTTCACCATCTACAAATGTGTAGATTAGAAATTCTTGATCATTTCGTCTATTCAATTTATTGGCGTGCCTTATGCGCATAGCTCGGAAATTTATATTTCTAGTTTAAGGATTTAGAAAATGACCATTTATTCATTCTAGATGAAGGAGGTATATATTTTTTTTTCTCAGAGCATAACTTAATTTGATTTATTTTGAAAGGGAATTCAAAGTCAAAATCTTTTCTAGAAATTTTGATTTATAAAATAATTAATAAATAGTTTGGAGCTTAAAATGGTAATGAGTTCCAGTAATGAATCATTAAAAACAAAGAGTTTTTTCATGATTAGGCAATTCATCGCAAGGTCTACTTATCCGAAAGAAAATAATACATTTTTTTATTGAATTTTAAGATCAATATACAATTAATATAGAAATATCTATATACGAAGACATGCATTATATTCTTTGTAAAATTTAAACCTATTTTAGATATACATTTCTTTAATTCTTAACACTTTCGCGACCGCTGACTTAGATTCACGTCATTTGAAAATCTCTAACTCCACCAATGAACGTTTCTTTCGCAATTTGTATGTTATTTATTTCTCAAAAATATTCATATTTATTCTATCAATATACTATTAATAGAAAAGCTTTGAATAGAAAGAGTATAAATATAATGTATTTTCATTTGTAATATAAATGTAAATACAGAAATTTTTGTACTGAAATATTGTAACAAGAGACAATAACGCCCACAGGTTTTTAAAAAATAATTCTTGGCATTTAGTTTTTTCCAATTATCATTTTTTCCCCTTTTACAGGTATTTTAAATCCCATGTTGTATACGTCACATATACTATCTTGATTGTTTACGCTGCAGGTACAGTATTTCTACCGTAAACTGAAATTAAAATATACTATGACTCATTGGCATACACATCGTCATGTTATATAGCAAATTATGTGTTTCTTGGTAAGTGCATGGCACATGTACCGTTTGTTTACCCTAGCGCCTCGTTTGTATGCTGATTCTTGCATACTGTTTCTATATGGGCAATTTAACAATTTACGGTACTTCTCTTATAAATTATATTCACGGTACAGACATTAGGTACACTGTTGCAAACACATGCGCCGTAGTTTAGAACTGAAATATATGACACTGGAATGACAATTTTTAACATAAAACTTTATGTTTCAAAGGAATTTAGAACATACTTTTAAATAAATGATAACTATTTTGATCTTTGTATTATTTATTTTTATGTATTTATTTATTTATTTTTAATAAGAGTAATACAGCGACAATATATGCCATATGCATGATAATGATCGGTCATTTAAAATAGATTTTTTGATACACAATTTCATGTAAAAGTTAAATAGTTTATGATTTGTATGTTTTCATTATAAATATAAGTTTGATAATTTATTGCAAAATATATAAAATGCGTAAAAATAATTCCTTTTAAAAGGGAATTTTTATACAGAATTTAATGGAATTACTAGTATTTATTTAAAATAATAAATTTAAATAATGCTGTAAAAGTTACAAATAAAAATCTCATTAATACATAAATTTTTTTTCAGGTCAAACTATACAACTATACCACAAAATACAGCTTTCACATGTGGGATCTCATCTCATTTTTCATGGGTACTGATTTGTTTCTACAAAACCCAGATTCTGATGACTACGCCTTCAGTGAAACTGTCCAAGCCGTTGTCATGAGCTTCGTGAAGTCTGGTGGTGAGAATACAGGTGTCAGCGATTGGCTGAGATACCCTAAAAAACACGCCAATTTGGAGAGAAACGTTACTTTTGGCAGTATTAATAAAACTGAGTGCAAATTTTGGTCTGAAAGCAGACTCGATGTTTACGCTTGGGTAAGCTAAGACTGGAGATAAAATTCTAACATAACTTTGTCTCAAAACTGCAGAGTGGAATACAATCGTATCATAAAATGTGCCAAATATTTTATGAAACAAAATACGTAATTATGTGTCAAGCATTTGAATCTTACATGATGTGAATTCAGGAAAGACTTTTTCATCTATACATTTTTTCATAAAGTATTTATTTTTTAAAATCATACCAGAAGAAAAGATAATGACAAAAACTGGGATAAACTGGTGTCAACATATGATAACTTGGAGGAATAATATAAGAGATGTTGACATTCTGCGCACTAGCATCAAGAGTAAATGAAGTTTACTTTGTCTACTCAAGATGGTTTCCGTTACAGCAGCACTACGCAGAAGCCATATTGAGTCTACAGAAACATCAGCTAGCGCTGTACCACTTAATGGCTTCTGCAGTTACAGTTTGAATTCTTGTTTTTCCGAACATCTCAACTCAACTTATATCATTCTTTTGAGTATGATATTGTGCTATGAAAGATTAATCAGCTTTTAATCATATTATGTGAAAGCGCATTTTCATTACAAAATATTTGAATTTTTGTGATTATTGTGCTGTATAAATTTTACTTTATAATTTCATTTTTCCTCTTTTATTGTGAAATACCATACTTCAGTATAGAACATATTGACTGATTTAAAATACATTTATTTCCAAAAATACAAAATTAAAAATACTGTAAAACATTAATGTATGCAATATATTTATATGCAATATATATATTTATATACAATATATATATATATGCAAAAAAGAAAACTGTTTAAGTTGTTCTTAACTGCTTTAATTTTTAAATTAAAAACTCCATCTTTAATACAATAATAATGTTTTAAATTTTGGTTTTCAAAATCTAATGATATTTTTTTCTCTTAATTTTTATACCTATTGCTTAATTTAGAATATTTGACGTATGTGATAGCAGCTTTATGCATTCATAAAAGATCATGATTTTGTATTAAGTTCTTAAAAATTTTAATAAACATAATGTATAAAGTTCCTTTATGTATAATCATCATTTGAATCTCAACAAGTTATAAATTTAAAATTGTTCTCGTCATCGTAGATAAACCTTCAGGCATTCTGTTAAAATGTATATGGAAAACATTTGTCTTAAATATATACATTTATATTATTTGAAAAAAAAGTGGTGTTTAAGTAAAAACATTCAATTAAAAATTTTAATAAATTACATTTAATATATATATATATAGCGCAATAACTTGAAGTAGCGTTAGCTTTTCAACGGGGGCCGCGTTCATCCTCATTCCTCCCACTAATCCTCTACTGGCTTGGAATTCGTAACACCCTCAGTTGTTGATTTCGGACGGTCAATGTAGAGCCATCTCAAATGCATATTTTATTGAGTTCGGCAGAATTACAGCACAGTTCGTTGGCTAAAATTTCGTTTGCTTCTCTGTTTATAGCGTAAGCATAATTTTGCGTAATTTGCGAGTATTTTTAAAATTTTGAAATTGTATATTTATATTTTCCTTTTCATTAAATTTGATTAATGCTATTGTTGTTCTACTATATTTTTTCCCATTCTTTGATTCTGCCAACAAACGTTGCTGTAAGTGTGCCAATTCCAACCAAAATTTGGACGTGAGATGGCGCTGCCTTCTCCATCAGAAGTCAACAACGGAGGAAGATACGAATTCTAAGCTAGACGAGGATTGCCGTAGCATTGAGGTCGGTCGGGCCCAGGCAACACCACCTGTAGTAATGCCTCCGGGCTGAGCTCTACGTCACGGAAGATCGGCCGATTTCATCCAATCCCCACGATCCAACATGTATCACAGGAAGTGTTGATTGGATAAAATCGGCCGACCTTCCATGACGTAGAGCTCAAATCGAAGGCATTATTACAGAAGGTGTTGGCCCAGGTCGGAAAAAAGTATGGTGTTACATACATATTTTTTAATGTAAATGCCTTTTAAGCTTTATGAATTATTACTTATTTGACAACATAATTTATATAAGAAAATATATGTACACATTTTTAATAATATACATAATGAAAGAAATACCTATAGAATCGGAAAAACTATTAACAAATACGTAAAAAAAATTTCCAATATGTCATTTTTCTCAGAGTAAACGAAACATTTATATAAATAAATCAATACAAGTAATCTTTTGTGAGTTTGACAAATAAGGTGCCATGATACATCAATTATCTTTTTATATTTAAAATAATCTCATTATACAATGTTTATATTTCCTACATATATTTTCATTATTTTTGTGTCGGTGATATTATAAATTGTGATTATCAAACATAAAAAAAAAATGTTGGTTTATGTAAACTAAAAAGAAACCTATATCCCATGACGTGCTCCATATAAACTAAATGTTGTAAATAAGCATCGTATATTTCTTATTTGCATGTGTAACTTTGCTGCATGTGTGGCATTTATGATTATAAAAAAAAATGTGAAAAATGAATATTTCAATGATTTTTCTATATATTAAAAATTATAATCATTTATTGTGTTTATTGCATCATACATGACACATACACTTACACGGAGATATATTAATTGTTGTTCTACTTTTTCTTTTCACATTAAGGTAACATGGACATTACAAATATCATATACCGTCGAAGAGTCGTGAGAATTCACATACTTATACATTGAAGATTACAACATGAAGTATATTAAAACTTATCCAATAACTATTGTAAAAGTAAAGAAAAAATATCTTATTATTATTTATTTTTTTATTTTGTCCCTCGATTTTATATAATTATAGCAGAGGAGGGGGAGAATTAAAAGGTAGTAAAATTTTAAACATTCTTAATTATTTTAAAATTTTACTTATTTTAATTAATTTTTTTAATAATAATATCCTTCCTTAATACTTATATATTTCATTACATATATATGAAAATTTCAAAATACAACGAAATAATAATAATAATAATAATAATAATTTTTCAATATATTCTAAACATATTTCAATGGTAATTTCTGAATCGATTGATAAATTCATTTTTAAAGTTATTTTTATGTTTGAGTGCTAAAAATTTGTACGAAATTTCAGCATTCAAACATAAAAATATCTTTAAAAAAATTCTGAACAAATAATCCAATTAGTAATAACCAAATCTGTTTAAAATATATTGTTAAATTATAATATTGTAAAACATAGGAGGGGGGGGGATTAAAAGATAGTAATGTTTTAAATAATTTAAAATTTTTAAATATCTTAAAATTTTACACATTTTAACTAGTTTTTTTTTTTTTTTTTTTTTTTTTTTATAATAATAATATCATTAATACTTATATATTTCATTACATATGTATGCAAATTTCAAAATACTACTACTACTACTACTACTACATAATAATAATAATAATAATTTTCAAAATGATTCACAATGTCTACCATCCCTTAAAGGGTCATTGCACAAGAATCTACGATTTAAAACGAACGGCAATGCCTGAAACAGTATTGCGTTTCGTAAAATTGCTCTATGATAGTGCAAGATCTCATATTGGATAACTGGTCAAGTATGCGTTAGAAACACGTTGCTGGGACGTTTTGCAAAAACCAGTATACAATCCTGACATAATTCTTCAGACTGTCATTTGTTTCAGTTGATGCACAATGCTTTGTCTTCTGTACATTTCCGGAGAGTGGAGGAATAACGAAAATGGGTTGACTACTTCTTCACGTCTAAATACGAGGGCTGTTCATTAAGTAATAACACTAAATTTATACAGTTTAACTTTAATCGTCATAATTTGCATGGTCTTTTTTAGAAGTAACTACCATTGGACATGATACATTTATTTCAACCCCTAACAGCATATTTTCTGCAAACGACATCCTCAGGATGCCTATAGATGAAAAGGACGTCTATACCCAGACAGCACATCGCCTCCCCAGGATATCTTCAAGATGTCTTCTCGATGAAAAGACATCCCAGAAACGTCCTTAAGATGTACTGTGGGTAAGTTAAGCCTAACTGTGATGTTAGGGTAGATCCTATGGACATCTTCAGGATGTATTGTGGACAATTGTGTTGTTAGCGACGTTCCGTTCACTTCTTAAACACATACATAAGTTCGCCCTTTGAAAGTCGTTTTAAAACCGCCTCCCTAGCTGTTACACATGCTTTCATTCTTTCGAAATGGCGGCCTCATAGGGGTTCCTTGAGCTCAGGACACAGATAGAAATCGCATGGTGCGTGATTAGGACTATATGGAAGGTGTGGTAGAATCTTTATATTGTTTCTCTGTAAAACGTCCCCAACCAAACAGCAGTATGTGGCCTTGCATTATCGTGGGGCAATAAGAGGCCATCCTTCAGCAATGGACGCTTTTTTTAATGTGCCTGATCCTTCTTTATGATTACCACGGCTGTGTTGATCATTGTCTCTGTAATGGACATTGAAGGTCTTTCCTCAAAATCTTCCACAATTTGCTTCCCTTCCTTATAAGTTTTATACCAATGAAGAACACTTACGTCTTCATTGATTCCACTTTAAAAGCCTCGCGTATCATTTAAAAAATGTCTGATACCGATTTTTGAAAACGAACGCAAAATTTGATAGGATAATCCTGTTCCAAGGACGCTTCCATTTCGACGGCTGACCTCGGCTCGTAGAAACTAGCTTGCATTTAGTCACGTGATACTCAGTCATATCAGCCCATATGTACCGTCTATTGGCATATTTTATTAATGCAGCCAGCAACATTTCTTCATCCCATAGAAATACTTATTATGATCAGTAGTTTAGGTACAGTGAAATTAGTCATATTGCTTATTGAACAGTCTTCATATTAATCATTCTACACTTCCGGCATTAATCAATTGGCTGATCGATGATGATAAGTGTTGAACAATGATGGGGAATATTTTTGTGAATAAATGTATTATTCACATAGAATAATAATAAAGGAAGAAGGAGCACGATAATACTCTAATGCTTACAAACCACTTCTAGTGAATTGCCAGCGAAAGTTATTTTTGCTACTCAAAACCTTAAAGAAGGGCATCCATGCTCGGCACATTTATCGTTGTTTGTTGTGGGTGCTGCCTCGCTGACTGATTTACAGAGAGATGAGACGATTCAAAAATCTCGCCAACAGGTCGCTAAACAATCAGATTGAAGCATTGTTTTGTTGCAACCCTATACCCGGCATTCCTGGATTTTACAAACCGAAACCAAAACATATACGCTCCTTCTTCCTTTATTATTATTCTATGATTACTCACAACTCTTAGTTACACACTCATTACTCCGAAGCACGCTTTAAAATTTATTGCTACACTCACTATAATGCAGCAAACAGGGTTTACTAGAATTTTTTTAACAGGATCATTTATTTAAAAAGAAATTTTTGAAAAGTCATTTTTCTGTATATTAATTTTGTGAAGAAACCAATTTTATAAAATGGAATTTTTAAAAGGGACCATTTTCATGATCTGGTGTTGGAGTTTCTGTATGCATTAAGGGCGAAGTATCTCAGACAAGAGTAGATTTCTCCTCATGGGGTTCAATTTAAAGGATTAAAGGCTGTTGTTACGCAAATGCTGGAGAGGGTGGGCTAAGCCAACGAGCACGACCTGGGATCAAATCCAGTATCTCTCATCTATCAGAATCAAGAGAAGAACCATTCGGCTTCAATTGGTGAATTATATAAAGAAAGGTTAAAAATAAAGAATATTTCAAAAGATTAAGAATAAAAATTAAGAATAAAAATAAAGAATATTCCAAAACTTTTTTTTTTTTTTTTTTTTTTTAGGTGAAATTTTGTAAAAAATCAGTTAAATCGTCGTAATCTGAATAGAATCGATATCTACTTTACAAGTTATATATATATATATATTTTTATAAACTTTAAATACAAGAAATGACACAACATTTCACAGTTGCACATTTGAAACAACGTATTACTAAAAGGAAATTACATAAAATTACCTAATTAATTTAAGAAAAGATCTAAGCAATTGACAACTAATGATACTTGATTAACTTACTGTTTGGAAGGTCATTAAAGATAATTACGAATCTCTAATTAGACATATTAAATATTAGGAGCCTATATTCAGTAACATGGTGCATTATGCGTTTAGGAAATTAAATAACTGAGTTAATAAAGAGAGACATTTTAATATTTGAAAATATAAATTGAGAATTCGAATATGCAATTTAAACATCTATAAAGTTATTTATGACCTTGAAAAAGACTTTATTATAGGTTTGTGTTTCTGAGAAGGAGAGAAAACTAATATATTTTATAAATAAATAAATTAAAAAATTAGACATATCATACTGAATAAAAAAACACAGGTCTAAATCTAATATTTTGATTTAAAAATTTTGGCTGATCTTTATGTTTTTTGGTGTGCTCAAACCGATATTGAAACAATTTTTCTACACACTGTATCGATTTTTGTCATTACAGGGCATCTATCGCTGTGATTACTCCACCAATGTAATTATATGGTAATTTTATAATATGTTTCCATAATTAATAATAATTACTCATGGAAACATACTTAAAACTACTAATAATGAAGAAATTGTATCAGCAGAAACTCTTTATTGAAAAAAATCTATTGAAAGAGTCAAGCAGCCTTGTTTAACTTGGGGTACTTAGGATTATTATATTTAAAGTTCAACTTTCAAAAAAGCTAAAAAAAAAAAAAAAAAAAAAAAAAGGAACACTGTTCAAATTGACCTGGTATTTGAACTGAATATACTGAAAGAGGGGGGAAACGTGGTGGGGCTTAAGAAAAAAGATAGTACGAAATTTTAGTAATAAATCGCGAGTAATAACGTAAATGGGTCCCGCTACAAATGACACCTAAACCGCAATACGACGGCTATGGCATGAGCTACAAACTAAATGAACTGCACTGTTTAGCACTCGCGTTATTTACCTGAAATAAAATTGACTTACATGTCGTTTAATAGCTGTGGCTTTGTTAGTTTAAAGCCCATCCCCCACGGCAAAGTCATACCACTTCGAACAGGAGAAATCTATTTTTAAGTGATCTGAAAAAAAAAAAAAATCGCATAAAATCAACTCTGAAATCGGTTGTTAATTATCACGAGACTTGCTCAAGACATGTTTAACACGTTGAGCGCCATGTCAGCCATTCTAGATTTTAGACATTTTGTTATATATCTCTAAGTACTGAAGGAATCATCTTGAAACTTTAGGAGTGTGCAGAACCAGTTATACTTTAAATATTTCAGTGAAAGTTTTACCACGAAAGTAAAAGCAGTACCAATAAAAAAGTAAAACGTTGAGCGCCCTGTCCGTGGATGAAAGTGTCAAATATGATATAAAGCCGCGTCAACCATCGGAGGCGGATATAAAATAGGATATAAAAACTAATAATATTACATTTAATGATCGAAAATTTATTAAAAAATTTCTTAATTTTGGGAAATTAAATTTCCTTAATCATTATGGAATTTTAATGGATTTTAATAATTTGCGTGGCGCTCAATATTTTAATATGCTGTCCACCCTTTTCAGCCACAAGTTGAATACGAGAAATACCATGTTTCACAACAGATCGGAGTGCATTAGTGGTCACGTTTTGAACATGTTGCAAGATACGTGTGCCATCCTTTCAGCTAAATTTATAATTGGATTACTAAGCGAATTTTACATTTCAACATTTAATAATTCTGAGTATCGACAGAGGTGGAGAAAGCTTCATTTGTACACAAAAGCTGTCACCAAATATCTACTTCCCTGCGAGTAAGAAATTCAAAAGCAAAAGTTTCTCCTAGTGACCTTTGTTTCTCAGTAGTCAGCAATTCCTGAACACTGATAATTTTGCATTATTAGCTATTCACGATGTTTCGTTTAGTATTATGCACCGTGCTCACATTCATATCAAAAGTTTAGGTAACTTCCCGTGCACTGCACATTTGCAATCCACTGTTTTTCTCTTCCAGGAATTTTGTGAAAATATCTTCAAATAACGCCAAAGAAGTTATTTCCTATTTTCTTTTCCAGATTTTACTTGAAAAGAACCTGTGTTTTCGAACCTCTTCAAAATTTTCTCCAGATTCTTAGAAGTCAGACCACAGACATTTTTCAGATTATTTATTGTCCAGAATTTATTCAGAGTCACTTTCGCACTATCAACCTTTTTACTTTCTTCTATATATAATAGAAGAAAGTATTGGATTCGAAAAAATTTTCGACCTCGGGTTTTTGATGGATTTACACGTTTTGAAAGCTGTAGAACACGATTTGACCATTTTTAGAAAATGTCTGCCTGTCTGTGTGTGTATGACAAATTTTGTGGCATCTGTATCTCAGGAACTGCTGCACAGAATTTCATACAAATTGGTATGTAGTTGCACCTTGTCATAAATGAGTGCCTATCAACTTTTGGTAAAAATTGTCTTATGGGTTGCGTTGCCATCCCGCTTTTTCTAAATTTTTAACATGGTGGTGTAGGACAAAATTTTGTATAAATGTGCATAAAAATAATTTTTTTTTAGTAATCATTATGAAATTTACAAGAATTATTTATAATAGAGATAGTCAACTGGGAAAAAAAAAATTGTATGTGTAGGAGCCTCGCCACCCCCCGCCCCCTAGGGTTGAAGTCCCCCCTCGAGGGGAGTAAATTTTCATGATGGGTATCTTTCAAAAGAGCTCACCAATACCTTTAAAACGAATGGTTGAACCATCGATCTGCGATAATTTAAAATAAATTTAACAATTTTCTTCATTTTTTAACATTTTTTTTAATGTAATATTGACAATAAAATTGACTTTTTTTGGATATTTAGTTTTATACTACTTCTCTAGTATGGAAATCGTCTGTATTATCATGGAAGATAGTATTTTTAAATAATAATTTTAATAAATTATTTTTACTGAGTGAATTTGTATAGGAAAATATAGGAGAAAGTCATGTGGTGACCACAACATACTAGTGTTATTTTAAAAGATCTTCATAAGCATAACATGTTCCTTCATTGATTGGTCTCCCACCAGCAACGTTTTCTGGGAAAAGCTCTTAAAATAATTTCCTTTACAGTGTAGGAAAAACAGCTTTACTAACAATTTGCATCCGACTTCCTCTGGGCTAATTTTTATGAATTTTTTTCTAGCATAATTTTAATGATCCAAATACACCAACATCAAAAAGCTGTAAGGCATGACTAGTGTTCCATGGCAAACAAAACATTATAATTTGATTATCCACAGATTTTTTAACTGTTCCATAAGTTAAATGACTGCCATGTCCATCAAATATAAGCAACACTGGAAGAACAAGTTGCCATTTTTTAATTCTGTCAGTAAAACAGATCCATCAATTTTTCATCTAATTATTTTCTTATAAAAGTTTAGAAAGACATCTTTAAAAAGTGCTTTGTGATTAAAAAAAATTGTAAAACTTACCTTTAAATTATTTTTAAAGCATTTATTTTAAATTTTTATTAGCAACACATTCAAGCTACTAATGCAAAACACACAAATAACTATTAACTGTAAGTGAAAAGTAGTAGTTGCAATTAATTTTGCATGCAAAATGAAGACTAATTTAAATAATATATAAAAATAGTAAAACTGTAATAAAAAAAGTGTTTGGATATTTCTTTTAAGAATTTTTTTAAACTGACCAATATTACTACCTGACTTATTTTAATCCACCTGACACTATTTGCTAAATGTTTTATATAATTCTAACAAAAATGCTTTTAAATAAAATTTTATTTCGAATTAAACAATTCAATCTCAAAATTTCTAAAAAACCTCAAAAAATACAATCTAATTCTCAGTTAATTATTAATTTTTCAAATCAAATATTTAATAAAATCAACATCACTTCAATTATTAATGATAAATCTTGTATGTTTCCCATCAATGATTTACATATTTCTCGTACATTTAAATATCCTATTACTCTTGGTCGATTGTTATTCAATTATAATTCAGTGTCAAAATCTAACTTTACTTCTGATGTATCCTGTGGTTGTGATGATCCTTCTTATGCAAAATATGTAGACAAGAACCATGGACATATAATTACTGGAGATCTTGAATTTGTTAATAACCGCAATTTAAAAAAATTTATGCATTATGGCACAAAATTTAGACTTCCTTCAAAAACTAATATTCAACAGATTTTACAGCAATTAGCTTTTGATATTGACTTGTTTATCTATAAAATATCTATCTCCTATAATAAACCTATTGAATATTTTAATCAATGGAAAGTTTTAGTGATTTCGAAACTGAAAACTGAATTAATAAAATATAAAACACATTTAACATATTATAGTAAATCCGATCTATTTAATTCTATTAATGTACTCAAACAAAACTATGTTATTACTTATGTTGATAAATCTCCGAATAACTATGCCATAATATGTAAAAAATATTATCTTTCTCTACTTGAAAAAACCATTTCTTCGAGTGCTAACTTTCATCCCACCTGTTGTGACATTAAAATTAATAACAGAAAAATTCATAACTTTTATAAATTATTAAAGCTTCCATTTAATAATTTCAATTATCCTTATATTGTCCTTATTCCTAAATTTCATAAAAATCCTATTAAATTTAGAACAGTTACTATTGGTTGTAATACATATAATAATAATGCTAATAAAATCCTCCTTGATATTCTTAAACAAATTTATAACTTAATTATTAAATCCAACAATTTCTATTGTCTTAAAAATAGCTATCAACTCAAAGAAATTGTAAAAACTCTGAACAATGTTAATGAAATTATTACTTATGATTTTGCTGACTTGTTTAATAATATTAATTTAACCGATCTTCATCAAATTATTTACAACCTTTATTTGCGTTTTAAAAGTGAACTTTCTCTTCCTAAATACCTTTGTGCGGCTTCCTTTAAAACTCTTTTAAATTTTATCATTCACAATAATTTTATTCTACATAACAACACTATTTATATCCAAAAGGTCGGTATCCCACAAGGGGGCTGTAGCTCAAGTCTGTTAGCTGATTTATATTTATACCATTATGAACAAAGTTTCTGTAATGATAATGTCATTATGTATAGGTACATTGATGATATTATAATTTTTTATGTTAATAACTCTACTCCATCTTCATTAAAATTTCAATATCCCTCTCACCTTACACTAACACATAATTATATTAACAACAATTGTATTAGCTTTTTAGATTTACAACTTAAATTAAATGGTGGTAAAATATCTACTGATCTATATGATAAACGAAAAGATTTCTGTTTTAAAGTAAATTTATTTACACATTTTAATTCTTGTCTTCATTTATCTGTATACAGAAATATTATTCTTAATCATCTATTTCGAATAAACAGACTTTGTTCATCTCATTACAAAAACAAGAATATTAACAATTTAATTAAAACTGCTACTGCTATGGGTTATCCCAAGAGATTTATTTATTCCATTATTTATCAATAAATGTTCTTTGTCTCACAAAAAAAAAAAAAAAATGTATTTATGTATATATATATATATATATATATATATATATATACATCTTTATATTAAAAAAAAAAAAAAAAAATTTAAAATATGGCGGATGGGAGGGCAGATGTTTGATTAAGGAGGAAGGGTGGAGTTGTTTGGCTGGTTGGTTGGGTGGGTTGTTGAATTTAAATTATAAAAAAAAAAAAAAAAAAATAGGAAGCCTGGTCTTATTGCGATTACGGGATACATCATCTCTTTCTGGTTGATATTGATTAAGTTTCAACAATTCATAATATATTTGCTTCATTTAAAAAAAAAAAAAAAAATAGATCTTATTCAAATTTGGAGTGTTCATACTAAACGTAAAATAAAAATACTATTCAATATTATTAACAATAACTAATAAAATATTAAACTTATTCACCATTTTTCTAATTAATAATAATAATAAAAATAATAACAATAATATATTAATACCATAATACTTAAAAAAAAAAAAAAAAAAAAATTTAAACCTATTCACCATTTTCCTACTTAATACTAATACTAATAATAATATTAATAACAATAATAATTATTGAAATTTAAAAATTAAAATTATTCACCAATTTCTTAATAATAATGACTTTATAATCACTTGTTGGTCTTTTCTTCTGTTAGCTTAAGAATCTAAATTACACTCATGTAAATTGAACCTCTAATCGTACACTTTTTCTTACATTAATTAATAGTAACTTATTTTTTCCACGTTAGATGGCGCGCTCATACGTTGTGTCGAACGTATGCCATACAGTGACAATCGTATTGTTCTGCATTATACTTAAATTTCCCTCTAGAAAATTCTTTATTTGTGATTTCAGCTTTTAAATATTAAGCACAATAAATATCACTTCATGCTTACATTTATTTCATTTCAGAAATTATTTCGATTAATCGATTCTCTACTTTTAAACATTTCTTTTCAGTTAGTTCGTTTGGCAACCGCCTGGACTTTTATTCGATTTGGATTTGAATTGCATGTGGCCCTCGTCTTTCACGAATATCATTTTTCATTTTGGTTAAGTTGTTTTATCAGCCATTTTCCTTTTATCTTTCTATTTTTTTTTTTTTTATGCAAGATTGGAACTAGTATTGTATATTTGCTGAACTAGCTATACAATATTCGAAATCTTGCATCTCATGTTGACAGTACAGCTAGTTTCCTGATGAGAACTGTACTGGGTTTCAACATTTTAAACTCTATTTTTCCTTCATGCATTCCTTTTTATTTCAATAGTATTTTGGTTTATTTCTTGCAATTCTTATCTTGTGTTGCTGAATTTACTCAATAAATGGATTAAAAAAACTATCTCATTGTTTTAGGCATTAGTGATATCTACGTCATTTCTCTTCTGTGTAAGTATTTTAACATGATTTTACTAATCGGTGAATTTTACTTAAATGGTATTTGTGACAATAACTTTATAAGTAATCCTTCTAAATATTAATATCATTGTTGGTATTTTCATCTTTCTCTTATTTGCTGAGTATTGTAAAGGAATTAAATTATTTATTATATATATATATATATATATATATATATATATATATATATATATATATATATATATATATATATATATATATATATATATATATATATATATATATATATATATATATATATATATATATAAATTATGTATATATATATATATATATATATATATATATATATATACATAATTTTTTTGGTTAATAATTATTTAAAAAATATATTTGTTTAATAAGTAGTATTTAATTTATATGTGATTTTTAAATAAATTTCGTTTGATGTTCAAACATGTTCACCATTAACAAAATTCCAGTAATATAAACTTAAAAAATAAATAAATAAGACATATGTGATAAAAACAAGACAAACCATTTCTAACGTCGGAAAGCTTGAGAAGATTACTGCCATTGCCCATAGGTCACTGTAGATTAAAGTTACTGTATTTACCATAAAACATATGGGGTTGTCCTACTTATATGATAGTCAGTGTACTAGTGGACTAGTATGTGATACGATCGACGGAGTAATGGTGTCCATTCTTCGTTGTTTGTTCTATAGCATCAAGCGTTTAATTTTAAAATCAGGTCGTTGGTCAACCAAAGCGGGTTAACATCTGTAAAGCATCAAAATTGTAAATTTGTTTCTCCGTACGCCCTTTACCCTATAAAACTCATTAATTTTCTTTTGAAAGTTGCTACCTTATTTCAAAAATGGCTATTAGAGATATAACTGATCCGCAATAAATAAAAGAAAAAACAATAAATTTTAAGAAAAATTTAGTTTGAAATAATTAAATGATAATTTATTTAAATTCAGACAATGATTATTTTAATAAATAAATAACTTTATCAGTAAAAATTATGAATTTAAAAAACGTACAACAGTTATTTTGGGTCAAAATAATAGCAGCTTTTCATCAGAAGAAAATACGGTATACGAATGTGTCATCGAAGCAGCAAAGCACAAACGCGCTTGCTAAGAAATTTAAAGTGACAGCATTTGACTTCTTCTGCAAAGTTGAAAAAATTCAAAATTTGTTTCACGTTAAAATAATAGCACGTTACTTCATCAGGTAGGAAAACTAAGCATAAGTGCATTACAATAGGCTCAAGATGCATATGTGTCTACAAAGAAATTTAAAAGGCTTTCCAAAAAGGCACTACCAACATTTTTTTTACGTTCTAAATTACTAATAACCGTAACTAGAAACGTTTACTGAATATCGCGTATTCTAGCCTTAATTTATAAAATAGACGTACCATATCCTCAGAGCGCTCAAAGCTGATAGAAAGTACCAGGTTTGATCCCTGGTACGCTAGTCGACATAATCATTCATAGTTTTACATGGTTTTCTCAGAAACTAGCGTAAATACGTGCTAAGACCCATTAGAAACACCTACAAGGAAAGGCAATTCACATATAGACCAAGGATTCTAATGCAACATGCATAAATACGGACAAGGACCCCTTAGAAAGACATTCGTGGAAGGCACTCCCTCTCAGGCCTAGGGCAGTAGTGCAATCACTCGGCCTTAATCCCAACAACAACGATCCTAATGCAATCATTCGGCCTTAAACCCAGACACCTTATCCTCAGATTCCAGGTTCGAATCTAGGTGGCAGGCATGGATTTTATGGTGTCCTGTGTTTTCAGATATTGTGCATTATTACTGTGAAGTGTAATATTCATCATTTGAGATAAGAGTCATTGTAATTATAGACCTCAAAACTGTCAAATTAAAAAAAAAAAAAAAAAGAAAAAAAATGATTTACCATATTTTAAATTGTAAATAGCGCAATAAAGAATAAAGAAATAAAGAATAAGTATATATGTATATATATATATACATATTGTAATTCTTACTGCATACTCTATATATACTTTTATGTTTTCCGAATAAAGTTTTTTCTCCCAGGCAAAAGACTTTCATCCTATGGACAGATAAAAAATAAATTTCAGGACCTTTTTATTTTTAAACTTATTTTGGAATTTTTTTTTTTTTTTTTTTTTGACAAAAAGGATTTAGTGTTCTTTCACTTAAAGAATAAAATATCTCTATCGTTTCCTTTTCAGAGAATTATAATTAAGTTGTTCAAAAGTCTAATTATGAAAGATTTATTATTAATTCTTGATGAATAAATCCAATTACTTTACTGGCAATTTCTTTATTTGGTGTTTTCAAAACTATATAGCTCTTAAAGCAATCTCTCTCTCTCTCTCTCTCTCTCTCTCTTCTTCTATTTTTTTTTCCTTCTAAGCGCAATTTAAAAATATTTTAACATCCGGGTATTTATATTTATGTTGTTAAAAAAAAAAAAAAAAAAAAAAAAAAAAAAAATTCTACTTTGTATAATTTATTTTTTTATTTATTTATTTAGAAAAGTTTTATGATACATTTAGTATAGGAGTAGATGAAGAAAAATTTATTTTTTATCTGTTTCTTGGAAATGTAATAAATGAAATTTTAAAAGAGAATTAACTTTTCTTTCAAAGGTATTAAATAAAGAAAATTGTTAATATATAGAAATCGAAATTAATATATATATATATATATATATATATATATATATATATATATGTATATATATATATTACTATATTACTATATATATATTACTATATATATATTACTATTGTATATATATTTCTTCCCCTTTCTAATTTAATTTTAATTTTCCTTCTTATTCTTTGCTTATTCGAAGTTTTAGACATTTTATTTCAATTCATAAATTACTAAAAATGAAAAAAATTAATATTATAAGATAAACTTACGTTTATTTACCCTCTGTACTTTCCTTTTCATTTTATTTTGAATAAATACTTATGTGTTGATATATGTATATTTTTTAATAGATTATTTATTGTTATTTTTATTATTATTGTTGTTGTTGTTGTTGTTAGGCTTTCAGTTTTGTTGAGTGTGTGTAACATTGCGCTAGAGCTAAGTAGTATTAGTCTTACACTAGTAGTAATTACCAATAGGGATTTACATTATAAAATAAGCCATTAAATTTAAGAAGTATTTTACTTTTGCAGTATACTGTTGGCAGACTCGGAAAAAAAGGCGGGCCCGTACTAACCCTGTTACACTAGACGGGACCTGATTCAGAATTTTCTGAATATGAAGTTTCTACTATTTTTTATTTTTATGAATCGAATTTAACTCAAGTTTTAAGAATACTTGAAATTCAAACTTAAATTTTTTATTGAAGAAACAAGAGAACAAGAGAAAAAAGAAAATATTAGAATTTATGCAGTTATAACCAATAATATAATAGAGGAAAAAGATAAAAAAAAAACTATAAAGAATATTTTAAAGTTGGATATGAAGTAGGGGAATTATACATGTAGGAATAATATATTTTTCAAATAATATATATGTGTATATATATATATATGCATTATGTAAGCAAAACTGAGTTAATCTAGCTATCTAAATGTAGTCCAGGCAATAAAAATCATACAGGATCCTCACCGGAAAAAAAAAAGAAAAAAAAAATCGTTGCATTTCTCAAAACAGGCTTATTCTTTTTTTCTTTTTTTTTTTTAGGATAGTGCATCATAATTTCGAACTTCTAATAAAATTTCTTTCTTCTCTCTCCCAATTTTGAAAGTCCATCAAAACATCAAAATCTAATTTATAGAAATACCCTGATTATCTCTAGGAAAATTCTATATTGGACACATGGATAATACATATTCAAATAAAATTGAGTATCAGAATACACTGTAAAAAAAAAAAAAAAAAAAAAAAAAAAATCCCGTAAGTTTACGGGGAAAGCCCGGCAGCAGAGATTGCAGACTTAGACCGTAAATTAAGTAGATAATAACCTTAAATTACGTTACATGTCTGTAAAAAAAACATTTTGCCAGTAAAACCAATGTTTTTTTTACGGGCTTTGTCTGAAATCTCTGCTGCCGGGCTTTTCCCGTAAACTTACGGGATTTTTTTTACAGTGTATATTGACTTTGAATCATGATTTTGAAGTAAAAGATGCCATATAAGCCGTCCAATTGCAAAATCGGCAATCTCTAAACATAAAAATTTTCAGAAAAAGCTGATTTTTTGCCTCACGTAGCCAAAATAAGATAGGAACCAAAACGCTTTAGTTTTACAATCGTTAGGACAGTATATTTGAAAGTTCGAAATAAGGTGGCAGGGGTATATATACTGTATTTAGCAAGAGGAAGATTTACGATAAAGCCATAGCTTCTGACGAGGCATACTTCTAAATTTTTTACACAAAATTTAATGAAGCACGAAAAACAATTACAGCTAACATACACGCATTACACAAATGATTACATCTTGAAGTCTGATATGCTTTAGCATGAACACGAGTATATGGAAATTAAACAGAACATTGGTTGGACAAGTAATTGGTCGCAAACTAATGATTAAAAATGACCCCAAATCGCACTTTTCCCCAGACACCAGGCATAAACTTACAACGCTGCCGTCGCCGATGAGCGATTCATCTGTAGCAATAAATATTCTCATTATGAGAAGTTTAGATTTCTGAATAAACTAAGATCAAAAACGTATTTCTTTTTTTACATTCGTAGATTAACGATTTTTGCACAATTATTTATTTATTTTGGATGCTATGATTATGCATTAACTGAATATGGTGAAATCGAAATTATGCTAAATGCTGAAGAATACAATAGCATTTTTACGCTTTCATTTTTAATCTTCATCGCCTTTTAAACTATATTTAGTAGGTGGAAGATTTATGATAAAACCATTACTCATGACGAGGCGTACTTCTAAATTTTTTACACACAATTTAATGAAGCACGATGAGCAGTTACAGCTAACATACGCGTATTACACAAACGATTATTCTTCGACCATATTTGATGAAACCATGGAAGCATCTGTGCAAGCTATAACTCATCGAGTCCAATGCTGAAATAGGGGTGACAGTCAACTGACTCGGAGAAAATGAGCAATAACAGAGCACGGAATTGCTGGATGTTTTACAAATTTCAAGCTGACATACATCCAACATTTTGGACGCGTCCTCACTACTAGTTTTAGGATTGGTGGCTGCACGGTACATGTTGGAGACTGATCTGTTTTAGCATGAACACATGTATAGGAAAATTAAACAGATTATTGATTGGATGATGCAGTTCAAATGTACCTGTATATTTGTGTGACGTCACTTGTCAGAAGACCAATAGATTAAATCCGGTGCACAATGATGATATACACCAATGGGCACATGATGGAAGGGGAATATTCAAAAATTATGTGTGATTTCCCCACCTTTGTAACTTTTTTTGAAATTAGCTGGTTTTGCAATAAACCAGAATTTAAGTTTACCTAAATTTAATCTGACTATTGGATTTTTAGGGTTGCGAATTCACAAGCGGCTTTGTTCAATTAAGTTTCATTTATATATACCTGATTTCTGTTATATATATATATATATATATATATATATATATATATATATATATATAAATGGCTGTAAAAAAAAAAAGAGAGAGAGAGAGATAAAGAAATCTGACATTAATAATAGAAAATAACTCTAGAAATTTTTGAAAATGTATCTCAAACTGTCCCAAATTCATTAATCACAAGCTTTCGCTAATAGAGTGGAAAATCATTCGCATTGCAATCAAACTTACATAAAAGTAATCGCTCTAACATGCTGAATTATCATAGGTATGTTATTAAATCGATAACATTTGATTAAATAATTATAATATTTAAACTAAGATGCTATTACTTTATAAATTATGCTATCACTTTATAAATTATGCTAATATGCTATCACAAAGTGATTGTACATCACCTCTGAACGTTGGCTTTGTTCGTTTTTTTTCTTCGTAGGGTAATTTTTCCTCTTTCTTGATTGATTAGAAGGTACTTCTTCTACAAAACTTCTCCATGTCGAAAAAAAAAATACGAAATTCAATTATTATAAACTTTCTAAATACGAAGAAAGAGCATTCACAGGCTAGAGAAACATGATAACACCTATCTAATCAACAAGTTTATTGCTTTAGTTGAGTGGAGCAGAATTGTGATCTCACAGATATGGAGATGACTGATTTTGAAACTCACCAGCCTTGTAATTTGACTGGTTTTGTAGCACATTGAGGTTTTTTAACGCAAATAACACTGTGACGGTTTGGCTTTGGCATGGTTTCTTGTTTCCAGATTGTGAAAACGTTTACTTAGAATTAAAAAAAAACTGAAAAAACGCATTTTCTAAATTTAAGGATTTAGCCGATTTTGCAACTAGATGACATATATATTCGTTAATGATGGGAAGGTTGAACATGTTCAGAGCATTACACGTATTGAAATATGAGGCGTATGAATAAGAGGTCTGCACGGGCAGGGTTCGGGCCGAATTTTTCAATTTGCTCTCATGCCGGCTGGGCTCGGGCCGGGCCAGGCTCTGGCTCATTATTTTTTGTGTGTACTCGGGTCGGGCCGGGCCTGGAGGAAATTTTAAGCCCGAGCCAGACTAGGCCCAAAACTTTTTCTACATTCTTCGTTAATCAACGAAAAAGGAAAATGATAAAATACTTTATCAGTCATTTATTTTACATAATTTTACAGTCTGGTATGTCACTTAAAATTTTATTTTGTTAAAAGGTGTCTGTAACTACAATTTAATTTTCTATCAGCTTGACTGTTCGCGATCTTATTTTCCGCAAATATTTGAAACATGTCTCGAAATTAATATATTTTATTTAAAGTAATTTTAGATGGTTTCTAATTCAAAATAATATGCATGTTACTACCAGTTTGCGTACATGTAACAAACAAAAGAAATTAGATACGTTACTGTATATAAGGCTTTGTTTTCTATTATCTGTAGTGTTTAGGTGGTATGAAAGCTATAAAAATCCTTCCGCTGTAACTTTTCCTCTAAGGCTCCTTTTTCTTTTCTCCGGGGCACTGGATGAAAAGCATCAATTTTAGCATGTGCAAAACCATCTTTTCTATTGAATATGGTTGGATTAGCATTAAAGTTTTGTTTACCGGATCACATGAAAGATTTGGATACATTACGGTGTATAACAGGAAATGGTTGAAAGTGTATTTTTAGCACTATTAACCATTTTAAATAACTTCCATATTGTTTGAGGAATGCTAATATTTCCGATTTGACTTTCTGTCTGTCTTTGTGCCATCTGTAAGTCTGTAATAATGAAATACCGTTTATATATAAATATCTTGTAAACATTCAACAGTTTTGTTAAAGAACATTCTATTGCTTAGCTATATAAAACCTCTGCAAAACACATACTAAAAATATTTTTCGTAGAAAGGCATTTTTTTTTTTTTTTTTTTTTTTTTTTGTAATTTTACATATTTGTGAATCGGGCCGGGCCGGGTCGGGCCTGAATTTATCACATTTTGTCCGGGCCAGGCCGTACACTAGTAAAAAGGAAACAGGCCGGGCTTGAAAATTTCGGCCCGTGCAGACCTCTAGTATGAATATACTCAGTGAGAAGAAACAGCTCTTACAATTCCAGCTGATTGACGTATCCAGGTTTTGTCGTCAGGTACAACGGTAATTGTCCGCATTTGGATATATCAAATGCCACTGATTAATGTTGTTATCAATAACACTGCCTACTGGCTCAGACAGGAACCTAGACCTCCTCAAGATCAACGTATACAAGAGTATCATGCACATGCTCTGCTGTAGAAATGGATTCAACGATCAGTAACGCACGCCCGGCAACAGGTGACTGCACCACAGCACTTATCTTAATATGTTTCAGCTATTTACCTCATGAACTCTAAACGAACTTTATCGACCAGAATTAATTCAAACCAAGAACTTTTCTCTCAATTATTATTTTAACCTCTCTCGCCCTTTGTCGAACTTGGGACAAAAGCCTGGCAAAATGTTGTAATTTTATTTTTTTATTATTAAACCTCGGAGTAGTCCCCTTTGTCTCAACATTGAATCGCTCTACATAAATTAAATTGTCCACATTCTTCAACCTCTCATTCTCTTCTTTAAATGATTTTCAGAAACGAAATTTAAGTTTAAATAAGTTAATGAAACCTCCATAGTTTGACAGGCATTTTGTAAATTTTCGGATCTATTACTTATTTCCAAACGAAGGACTTAAATAAGGTACGCGGATATTTTCCACTGCTTTATCGTGTTCACTTCACATCTTACATTTGGAGAGACAAGATTTTTTCTTCGTTTGAAACTCTCTGTAAAAATGTCGTGTCCGCTTACAAAACAGAAGGCTCTGTCTTTAAAAGATTAAATTGAATTCTTGAGATAAGTTAACAAAAATAAAACAATAGGGAATTTAACTAGGGATCATAAATTACACTGAGAAAAAAAATATGCCACCTTCATCTAGAATGAATAAGTGGTCATTTTCTAATTTCCTTAACTAGATATATAGATCTCCGAGCTATGCGCGTAAGGCACGCCAATAAACTGAATAGATGAAATAATCTAGAATTTCTAGTGTACACATTTCTAGATAGTGAAACAATATTCTGAATATACTGAATTTTTTGTATTGCGAGAAATTCTTGTTTGATTTTCTAGAATTGGATAAAACACCAAGATTATAGTTGTTGAAATCGTCTTCTTGTATTCGCATTTATTTGCAGAGATTTTTAAATAAATTTGCCCTCAAGAATATAGGCAAACGCTCTAGAATTCTATTAAGGGTTTCTAGAACTCGCTTTAAAAGGGGACTAGAATTTATAAGGATGACATGGAACTATTTTTTTCTACAGCCACAATTTAGATTCAGATGTCAGTTACAGAATTTTTTCTCAGTGTAGAGATTAGGAAAATCAATAAGTTCAATTAGGGAAAAAGTATGCGATATTTTGCATCAGCACTAAGTACGATTGCGTATAATTTAAATTATTTGTTATTATTATTATTATTATTATTATTATTTTATAAAAAAATTAACTTAATTAAACAGACAAAAAATAAATCTTTTATATGAATTAGACTTTTATTATTATATAACCCCTTAATACGTTTTAACATGTAAAAGTAAATTTTTGATTGAATGATTTTTTTTTTTTTTTTTTTCATTTATACGATTTTTAGGAACGGTCCCTTGTAAAATGTATAAACGATGCTCCACTGTATTATACGAAATATATTTCTAATATATAATAAATATTGGGTAAGTCTAGTATAGATGGCCATAGTTTTCAAAGATTGAAATAAAAATTCCTTGGTGTACATTTTATTTTTCCCGCTGTCAAAAGTGTCGTGTTTTCGTTTTTTATCCTGAGAATTTTAGACTTTTTCAGGATTTTTTAACTTTTTCTGTGTGCTTCTAGAATGAAAGTTTCCGACATTTTTCAATATTTTCTGGTGATGTCAGATCATTGCTACCTATATGCTATAAAGCGTGCCATAAATACCATTGGTACGTTTTCTAACTTTATTTTGCCATGGTTACACCAGGAACTAATGTAATCATAAAGAACTTTTGTTTGTGATGGTACATGATGAATATTTGATATTTTAAAGGTGGCCCTCCCTCCTAAAATTGAGAAACCGCTATCCGCCCAATTTAAATAGCTCTCTGACATTGTACGTCATTGTTTTAGGCATAAAAGTAAAGACTGGATTATATACAGGGTGATTATAATTAAAGTTATGATTTCAAAACGCTATAGGTTTAAAACTACATATCAGAGCAATCTGATATTTTACCAGAGCAATCTTGAGGCAATAAAATTTTGTTTCGCAAAATAAATTAAATATCCAAAATGTGTAAAGTATTTGTTTCCTGAAGCTCCTCTTTTTCTGTTTTCACTATGACTGTTTCCGCTGTAAACACGTATTCTTTTCTTTTTGCTAAAAACAAAATAGAGTAAACCCTTGAAGCCTATTACTTCCTGCTATTCCATTGTATTGCTAACAACATTCCTGTGTTTAATGAGTCCATTTTGGCGTTTACCCTGACATTACCCTGACGGCGCCATCTATAGGAACATGTTGAAACTACTTTTGACTCCCCCCCCCCCTCAAAAAAAAAAAAAAAAAAAAAAAAAAAATGCATTGCCTCACGATTGCTCTGTTAAAATATGAAATAGCTCTGATGGGTAAATTTTAAATTACAGCGTTTTGAAATCGTAACTTTTATTATAATCACCCTGTATATGTGTCTTAAAAATCCGTATAGTAATATATATATATATATATATATGCATATATATATAACATACGTATTGTGAATATTCAGATACTTAACTCAATAAAAAATTTCAACCACTAAACGAAATAAACAGGAAAATTTCACTTTCTTTTTATAATCGAAAAAAAAATCTGTGTGCCACAATGAATGAACCATGGTAATAGAATATTTCTAAAGCTTCATAGAATGAACCCACTGAACTATTTCCTACGAACAAAGTTTACGTTGCCATTTATATGATCAAGTTTAGGAAATGTTTAGACTGTCCTTCTTTCCTTTACGTTATCTCTTTTAGATTTACTTTTTTGTATTTTTCAGTAAATTAAAAAGCACTAAAATAAGATGTAAATAAATTTAATAAAATTAATTATTGAATTTTTAGATTTTATTCATTCATTTATTATTTATTTATATTTATTTGTTTGCTTGTTTGTTAACATGACAGTAAAAGTTCTATATTTGATCACAATACATTCCTTTGAAATGTTAGAAGAATAAACTTATTTAACGTTTCAAAGAACTTTCTAAAGAAATAAACACAATCATTATAAACAACAATTGTATTGGTGATACATTGTTGAATGAAATTAAAATTTCTTATTAATTCTTAAGGATCTAAACAAATTTAAATGATTAATTAAAAAAGTCATTATCTGCCAAGAAAGTTTTTGAATCAGCGAGGAATTTTAATTTGGTGCTTACTGTATCAAATTCCCCCAAAACAAAATTACCTTTTTTAAATAAAATGAAATTTTTGTGTTTCATACCGTTAAATTTAATTTTGCAAGCGCTATTAATAGTGCCTATATTTATTTTTGTGAAAATGCGAGTTGTTTTTGGAGTATATAATTAATAAGTACACTTAACTGCATCGAATTTTGTTTGTTGAAATATTCTTTTACGATTTAATCAATTTCTATGTTATATTCTTCCTTTAAGTATTAGAATTAATTAGTTTAATTTCATTTGGAATTGGAAAAAGAAAATTCTTTTTTAAATTCTTTGCTTTTTATTTACTTAGATTTTCCACTCTTTTATATATTAAAAGAAAATTCTTTTCTTTTCTTACTTTCTTTAGCTTACTTTCTTTTTTAATTTAAATATTTACTCATAACATTGCTTTAGTGCGATATAAAATAGGAAGCCGTTTAAATAATAATAAATAATAATAACAACAAACAAGCAGTTAATACGTATTTGAATATATTATATTATACAGGTTGCTGTAGTTAAAAATATTTAGGACATATTTAGAATTTTTTTGCATTTTCTAAGCACTGATTTTATATATATATATATATATATATATATATATATATATATATATATATATATATTAATTGATCCTTACATTTAAACATTATGATTACCTTAAAATTGCTAAACATTGAACTTCCATTCATGATACAGATTCTGAACTCCATTTATAAAAATAAGTATTTCCTCTGGAGTCTTTTTATCGGTAACTAAAACCATTACTTTGTTTGTAATAATAAAAAAAAAAAAAAAATCTTTTACCTCTTTCAAATAAACGCACACACTCATATATATATATATATGCTATAAAAGCATATAAAAAATCTATAAAATGTACCCGTATCTAAAAATTAGAATGGTTGACAACTATGATATATATATGAATAAAGTTTAACTGCATAGTCTGTTTAAAATAACAAATTAAAAATTTAAGTAATGTTTGTGTAAATATGTGCAGCAAAAAAAAGACCCCTCTTATACCTTAGAAAATGTCTGGCAGAAATGTTTCAGAAAATATTCGTCTGCTATGGAAAAAACAATTTTACAGAAATTTTTCGTTACAAAACAACAGAACGTTAGAAAACATTCAGAAACAATAATAAGTAAAATTTTTCCGAAAGCACACTGTAAAACAACTTTGCATTAAAAAAATGTTCTCCAGTTCGACTAGCGAGGATCGAACCAGGGCCCACAGAAAAGGGCGATTATGTTACCTCTCAGCCATGAAACCAAATTTCGATTTATTACTTAGCTCTTATCAATGCTACATGGATACGAAATTATACGTATGGAAAACAGAAAAAAATATATAAACGTAAAATCTGTAATCATGGGTACGGATTTTATCGGGCAATAAAAATAACCTTTTTTTTTTTTTTTTTTCCACATATTAAGATGCAGTTTTATAGTAAATTTCTGTAAATTCAGAAACCAGAAATCTTCCGTCTTTAAGAGAATTTTTTACAGTATACATATGCAATGCATTTATTATGTCATCAATTTCTTTATTGTACGCTGGCTGTGCAGTTAAATGTAGCGCGCACATGCATGTATATGAGATATGATATATATATATATATATATATATATATATATATATATATATATATATAGGGGAGACCCGTGTACCTAGGGCCACCCCACTTTATTTGAATAATATTTAATTTTAAGTTTTAATACTCAATTGGGCGAGTTACAACACCAATTGCTACTTTTACAACTACTTTTGAACTTTTGAGGAGAAAGTTTTGACAAGTTACATATAGAAAACGAATTTACATGGTCTGGAGTAAAATTTTGCAGCTCATCTCTTTTGCTAATTTACAAAGGCGAGTCAAATATTTTTCTTTCATTTCTAGTGTATAATTTTGCTTGTTACATTGAGTAATAAATGAGATATTTAATTAGCCCTCTCTCCTTGTGGATTATTTAGGGGAAGGTATTTTGAATGAAGTTACTAAAACTTGTACCTAGGGCCACATAGCTGCCTTGTACCTAGCGCCAGTATTTTTGAACCTTTTAACACTTTCGCGACCGCATGTTTTTGCCTTTTTGACAGTATGGTCCGCCTGTGGGAGTTTTTCTCATAAGTTGCAATTTTTCGAAACAAAATTTTCCGTATTCGCATTTATATTACAAATGGATATGCATTATAATCATACTCTCTCTAATGAAAGTATTTGTATCTATAGTATACTGATTGTACAAATATGAATATTATGTATATTTTTTAGAAACAAATAACATACAAATTGCAAAAGAAACGCCCACTGGTCTAGTTTCATGTTTTCAAATGACGTGAATGTACGTCAGCGGTCGCGAAAGTGTTAAGAAACACAGTACAACCTGTAGCAATTGGATGCTGGCAAACCCTGATAAACCAATCACTATGTATGACGTTGCTGAAAATGTTGGCAAAAACCTGTCCGTCGGCCTTTACTCCTGTAAACATTCTATCAGGCCTTCGTGTATCCGCCATACAATGAATTAAACCACAATGAATTAAAACACATTTACTGAGGATAAATATTTAAGTTCGAATGTACTAAAAGACAAGATCCCTCCATAAAAAAAAAAAAAAAAAAAAAAAAAAAAAAAAAGATTTTTCAGGAAGAAAGTGAATTAACAATGATAGAATCGGATGTCTCTGTTTCGTGTCCTGATGAAATTTCGAAACTTTCAACATCTAACATCTTTTCGTGTGTCATGCTTTAAGAGCGGACAATACCTAATCTCGCCGGCAGCCTTCGCCCATGTTATTCTATGGGAAAATTTGTTTACATAATTACTCATTACCTAATGAATATTTTTCAATTCTGTTTTCACATTTAGAAAATTCATAAGCGTTAAATTAGTACTTGTTTTCCGAAAACTGATTTTTTAAAATTTTAGTTTTCATTTTGCGATTAGAAAATGAGAAAAATGCACTTTGTGAAAAATCGCATTTTTGAACTCAAAATTAAAATATAAAAATTTTAAAAAATGAATTTTTCAAAAATAAGTACTCATTTAACGGTTATGAATTTTCTGACTGCGAAAACAGAATTTAAAAATAATCATTAGGTAATGTGTAATTGTAGCAACAAATTTTCCCATAGAATAACATGGGCGAAGGCTGCCGGCGAGATTGGGTATTGTCCACTCTTAACAGGTACGAACCTAAGTAAAACCTTTGCCTAAAGCAAAACCTCCCACAACAAAGAAAAGATGTGCCCGAAAACCAGAGAGATCTAGAAATCCCAGGGACACTCCAGAAAAAAAAGAAATTGAAGAAAAGAAACATTCTGTTAGAATATTCCAAAGAAAAAAAAAAGTGAAAATTTTCGTGTTTCAAATTAAGGCAACATGATAATTATTATATGATAAAAAAAAATAGTTTTCTTGATATTGTTTCTTTTAAAAAATACATGTTTATATGCTTATTTTCTATGCATTACAAAGTGAAATCTAGATTTGAGAAAATGGCCCTAGGTACAATGAGTTCTGGCCCCAGGTACAATGAGGGTGTTGTACCTAGGACCATGAGTGAAGTTTTTTTAAAAACCTTCTATTTCTCGGAATTTATTATTTTAGGTATTTATATTAATCCCAATTGGAAGTAATTAGTCCTAAAGATATGTACATATCAGTTTGATAATTTTAAACAGGTCAAGGGCTCTGTTTTGGGGCACTGAAAAAAAGCGGCCCTAGGTACACGGGTCTCCCCTATATATATAATATATATATATATATATATATATATATATATATATATATATATATATATATATATATATATATATATATATATATAAATGATAGATTTCGTAATAAAATTTAACCTTAAAATTTAGCAATTAATATATACAAAACAGTACCAACACAACAAAAATAGAACTGATTTTAACTTATAGGTAAGGCTGACACAAAAATGTTGCGATACAGATTAAGAACCAATAAGAGACAAAAGCAATTTAAATTACTTACGCCGACATGAATGATAATAATAAAAAAAGGACCATTAAAATTAATGACAGATAAAATAACTAAAGTACCACAGAAATAATAATTGGTTAAAAATGCTTAAAATTAGAAGTAAAAACATATCAGGGGGCATGTACTATATATATATATATATATATATATTTATACACACAAGCATTCTTTGTGTTTTTTATTTGTTATTTTATACAGTATGCAGTTAAAAGTCTATCATACTTAAATTAACATTTCCTTACGGTTATAAAAAAGATATACAGTTACGCAGCAATATGCAACAATACATCTGTTTTATTATATGTTTCTCTTGTCCCTATTTTAAACCTGTGGGATAGGTTCATGTCCTTTATCACGTTTGCCTATTTTTTATTTTTTTATTTTTTTTCACTGTTGTGAAAAAAATTCAAAATCAAAATTCATAATTGAAAATGAAAAATGCGAACACCTATGTTTATGTATTTATTTATTTATTTTATTTGTTATTTTATTCAAGTTGAAGCAGCTAAAATAACTCTCAAAGGATTTATTTAATTATGTAATAAAGTATTTTTACTTATTGCGGAACGTCAGTGGAGTCGTCCATGTGGAGACTCAAAAAGTTTTTGACTCCAGTCTGTATGTCTGACGACAGCGGCTACAAAAATAACTCTGTTGGCTTACAATTTGGTACATATGTTCATTAACCACACAGAAATAGAAATATAGTTTTAGGTGTGTATTCTATTTGTAGTTTGTGTACAGGGACACAGCAAAATGTTTCTTATCATTTCGCCCTATGTGCAGAATTTGTATGTACTGCAATAGTGGCAGCAAAAATCCTCCGATTGACTTGTAAATTGGTACACACGCTCAGGCTCTGTATGGAAATAGCTGTATATTTTTTGTTGTATATATTGTTTATGGGTTATGTACAGGGACACACCAAAGTATTTCGTATCATTACCGGCCTATGGGGCGAATTTTTTTTAAACGTATTTCAATATCGTTACCCTGCATTCAAGAAAATGAAATTAGTGTATATTACTGAGATTCTCAAACTCATGTTTTTTTGCAGAATATATGCGCACTTAGGCTTCCTAATTAATGCACATGGCCTTAATAAAGTGTTCCCGAAATGTCACGCAATCATACAAATTATGCCGAATTTCGAACAATTATTAATAAAAAACTTAGAATAAGTAAAACAGCTTTTACTCGTGTATACTATGTTTATGGTTCATTTACAGAAATATAGTAAAGAATTTTGTGGCATTAGAGCCTATGGACAAATTTTTATTTTAGCGCATTTCATTGTGTTTATTCTGCAGTCAATATAATGTAATTAACATGCATTATAAAAATGCTTAAAAACATCTTTAATTTAAAAAAAAAAGTATGTATAGACTAAATAATTTATTTATAGTATCATTCGAAAAATATTCCGATGACATTCTATAACCATCCAAATGATGTCAAATTAGGGTTAAATATTAATGAGTTAAAATTAATTAGGGGTATTCTTTTTATTGGTATATACATCAACTGTGGCTACTTTTCAGACACAAAAGTATTTTGTACTTTTACGGTCTATTGTTAGTATTTCTTAAAAGGGTATTTTAACATGGTTACACCTCATTAAATATAATGAAAAGTTATTAGACTGTTTAAACCATGTTTTTCTATAGAATATTGTGGGCATAGAACTGTAAATAAATTTATAAGGTCACACAAAATAATTCCAATGCGTTATGCAATCCTTTTGCATGAAAGTTGGTGCAAGCACATATGAGTTACAAGGAATTAATATAAGGCTATCAGATAGTAAATATATATATATATAGAAAGAGAGATACAACGGGGTGTTGAGGGGGGCAGCAGCCTCCCTCATAAACATATCTGTTTATAATGAGTCAATTGAATCAATATATCTATCTCTATATATTTCTCTCTCTGTCTGAATATATATATATATATATATATATATATATATATATATATATATACTAGCTGACCCGACAAACATTGTTTTGTCATTTAAATTATTTCTAGAGAATATTTTGCTAGAAAAAAAATAACTAACTTATTGTAAGTGTGTGAGGATGTGGTATATAAGTGAAACAGGTATGGAGCGCTGTGAACGGTGACTGTGAATACCGATTATAACGTAAAAGACATAATTACCGAAATTTTCGCTACTTGCTTCTTGCTACATGCTACTTGGTAATTTCTACTTTCTACTTGTTATTTAAAACCTCCGCTGAATGTCGAACAGCACAAAATTTTATTTCATACGGCAAATATTTCAATTTATGAGAGAATCTCTGATAGCAACGAATTTCACATAAAAATTCCGTCTTTTTTGAAAAAGCTGTAACAATCTGAACCGATTTGATGAAAATTTTTATCAAAAAGTTATTACAATATCTAACATCATTACATGTACATTTATCACAATTCAATCAATCGAGGCATGTGAGTATGTGTATAGTATGAGCGAAGTGAAATGTAGAGTTCGTATTAAATAAAAACTTAAACTCGTTTTAATTAAAGGTGAAAAAATTGAAACTCAATTTATTTTCTAACAGGTATATTTTTTTAATCTATAAAAACTGAATTTACCGTAGTGCCATTGGATGTACAATATTTTTGGTTAATCCTTGAGGAGTATACACAAACAAATTCGAAGGTTTTCCAACCCTGGAACTCGCAACATATAATTGGCCGTGAGAAAATCATTGATTTTCTAAATCTAAGCCACAAATTAGGACCCCTTTGGTGACCTTAAATATTTTAAGCCATTTTTGCGATGAATTGAAATGGCTACCCCAATTGTGGATCTAAAGATCTTGGCGAGAAGCGTCCGAGCTTCTTCGGTGCCAAATTTCAAATTTTGCCAAAGGGATCCGATACTAAAGGTGTTCCATACAAAAAATAAATAAATAAAATATCAGTGACATACACACGCACAAAAGTATGGGACCCCATTGGTGACTTTAAATATTTTAAGCCATTTTTGCGATGAATTGAAATGGCTATCTCAATTGTGGAACTAAAGATCTTGGCGAGAAGCGTCCGAGCTACCTCGGTGCCAAATTTTCCATACAAAAAATAAATAAATAAAATATCAGTGACATACACACGCACAAAAGTATGGGACCCCTTTGGTGACTTTAAATATTTTAAGCCATTTTTGCGATGAATTGAAATGGCTATCTCAATTATTGAACTAAAGATCTTGGCGAGAAGCGTCCGAGCAACTTCGGTGCCAAATTTCAAATTTTGCCAAAGGGATCCGATACTAAAAGTATTCCATACAAAAAATAAATAAATAAAATATAATAAATTAACTACACAAATAAATTTGTAGGATAAGGTGGTTGTTAATCAACGAGCGTGTAAATTTGATAGAAAATTATATAAAATACTCACTCCAATTCCGCACCAAATTTGCAAAATGTATAGTTTTTTATGCACACTTCAAAACTCTTCAAACACTAATTACATCTTGATGTAATATTTCAATTAGTACACAATTTTTTGTATAACTATAATAACACGAAGTTACAAAATATTTTCCTGAATTTGATCGCAGCACCAACTGTCGGGACAAACTGGAATTACAATAGAATATACGTAAGCGAAGCGTGACGTCACTGACCGTCAATGGATGCAAGAAAAATATTTCCTATGTTTGAGATTAAAATTTCAAATTTTATCAATTTTACAGCAAAAACAACTCAATCTAACGCATGCACATGAAAACTGATACATATCTATACCCAAATACGGGGATTAAAATCGGGAAATATTTTTCCTCGATATTTTGTAATTTTTTACAAAAAATCCAATGGGCGATTAACATAGGAAATACTTTTCTTGCATCCACAGACGGCCAGTGACGTCATCACTTCGCTTGCGTATTATTGAATATTCGATAATACGATCGTAGTGCAGTCTGCCGAATCCAATGTGAAACATTCCAAAATCAATAACAATTTATAAGTGATAAATTAATTAAATAAACAACTTAAATTGGATTAATTGTAAATCTAAACCATTCTCGATTCCACCTGAAGACACACAAAAAATTTCATTAAACTCGGTCCAGCCGTTTAGGAGGAGTTCAGTGACATACACACGTACAAAATAAATATATATATAAAGATAAATACAAAGGCACAGCTTTAGTACAGACCTCCCCCCCCTTGTCGACTTTAAATATTTTTGGCCATTTTTGAGATGAATTAACATGGCTATCTCAATTGCGTAACTGACGATCTTGGTGAGAAACGTCCGTACTACTTCGGTGCCAAATTTCAAATTTTTCTAAACTAAAGCTGTTCCACACACACACACACACACAAAAAAAAAACTGTTTTATGATATATACAAAATAAAAATAAAAAATTCTAGTAAATTCGAAATTATTACTATTTACAGTTAAGGTGAAAACATAAAAGAACCTTTATAAGTTACATGTAAAGTATCAATTAAAACGAAAATTTTGTTTTACTGTAGAAAAGAAAAGTACGACTAAATTAAATAAAAATTTTAAGCTAATACCAAGTATCTCTATGAAAATATTTATTTACACTCGAATATTTTTGTAGTATATTATTATTTTTTTTTTCTAATTTTTATTGTTTACCACGCGAAATAAAAAATATTTTATTTCCGGGAAAAAAAAAAAAAAAAAAAAAAAAAAAAAAAAAAAAACGTGAATTTTGTTTATTTTGGCATCAAATATATTTTTCTTTTTAATCATTTTAAAGTTAAAATGGAGTTTTTATTTAATGTCTTTTGATCCAATTATCCGATTGAACTGAATTGTAAATCTAAACCATTCTCGAATACACCTGAAGACACACAAAAAATTTCATTAAGCTCGGTCCAGCCGTTTAGGAGGAGTTCAGTGACATACACACGCACAAAAGAAATATATATATAAAGATATATATATATATATATATATATATATATATATATATATATATGACGACTTCTTTAATCCATGCAATATAATATCTCTAATGAAGAGAGGCTTTCACTCATTAACGAGTCCATGGATTCGAAACAGTCGTTTATTGGCCCATCTTGAACATCTTACAGGATATGGTCCAGGATTTAGGTCTGAGTAGGTGGAACCGAGTTCGTCGGAGCCGAGAACGAAGGCAGCCGCGATTACATCGCGTCACCTGCCGGGGCCGTAATTTTGGCGTGATTTTACCAGGCAAGAGCACACACGAAGAGTGGCCTCAATCCCCGCTCGTTTTCTCTTAAATATCGGTATTTTTGGCGCGAATCCTCGCCCCTCCTTTGTCTAATCATTGGCTATTAACTTAATGATTGACAGTTTAGCTGAGGTCCAGATCTCCGGGATTAATTAATATGCATCATTTAACCACAAGAAACTGAAAGTTGCGTTTATTCAGCACTTCTTTATTCTAACATTCGTCCAATTTTCTGATTTAGCGTTATGATCGTGTATTGCAATAAAACTTACTTTGCAGGGGAATCTTTAGAATTACTTTTCAAGTTAAAAAAATTAATGGGATTTTCTTTAAGTTATTACTCACTATTAATTTAAAATAATAATTTAAAATCTAACCTCTCTTTATTCTTTCATATATATAAATACTAGCAGACCCGGCCACGCGTTGCTGTGACTAAGTTATACGTTGAATTATACGGCTGTAAACTATTTAGTACAGTCAAATTATTATTTACGAACAAAGACGAAAACGTTGCAGCCGATGTAAAAACCCACAGGGTTGAGATTTGAAACTTAGGTCAAAATTTGGAAGCGATTGATAAAAATTTTCGCAGTGTTGATATTAAGCACAAATTAATTTTATTGTAGGGTCCTATAAATTTTAATGGAGAAGTGATATATATTATTTGCAATGCTACTTTGGATAAAATTGCTAAAATGACTAATATATAAATTAAATTCTATTAAAATTCTATTAAAATAAAAGTATAAAAGAAACAGACGATTTTAAAATCAATTTTTATGGAGGAGTGAAATATAATATATGCTATAATGGATAATTTTACTATAAAATGACCTCATCATTTTAAATATTTTAAAGAGGGCAACAGCTGTAGTTATAAAAAGGAAAACAATAAGGCTAAACCAGAAAAATAAGTAAATTTGATAAATATTTTAAAACTTTAAAATTGGAAATCTTATGAAATATTGGACATTTAAAGTAAATACATGTATCATTTTAAATAGAAAAAGATTTTGGAAAAGTTTAGTGTATTTTAACGAAGTGATGAGAAGTTTTTGAGTATGTTAAAATTTTAATAGTAAATTCAAGTTAATAAAGATGGGAAACATTGAGGATTAAGATAAGAATAATTATAAGATAAAAAAAAAAAAAAAAAAAAAAAAAAAACTTTTTATATACCATGCTTTTCAATTTTAATATACTAATAATATACTAATTAAAAAGAAAATGATAAATATTCTATCATAGTTTGAAGTCAAATTTGTTTTCAAATGTCTAAATAAAATATCTGATGTAAGATACTAATATTTTGCAGCGGAATAGATTTCATTTCTGTCATCCTTGGCGAAAACAAAAGAATATCGCCAAATTATCTGGCGAAAATATTTAATTCCTTTCAAAAATCATGGTTATTTTAACAACTTATATTAAAAGAGTAATGAATAATATGAAACAGTATTTCGTACAATACATATTACATGTCATACATACGTACAATGAATAATACATATTACATTTCGTACAATGCATACATCTGGCATGTATATTTTCGTGTTACGCTTTTGATCGCCAAATAATAATAATAATAATAAAAAAAGCCAAGGGCGACAGAGTTTTGAAATTTAAAATTAAAATTTTGTCAATTTGACAGCAAAATAATTCAATCTAACACCCGCGATAACTAATACATATCTATACCCAAATATAAGGATTAAAATCGGGAAATAAATTTCCTCGATTTTTAATAATTTCTTACAAAAAATCCAGTGGGCAATTAACATAGGAAATCTTTTTCTTGGCTGCACAGACGGTCAGTGAGTCACACTTCGCTTGCGTATAGAACTCATAGATATAGTATAGCATATATAGAATAGAGTGATCATTGGGGAGAAAAAAGTTATTCCTTTTCATTTGGGAAAAGACGACGTTTTTACCAAAATATGGCCGTCTTTCCCCGAGTGAATACACACGGGAATACATACTAATATTTTAGCAAATAAAATTTATGAATAATTTATTTGCTAAAGGGGAATGGAAAACTCCAGATACAGTTTCAAATTCATATTTCTTTCTTTCTTTTCTTTTTTTTTTTCAATACCACTTAATGGCTGTTTCTAAAGCTTTTATTTATTTTTTTTTTCGGCATCAAAAATCTTTGTACGATAACGTGGGGATGAGAGATCTATATATATTACTATATCTATGATAGAACTACATTAGCACTTTATCAATGTGTATAAAATCTTTAAATTGATTATGACGTCAATTTTCGTGAGATGCATAATTTAACTTTTTATAATTTTTTAACGTTCACGTTTGATTAAATGTATTTATTTTTATGTCGAAAGAAAATGGACTCGTATTTTTTTTTTTTTTTGTGGCAACAATTAAATTAATGGAACTCACAGATATTTTGGAGCAACTTTAATAAAGGTCTATAATTAACAAATAATTGCAATAAAACAATATTGTGACAATAAATTGAGATTAAAAACTATCCTATCTCTCAAGTTGGACCAAACTGCACACAGTGTGCGAAATTTCATTAAAATCGGTTCCTTAGTTTAGGAGTTTACCCCGGACAAACATCGTGACACGTAATTTATATATATATACAGATTAAATTATAAAGTTTTGATCAATGAAGCACAAATAAGTAAAAAACAGGATTAATTTCACTGTATTATCTTCATTATAATATGAATTCAATTTACACTTCAGTCTAAGTAACACGTGGCCGGCTATGCTAACACCAAAAATTTAAAAAGTGGAAATAATTGAACTATACGAAATTTATTAATAGATTAAAAAGTTGAAGATTCTTTGTGTAGATGGCAGCACCAAATATATTTCAGCTTTCATTTTCATATGAAACAGAGTAATTGCTCCACGCTCTACTTTCCCCGTTTCATTTTTGAAAGGAAATATGAAAGTTGAAAGTAATCTGTTACAAATAAAGACTGTAAATATTTTGAGGAGAATTTTATAGCGTCAACAACACGTGGTAATTATGCTGTTAAAATGTAGCTTATATGACACGTTCGTAGATTTACCATAGCAGCGCCATCTGTTAGAATCATTTGGAGTTAACAGATAATTGTGACTGTCAAATAATAACAGACAAATAATTAGCAATAAATTAAAATTGCGACTATAATTTGAGATTTAAACTATCCTATCTCTCAAGTTGGATCGAACTGCACATGGTGTGCGAATTTTATTATAATCGGTTAAGTGGTTTAGGAGTCCATTGAGGACAAACATTGTGACACGAGATTTATATATATTAAGATATATATAAACATGAAAACAGAATTTATATAGCGAGTTAGAAAATAAGGGGGGGGGGGGGGGAAAGGGAATGAGTTATTTTTTCAAACACCAATTTCCGAGATCTAAAACTGACCTACCTAATCAGGATGACTGTTATTTTCCCTGTAATAATCACTTAATACACGAGAAAGGATATTTAAAATGGATTTATGTAACAATTTTCAAGAAAATCGTTAGAGCCGTTTTTGAGATACTAACTTTTACCAAAACTTTGCATACTCAATTATTGAACGGAAAACTATAATTACATAGAAAATCATATTTAAAAGTGAGTTAATATGACAAGTTTGAAAATAATCCGTACAGCCGGTTTTAAAGGTAGAACTTGCGAGACCATCTGTTAGAATCATTTGGAGTTAACAGATAATTGTAACTGTCAAATAATAACAGACAAATAATTAGCAATAAATTAAAATTGCGACTATAATTTGAGATTTAAATTATCCTATCTCTCAAGTTGGATCGAACTGCACATGGTGTGCGAATTTTATTATAATCGGTTAAGTGGTTTAGGAGTCCATTGAGGACAAACATTGTGACACGAGATTTATATATATTAAGATATACATATGAATAGAATATAGAATAAATAAAAAAGGATCTGTTAATTAATGTGTGATGCAAATAGGACGTTCAGTCTCCTGATCTGCAGATCCACTAGTTAATTTGTTTATAGTTAAAAAGCATTGTTATTGTTATCAGTTGATTTAAATTTTTAACTTGCATACCAGTATGGCAGTTACGTAATACGTTGCTATTAAATTAAAAAAAAATATGTATTTTAAATTATTTAGATAATTTTCACTCAAACAATTCTTTGGAATTTACTTGAGTAATTTTGTGTAGCCTTGTGTATTGTCTATAAATGTATACAAACCGCAAAATGTATTTATAATTAGCACAGTAACAAAAGCGCCTCACATATTTTGAAGCGTATTTCACATAATTTCCAACTCTACTTTTATTGCACCCTGTGAAATATAATAAAAAAGCATTTGTGAAAAACATTAATTTACGAAAAGTTTCCGTAACAGAACACCATAGAAAACAATTGTACATAATATTTTTTTTTTTTTTTTTTTTTTTTTTTTTAGTACTGCACGACACATTGTTAAGATATCTCGCATTAAATAACACTATTTTTACCCTGGCAGAACATCCACGTGATAATATCTACATTCCTAATACGTTTTTCAAAAAAATCAAATTAATTAAATCACTGGAAAAAATACCAGTTTTTTCTTTTCCTTTTCCAATGAAAGAGATTTAAAACTTTAATATTTGCATTATAATTTCAATTAAAAAAAAAAAAAAAAAGTATTTTTTTTTTCGCTGCTAAGTTAGAGATAAATTCTTAGAGATAAATTAAATTATTGCTCCATTAATATTAAATGTTTCTTAAAATCTGATGGAATTAAATTACCATATTACCATACATAATAAATATTCCTTAGTTAATAAACGTATATAGATAAAGAAATAAATATATAAAAAGAAATAATTTTCATTATATTTATAATGAATGGAAAAATTAAAAAAATATAATAATTTTGGAAAAACGCATCTATTGATAAAATGTATTTGGATTATTTTATGTATCTCTACACTAACAGTTTGTTTAATATGAACACAAATTGGCAAAAAACATCATAATATGACACAGTTTTTGAATAAAGAATTTGGATTTCTATTAAAAATTTTCATTCTATTTATAATAAATGAAAAATTTAAAAAATATACATAATTTTGGAAAAATATATCTATAGATGCAATGTATTTGGATTATTGTATATATCTCTACACTAACACTTTGTTTGATATGAACAAAAAGTGGCAAAAAAGATCATAATATGACACAGTTTTTGAATAAAGAATTTCGATTTCTATTAATAATTTTCATTCTATTTACAATGAATGAAAATTTTTAAAAATATACATAAGTTTGAAAAAATTTGGATGAAATGTATTTGGATTATTTTATGTACTTCTACACTAACAGTTTGTTTGATATGAACAAAAATTCGCAAAAAACATCAAAATATGATATAGTTTTTGAATAAAGAATTTTGATTCCTATTAATAATTTTCATTCTATTTATAATAAATGAAAAATTTAAAAAATATACATAATTTTGGAAAAATATATCTATAGATTCAATGCATTTGGATTATTCTATGTATCTCTACACTAACAGTTTGTTTGATATGAACAAAAATTGGCAAAAAACATCATAATATGACACAGTTTTTGAATAAAGAATTTGGATTCCTATTAATAATTTTCATACTATTTACAATGAATGAAAAATTAAAAATATATACATAAGTTTGGAAAAAATTGGATGAAATGTATTTGGATTATTTTATGTATTTCTACACTAACAGTTTGTTTGATATGAACAAAAATTCGCAAAAAACATCAAAATATGATATAGTTTTTGAATAAAGAATTTGGATTTCCTATTAATAATTTTCATTCTATTTGTAATGAATGAAAAATTAAAAAAATATATACATAATTTTAGAAAATAATATCTCTAGATGTAATATATTTGAATTATTGTATGTATCTCTACACTAACAGTTTGTTTGATATGAACAAAAATTTGCAAAAAACATCATAATATGACACAGTTTTTGAATAAAGAATTTGGATTCCTATTAATAAATTTTATTCTGTTTATAATGAATTAAAAATTTAAAAAATATATACATAATTTTGGAAAAATATATCTATAGATGCAATGCATTTGGATTATTGTATGTATCTCTACATTAACAGTTTGTTTGATATGAACAAAAATTGACAAAAAACATCATAATATGACACAGTTTTTGAATAAAGAATTTCGATTCCTATTAATAATTTTCATTCTATTTATAATGAATGAAAATTTTAAACAATATACATAATTTTGGAAACATTTATCTATAGATGCAATGTATTTGGATTATTTTATGTTTCTCTCCACTAACAGTTTGTTTGATATGAACAAAAATTGGCAAAAAACATCATAATATGACACAGTTTTTGAATAAAGAATTTGGATTCCTATTAATAAATTTTATTCAATTTTTAATGAATTAAAAATTTAAAAAATATATACATAATTTTGGAAAAATATATCTATAGATGCAATGCATTTGGATTATTGTATGTATCTCTACATTAACAGTTTGTTTGATATGAAAAAAAATTGACAAAAAACATCATAATATGACACAGTTTTTGTATAAAGAATTTGGATTCCTATTAATAATTTTCATTCTATTTATAATGAATGAAAATTTTAAACAATATATACATAATTTTGGAAAAATATATCTATAGATGCAATGCATTTGGATTATTGCATGTATCTCTACATTAACAGTTTGTTTGATATGAACAAAAATTGACAAAAAACATCATAATATGACACAGTTTTTGAATAAAGAATTTCGATTCCTATTAATAATTTTCATTCTATTTATAATGAATGAAAATTTTAAACAATATACATAATTTTGGAAACATTTATCTATAGATGCAATGTATTTGGATTATTTTATGTTTCTCTCCACTAACAGTTTGTTTGATATGAACAAAAATTGGCAAAAAACATCATAATATGATACAGTTTTTGAATGCAGAATTTTGATTCCTATTAATAGTATTTTATTTCGAGTTATGATAAAACTAGAGTCACAGATACTAACTTCTAAAAACCTGATTTTCGAATTCAGGGGACGTCAAAATGCGTAATTACCCCCAAAACACGGCACCTAAAATTTTATTTAATAATAATATGTATGTATCATATATGGATAGGAAAAGTTTAAAACGCTGTATACCTAATGCAATGGACACTATCCGTTTTCTTGGGTTCGAGGCTAAATCATACCCAACATGTGACTTCTGATTCTTGATTTCCTTATGAATTTCCCTCTAGATACAAATATTTCCCTACACAATGCAAACATTTCCCCATAAATCATAAATGTAAACATAATCCTGTATTTTCCCCTGTAATAATGTCAGGTGTTTATTACATAACGCGGATAAAGTCCATTAATAATTTAACTAAATCCAAAATTTAAATTTTAAAGATATTTCATATAAAAGATGTCAGTGGCAAATTAAATAGGGATTACTTGGTAAACTTAAAATAATAATAATAAGAAGAAATGCATATACAACATAAAATCCTTAATAAAAATTTGTAAAATCGCCAAAGGAAATGTTCTCATACTAACAATAATGCGCTTAAAAGAATACATAGTAAATTTTTCAAATCATCTGCCCCAGGTGTTCTTTTCATTCCAATTGAAGTATTAATAATGACAGAGGATTCTTTTAAAATATATTTCATTTTTCGTTTAAATATGATTATTTTTGCATTCGACTACTTGTTGAATGCCAAATCTTTCTTTTATTTATTCTTTTTATCGAACATTATACATTAAAAATTTAACTTCTGAAATTAAAGGAATTTCGAAATTTTAAATAATTGATAAAAATGTACTTTTTTTATGTATCATATTCACCTACTTCATAAAAAATATTTACAAATCGGAGTTTGTTTATATCGTGAAAAATGTATGTAATATATATATGTGTATAAATATTATTAACAATTCACTTGAATATATTTTTTTAATAATAAAAGCCCAAATTTCTGAAACTAAAATTGGAAACTGAGGTGATTGCTGCAAGAATGGCATATTAAAATGAGTGAAATAAAATATTATCTGTCTTTTCAAAAGATTAATTAATTAAAAATAAAATTTTAATTTAACAGAAAAAAAAGAAAAAAAAAAAAATGACATTACAGTTGCAACAATATTCTGAAAAATAAAAAACAAAATTTTAACATGTAATATATAAAAAATAAAATAAAATAAAATAAAATAAGTCAATTCCTACTTAGGTCAACAAATATTTTTTTTTTTTTTTTTTTTTTTTTTTTTTTTTAGATAGAAATTAAAAATTGCGCTTGCAAAATCAAATAAAAAGTAAGGTAAGATTTATAAATGGACAATATTCAAGCTCGTGGACTCAGTTCAATAATATAATAAGAATAATTACAAGATAAAAAGAACTTTTTATATACCATGTTTTTAAATTTTCTGTTGAATCATATAAACGCCCCCAAAGACAGCGGGAACCCGAAACAATTGGCCAGAAGTATTAAAAAAATTCATTGTTATCGTGTTTTGAGCTATTATAAAAGTTTAAAATGGGGGAAGTTAGTTATGACCGGAAAGTTAGTTAACAATCGGTTGAAAGCTTTGTAATGGCAACGCTACCGAAAGCAGTAGTTACCCGAAACAGTTGGTTGAAAGTATTTTAAAAATGCATTTTCACCGTATTCTGAACAATTCTGGAAGTTTCAAATGTCTAGCTAGTCGGGAAGTTAGTTAAATAAATTTTCTGTTGAATCATATAAACGCTGTCGAAGGCAATAGGGACCTGAAACAATTGACTAAAAGCATTATAAAAATGTATTGCCACTGTGTTATGAGCTGTCCTGAAAGATGCAAATGTCTAGCTAGTCGGGAAGTTAGTTAAATAAATTTTCTGTTGAATCATATAAACGCTGTCGAAGGCAGTAGGGACCTGAAACAATTGACTAAAAGCATTATAAAAATGTATTGCCACTGTGTTATGAGCTGTCCTGAAAGATGCAAATGTCTAGCTAGTCGGGAAGTTAGTTAAAAATCGATTGCAACCTATGTACTACTAACGCTGCCGAAGGCAGCATGAACTCGAAACAGTTGTCTAAAAGTATTTAAAAAAATGCATTGTCACCGCGTTCTGAGCAATCTTGAAAGTTTCAAATTTCTAGCTAATCGGGAAGTTAGCTAAAATTCGATTGCAAGATTTACAAGATACATATATAGGGAGAGTGTGAACTAATAGTAGGAATTGAAAAAGGATTAAAAAAAAAAAAAAAAAGACTAAATCTACTGGATCTTCACATCAGGAGCCTTTCTAACTGCATCCTTTATTGCACAGCACACACAGAAAAAAAAAAGTTTTCAGTTAACAATACAGAACTGACTAACCCAAACAGCTGACTAGAAAACTTCAGTTAAAAAATGTACTAGCTGAACTAGTCTCCAAAACAATACCCCAGACTAGGAAGATTAATATTATCAGATATAGCCGTCTTCACTGAAAATATTAACCTTCTTAGTCTAGGGTTTTGTTTTGGAGACTAGTTCAGCTAGTGCACTTTTTAACTCAAGTTTTCTAGTCAGCTGTTTGGGTTAGTCAATTCTGTATTGTCAACTGAAAACTTTTTATTCTATGTGCATATCATTATTTTTTATTCCATATTATTTAAGATAATTATATGTATAACTCGTTACCAAACAAGCTACGTTTTTGAGAGGGCCCGCCTCAACCCCCTCCACCGTTGTATATCTCTGACTACATCTATTTGTATAAATGTATATATACATATACATATATATTTCCTTGTAACTCACAACCTTGTGTTAATACCTTGTAACTCTCAAATACTTGAATCAAACTTCATGTCAGATGATTGTATAACGTATCGAAATTGTTTTGCACAGCCATGTCAACTATTTAACAATTCTATGCCAACCAATTTCCAAAGAAAATATGCTTTTAAACATCCTAATAGCTTAAGTTTATTTAATTATGTTGAATGGAGTGAAACCATGTTAAAATGCACCTGTGAGAAATACCGTATATTGATCTTAATGGTACGAAATTCTTTTGTGTGTCCCTGCACAAAAACGTGTGTATTATACGTACCAGAAAAACTGTTTTTCAGCATCTCAATAATGTATCTTAATTTTCATTTGTAAATACAGCGTAACCATGTTAAAATGGGTTTATATGATATTCTGTCCATGGGCTGTAATGATAAGAAACAATTTTTGTGAGTCCCTGTAGTAACATAGACAACAAAAATTATACAGCTATTTCTAAATAGATCATGCATATGTGTACCGATTTGCAAGTCAATCGGAGGATTTTTTTTCCACTATTGCAATACATTTAAATTCTGTCCATAGGCTGTAAAAGAGCAACTTAGAAAAAAAAAAAAAACTTCTGTGTGTCTCTACACACGAACTACAAATAGAATACACACCCAAAACTATACAGCTAATTCCGTGGGGCTTATAACATGTACGTAATTTTGGGGGCCGTTATCGCAACACAGACACACAGACACACAGACACACAGACACACTGACACAACACAAAATCTTTTCCAGTCTCCACATGGAGGCCTTCACTGACGTTTCGGAAATAAACATATCATTGGTGTTACGTAGGTCTCAGCAAATTTGGTTTAATATGAAGGAAATTGTCCTTATTTAAAATCTTATCATGCGAATCGATTATAAACATTTTAAAGTGGTATCAGATAAAAAGTAATAAATTTATATTATCTAGGTACTGTTAACTCATCGTCAAATGAACTACCCGACGACTTTGATAAATTTGTACTTAAGTTTATTTTTATAAATAATTACCTTGATGGGCAAAACTTTGGCTACCATCTGAATTTCGGTGCGTATTATTAATAAAAAGCTATGCTATGCAAAAAAAAAAACCGATGAATCAGTAATATGTTCATGTGAATGTTATATTACATTATTATCACATAGAAAATAAAGATCATGATGAAAAATGCGAAAATGAAGTGATCAAAGCTTTGGTCACCAGTAAGAGTTTTGGAAATATTTCATATAAAGGAAGTGCTCCGTTACCAGTTGTATAGCTTACTTGGTGGCTCAATAACCATGTATAACTTAAAAAAGATTAATAATGATTACTGAAAATCTCCTTATATTATTAAAATCTGTACGCATCTGTCTGTCTGTCTGTCTGTCTTTCTGTCTGTCTGTCTGTCTGTGAGAAATGCCTTGTCATCGCTAAAGCTCCGGCGCTAATGGTCGCATCGACTCGAAACCGGTGTCGACAGATGCAGAATTTCTTCATCTCGACATCGCAATAATTCGCTAAGCGATGCGACCCTAATTAGCGGAGATATTAATTAAAATGTCCACCCATGTCTACCGAAAAAGGACCCAGAATTCATGATTAAATGCTTAAAAAGCGACATTTTTACGGAAAAAGTGGAAAATTAATTAGAAATATCAGTCGTATTGTTACAAACAAGATACCATTGGAAAGGGCTTTTTTTTCTCAATCCGATGGTGTAAACGGCTTATCGATCGGACAATTAGATTTTTTTAAATTAACTAAACTAAAAAAAAATGGTGGCAACAAATCACAAGCATTTTAACTTGGCAGACGATCTTGAACGGAAAGAAAAAACATCTGGTGTTTAATGAGGTCACGTGTTTTTGTACTGAGATTAAAAATTGCAATTTTCTATTTTCTTCAATTTGCAAAATTCGCACATTTCAATTAGTGTACAATCTTAACACCACAAAACAAACTTGCATTTCAAATTTCATCGATTTTGATCAATAAACAAAAGATTTACATTTTAATTGCAAATTAAATTTTATTTTTACACGCCTCACATTTTATCTGTCGAAAGAGGATCCCAGTTTCAAAACGACACAAATACACTTAAGGTAAAAATATTTCTTTTTCTATTTACTTCCATAAACCGTCGAAATTTCTCCTGAAATTTCACCGTTTTGAGGTGTCATGGCGCTGTAATAATTTAAAATTTCAATATTTAAAATTCTAATTATGTTTAATTTTTTTTTTTAATATGTCATTCGATACACCTTTTAAAGTACGGTTACATTATCGAAAGGGGAATTCGAGATTTCACCCGTTTTACACGTTTTGAGGTCTCCTGATTAGGTTTTCTTTTGCATCGCAATAGTGGAATTCGAGATTTCAGCTTATTTACACGTTTTGAGGTCTCCTAAATGGGTTATCTTTTGTATATCAGCTACTAATTAAAGTGTCGAAAGTGGAATTAGATATTTCACCTGATTTACACGTTTTGAGGTATCTGAATGGGTTTTCTTTTGTATCTCAGCTGCTAAGAAAAATAATTTCATAAGTAATACATCATTTGAAAGCTTTGTTAATTTGGAATTGAATAGTAAATTACCGAAATTCGATATTTCGACATTTCTCCTGATTTAAACGTTTTGAGGTGTCCTGAATGGGTTTCCCTTTTGTCTCAGTTACTAATTAAAAAAATTTCATAAGTAATACATCATTTGAAACCTTTGTTGAGTTGGAATCGAACAGTAGATTACAGAAATTTCTACCGCCAGATGGCGCTGTAATATTTTCAAATTTAAATATTTCAATTTCTAATCATGATTAAATTATTTTTAAAACATCATTCGAAAGATATTTTAAAGTTCTTTTATATTATCGAAAGTTTTCAGCAGATTTACACGTTTTGAGGCGTCCTGATTAGGTGTTCTTTTGCATCTCAGCTAATTGAGTAAGACCGTTCAAAATTGGTATACGTAGGTTAATTAGAAGGGGCTGAAAGGGTGGGGAAGAACTTGGCGTGCACCGCGCGCGTATCCCCTAACTTGCGCGCGCGCAGCGCGCACGGGATTGCGCTGCCGAAGGCAGTGGGGACCCGGTCCGAGTGTTAACCGATGAGAAATAATTTTTTTAATTTTCTTTTCTTAAGAATGAAAATTTGATTTGAGAAGGAATACGTGCGCGCAGCGTGCGTATACCTTCACTCGTGCGCGCGCAGCGCGCATGGGTCTGCGATGCCGAAGGCAGTGGGGACCCGATGTGATTTTTTACCCGATCAGAAATGATTTTTTTTAGGGGGCACGAAGTGTCAGGGAAGGAATGCGGGCGTGCAGCGCGTGTATTCTTTAACTTGTTTGCGCGCAGCGCGCACGGGACTGCGCTGCCGAAGGCAGTGGGGACCCGGGCCGACTTTGTACCCCATGAGAAATGATTTTTTTTCTTTTCTTTTTTTAAGAATAAAAATTTGATTTGAGAAGGAATATTTGCGCGTAGCGCACGTATACCTTCACACGTGCGCGCGCAGCGCGCATGGGTCTGCGCTGCCGAAGGCAGTGGGGACCCGATGTGAGTTTTTACCCGATTAGAAATGATTTTTTTTTAGGGGGGGGCACGAAGGGTTAGGGAAGGAATACGCGCGCGCAGCGCGTGTATCCCTTAACTTGTGCACGCGCAGCGCGCACGGGACTGCGCGGCCTAAGGCAGTGGGGACCCGGGAGGACATTTTACCCGATCAGAAATGATTTTTTTTTTTTTTAATTTCTTTTCATACACTAAAAGTTACTGTTAGTGATTCATTAATTATAGTGATTTCATTTGAAAATACTGACCTGCAAGCGGGCGAAGCTCGCTAGTCTTTAATATTTACTGAAATCATTAGGTTGTATGATCAGCTGAAAGCTGTTCAAGCCAGTATTTCCAAGGATGCAGTCATCGGCTTGCTGAAGGATAGGATCCGAGAAGCAGAGAAGACGACTGGACGTCCTAAAGCATTGTCCATCAATAATGAAAGGAGAATTTAGAGGATGACACGTCAATTGGTAAGGCAGTATAAACATTTCACCAGCCGTATAATAAAGAATAAAGTCCGCGTCACAGCCCCGTGAAAAACTATTTGCCGAACGTTAGCTATACAAGACTTTAGCTGTGAAATAATCAAGAAACTGAAAAAAGAATCAAAAGAGAATCAAAAGCTGTCTTTAACGCTGAGACACAAGCAAAAACGTCTCAAGTAAGTCTCTAAAACTTCAAGTAAGTGCTTTTCACGGACGAGAAACATTCTTGCCTCGATTGACCCGCTCCAGCTTTTGTAATCTCGTGATAAAGGTTGTTGAAGGCAAATATAACAACAGAAAATATAACAACATCTACGAACCACCTATGAACCACCATGGTGTCACGCACAATTTGGCCAAAACAAACATATATGTCAGAAATACAACGAGGTTGTGCATTACGATAAACAATACGAGTGGAAAGAACTGATTCGTGCTCTGGAGAACTGTGCAAAGACGTTCAATAAGAAAACCCTAATAAATCTATAAAAATGAATTCTTGGATGTTTGCTGAAGGTTTTTGATGTTAAAGAGGCACGAATTCAATAACTGTCTCACCATTTTTTCGTCTTTTATTTATAAAACATGTGTGATTACTTAGTGATAGCCAAAGTTTTTTCTTCCTATTTCATGTATTTTCTGTAAAATGTTTTAATTTTGAGATGTTAAACAGTTTCATATTTTTTTATCATTGTCTTTTCAAGGCAGGGTAGAAAAGACATCAGTCCATAATTTGCAGTCTTTTTTTTTTTTTTTTTAAATCAGGTGGTCACCAAAGTTTTGTTCAGCTGTTGAAATTTAAATTTCTTAGTAAAACTCCATAATTTAATAAAAAACATAATTAAATTATAAATAGTTTTTTCTTAGTTTTTAGCTATTTATCATGAATTTCAGCCACTGTTTTTGATTAGTCGAATATGGCTTGTGGGAATGATAGGTAAGCTGCAAATTTCGAAAAAGGATCCTTTGGGAATATCGACAGGTGAGCGGGTGAAGGCTGATTAGTTATAATATAATCCTTAATAATCGTTACCCATCTTATTATTAAACGAGTTAATGATGTGCATATGTGCTGTATTTCTCCGAAATACCTCTACATGTTTTGATAAACAATAAGTTTAAGGGATTTTTTTTAGGACGTCAAGACACATTTGGATTTACAGTACCGGCCTCTTATTAAAATCACATTCGTTCGGAGCAAAAGTGGCTGATTAAGCGGCTGATATATACATCCGGCGAACGTTCCTGCACAGAAGAAAAAGGTGTTATTTGTCTGTATTTCGAAAGAAATTTTAAAAGGTACTAAATAATGGAAATAAACAATATTAGTTAATTTTTAACAGATAATTATTTGATTCTTCCTTCAAAATAAGTGAATTGAACACATCTCAAGTTCCGATGCGCTTTGAGGAAAATCATCAATACTTTGCCGATAGTTCACGATTTTTTTTTTTTTTTTTTTTATTTAAAATATTTCCTTTATAGTTTCTTGTCTCTTAGTTATTTCAGAATAAGAACTATAAATTGTCTTTTAATTAAACATTATATACACGTATGTGTGTATATTAAAAATCACTTGCTAATCAAATCAAATTTGTAAATTATTACCGCGCTTTGGAGAATAAATTCTTAGAAATTATTACTAAGACAAGTTATGGGACGTGTTTAATTTCTGTAAATGTAAAATTTACTGTTGTAAATGTAAAAATTTCGACAAAGAGAGATAACAGAGGATTGCTGTATTTTATTTTCTATTTTATTTCAAAAATAAAAAATCACAGCGTAAATAAAAATTTGTTTAGTGTGAATAAATGACATTTTCGCTGCTGAAGTGATTTATTATTATTATTATTATTGTTATTATTATTATTAACTATTTTTTTTAAGCGGTGGTTTTAAAATTAGTTTGCATTGATTTGATTCCGGTCCTGGCAATTTGAACAGATTAAGTGGCTAATTTTATTAACCAGTGAATTTATTAAACGGCGGTTACTGTACTTATGTTCATGAAACTTAATATAAGTAGCAGCTCATTCACTTCCCGGAAGCATATTTACTCCCTTTACTCGAGCTCAAACGGGGATGCAATTCGAGGTTCCTGATTGGCTTTTGTTTCACGTGTCGCATCTGACGTCATGCTTTGCGCAAAAATTTTACGAAAGATTCTTCCTATAAAGTTTTAAAAATATTTTATTATATTTCGTGTTTTTTTTTTTTTTTTTTTTTTTTTTTTGTAAAATGTCTACATTTTCGGAGTCAAAGCTTCCTCCATCATTCATTCACGAAATAGAATCAACTTCTGAAAATGTAATTACAATTCGAAGTAATGTAAAAAATTTAGATGAATGTAAGAAATGGATAGAAGAGTTTGGTGAATTAACAAACACGAAGTGGAATACAAGATCATCAAAGCTAGCAGCTGAAAGATTTGCTGGCTCGTAAGTATTAATATAAGGCTTTTTTTCGTTCCATTTAAATTTTATATATATCGTAGTTAAGCCTTTTAAAAGAAAAAGCTGTGATGTAAATAATAATAATAAATAGATAGATAAAATAATACCTTTCGTATTCTGTTCTTAATTTTTTTTTTAAATCTTAGAAGAAATTATCTTTAATAAAAGCATAGGAATTAGTAATTAAGAAGCAAAACGGCATTAATTTACTAAAGTTACGATTGCATTTTATTACGTTTAATTCTCTGCAAAGCACAAATATATTTTAAATATCTTTAAAATATGTCTAAAAGTGGCCATCTGTAGGATCGGATTTTAGTTATTGCACGTAAACTATTATTATTTATTTATTTTATTTTATTTTAGCTAAGTATTTTGTATTAATAGATTTTATAAAATATTTTAAATTATAATTTACTAGCAGGCTTTGCCCGCTTCGCTGGTCATTATATCGAAATAAATTCTCAATATTTCATATCATTAATAATAAAAAAAATCTCAAAAGAAAGAAAGAAATCAGCCAAAATGTAAGTTAAAGTTCCCGCTACCTTCGGTAGCGGTTTTCCTGCTCCCCACACTTTTCGAATCTCGAGCCCCAATGCCTTCGGCAGTACCTTACCTAATTTTTACTCTCCCTCCCTTAAGGGTAATGTTGAAAGTTTCGGAAAATTTCCTCCCATTAAAGTGCATATTGCGTACACTTAATCAACACCCATTCATCAAAATTCCTCATTCTAAGGTAGAGTATATTTAAGCTTGTTTTTTGCCCTCGCCGGCCTCAGAAGAGGGGGGGGGTAATTTCGCAAAATACCTTTATAGTGCATTTTGCATACACATACCTAACCAGACATAAAAAAAATCGAGATCCTGAGATTATTTGAAACAGAATTATGTTTTAAAACGTCCCCCCTACCTCCCTGCACATAAAGGAGGGACGACGGAGGGAATTTTGCAAAATCTCTTAATACTGTGAGTTAGATATACATATAACCGACCAACACATCAAAAATCTCTTTCCTAAAATAATTTAGTGCAGAGTTACACATGGATACATGCTTTTTGTCTCCATCTCCCAAGACCGGTAGGGTGGAAATTCACAAAACCCCTTTGTAGTGTGTGTGTTGAGTACGCGTAACCAACCGACATATCAAAAAATCACTTTCTTGAGGTACTTTGGAACAGAGTTACTCTTAAAATCGTATTTTTGCCCCCACTCCGCCGTTAAAGGAGGGAGGCAGAGGGAAATTTCGTAAAATTACTGGATAGTGTGTGTTGAGAACGCATAACCAACCCACACATAAAAATTAATCTTACTGTGATAATTTTAAGCAAGGTTATGCTTGGAAGCGTATTTATTACTCTCCCTCCCTTAAGGGGGGAAATTCTCAAAATCCCGTTGCAATGCTGGATACACGTAAAAAAGCCACACACTAAAAATTGTATCCTCAGCTCCTATGGATTTCTTCGGACAAATTTACCCGCTTGGCTGGTAACTATATTTAAAGACAATTCTTTTCTATATCGCTTTATAGATAAAAAATTAAAATAAAATTCATTGAAATTGCTTAAAAGCTCGCTTCGGGTGTGTGTCGCTATTACATATGACAATGCCATACCAGTGGGCTTCCACTTTTGTGCTTATCGGATAACAATTTCGAAACAGACAGTATCGAAAAAAAATTGAAGTAGCCCTTTCATATTTGAATATTAATTACATATGAACAACACTATGCGTACTGTACATAATATTTACTTTTACGTTATTTCCTATATTTATTCGATTTTTCCGGTCGACCGTAAACTGACAGCAATTTTAGGCAATTTTAGCAATTTTAAGCAATTTTAGGTCAAATATACTGTGAGACAATTCACTTTTTGTGGCTATATGTATTTCATAGTTAATTAACATTGGTTCGCATATAGAAAAATAGATAAATAAATATTTATTCTTTTCGTGGTACAGGCTTATTATAGCTCCCCTTGGTGACTTTTTAATTTTTGTCACCATTTTAAACAAAAATACATAATTTACGAGGTTATTGTTTTTATTTCTTTCTTTCTAGCCTTTTTATTCCCCCTCAATATTTTATAATTTATGTGTTTATGGGCTATTTGGCTTAAATTGGCTATCCCGAAAGTAGACTCCTTGGCGAAAAATGTCGTATCTACTTCAGCATCAAAATTAAAAAAATTACCCTGCATTATGAATAAGTAAATCTGAATATAATGCTGAATTAGCTTTCATGCCAAACGTATTATACGTGGCAAGAAATAAAAAAACACTATCCAAAATTTAGGTATGTTAAAAAATATTATGAAACAAAATTTGAAGAAATATGTTGAATTATTATTATTATTATTTAATTTTGATAATTACGTCATTTTTCATAGCCTAAGCAAATTTATTACTTAATATTTCTTTTACCATTCGCGTGAAAATATATTTTATTATATGTCGAAAAATAAATCAACTCGTAAATTTTTTGGCAACAATTAAAAATTAAAATAAGTATTTTAAAAACTTTATTATAGAAGAAATATCTATATTATTACATAGAAGATACAATATAGGTAACGTTTTGCTTCCTCCCCCTCCCCTTGGAGGCTGAATTTCTAAAATTCCAAAAATTGTTTTTAGGTATATGCGTTAGCTATATTTTAAAGCAAAAATTTTACGGATATCTGTTTTTTTTCTTTTAGATATAAAGGTTTTTGTGAAATCACGCTTCGCCCCCTGTCCCCCCCTTAGGGGCCGAATTTCTAAAATTCCAGAAATTGCTTTTTAGGTATTTATATTAGCTATATTTTGAAATAAAAGTCTCACGTATATCTGTTTTTCTATTTGAGATATGACGGTTTTTTAAGAAATCACTTTTTGCGCACGTGATATCCCATTTTGCCACGCACCCCCTCTTGTGGACCGAATTTCCGAAATTCCGGAAACTGATTTTTAGGAATTTGTGTTAGCTATGTTTTAATGCAAAAATTTTACAGAAATCTGGTTTTTTCTTTGAGATATGAAGGTTTCTGTGAAATCACGTCTTCCCCCCCCCTCCACCCCTTTGGAGGGCGAATTTCGCAAAATCGCTTCTTAGGGGGTGCTTACACTACATGTTCTATAACCTGACCCAGTTTCAAGTCAGTGGCTCCAGTAGATTTTGCTGTGCGTTGATGAGTCAGTGAGTGAGTGAGTGAGTGGAAGTACTCTTTTATATATAGAGATAAGGATACAAAGGAAATTTATATTCAGTTGTACTCTAAGGTTTTTTTTTTTTTTTTTTTTTTTTTTTTTTAAGTACTAAGAATTTTTTAATTTTTATTTATTTATTTATTTCTGAGCTTCCCTAAGTAATTATCACCTTGCATTAATTTTTCTGAACTTGGAAAATTCAATAAACCAGTTCCATTATTGATATTCCATACAGAAGAATGTAATCAATCAATTTTTATATTCCTGCATATTGTCTATGAATTATATGCACACCGCACGCTGTGCTTGAATCACGAATAGAAAAAAAAAATACATAACACTGCTCACATGCAGTTTCAGCAAAGTATAAGCATATTTTAGTAAAGTACTTTTCAAAGCATAGTCCCAGCGTATCCGAATTCTTTTGTTAGGACCTGTAAATGAATCGTAAATGATTATACATATAATTTGATTTGGTTTAGGGCCGTCTTAAGGTGTTAAACTACACCTACAACAATTTTCGCATATAGATGTAACGTATTGTAATTCTCTTGAATGCACTTGTACAGGATCTCAACGAAAGCTTTTTCCTTGATCTTAATGAAAAGTTTAATACAGTACAGAGCAGCTCTAAATAATACGCATTTAGAATACTGAGATTGTACTTCTATCTACAATTTTTTATTGAGATATGGTGCCATAGACAAACCGCTAAATACCTAATTTTCAGATTGTGGAGGCGTCAAAACGTGTAAAGTATGCAAAAACTCACTTCAAATTTTCACCTAAAAACATTCTTTTTCTCCTACTATATGGGTAAGAAAAAGTAATAACGTGAAATATAAAACCATACAATAGATAAATAATGCAAGAGAGAGGGGGGAAAAATCATATTAATTAATATATATATATATATTATACATTATATTATACATTCGTGAGCAATTCCTTAATCGATAATAAATTGTTTATTTATTTTTCTAAAAGTACAATAAATTAATAAGGTATTTAGTACTACATGTAATTATTTACTTTCCAAATCAAATTTGCCGAATTTTTTTTTTTTTTTTTTTTCTTAATATTTTTATGTTTGTAAAAGAACGACGCTAATTCTTTTTTTTTTTTCTTTTTTTTTTTAAGGTGAAATGTAAATGAGGAAATAAATAGAACGATGATAAAAATGATTATTTTATTTTATTTTTATTTATTTTAAGTTCGAGGGAAAAAAACTTTCTTCCCCCCCCCTTTTTTTTTTTCTTTCCTTTTCTTCTTTTAATTAATAAAGTATTTAGAATAGTAACAAGGTATTTAGAATTACATGTACTTATTTAGATTTGTAATCAGATTTCATCTTAAAATTTGTTATTTTGGTGATTATAAAAAAACAAGAGTAAAAAATATTTTTAGGGGGTTAAAAATAAATGCATAAATAAATAAAAATTATAATTATTTAAATGAATTATAATAATAATAATAATAAATGAAATATAAATATATATATATATATATTTTTTTTTTTTTCTTAAAATAAAAACTAAATAAATAAGTAAGTTCGACTTTTCCTGTTATATATATATATATATATATATATATATATATATATATATATATATATATATATATATATATATATATATATATATATATATATATATATATATATATATATATATATATGAAATTACTGTTAAGAAATTGTTTAAAATATGTTTAAGGAATTTGAGTGAAAGTTATACGAACTTCTAACATAAATTATTAGAAAAATGAGGGGAATTAAAACATAAAATAAAATGAAAAGGTTACATAATAATTAAAAATCAATGAAAAATATAGGTGGCACCACTATTTTTCTTATTCAGAATTATTTTATTAAAGTAATTTTGTCTGTCATAAATTTAATATGGTAAAATGAACAATTTAAATTACTCAGAAGAAAATTCTGTTTTAAAAATACAACTAGAAATCTCTTTCAATTATTCATATTCATTTATTCGCATAAAACGAGAGGAATAATGTTGATTATTACTGATTTAAGCTAAGTATTATAATCAGTGGAGAATCATTGCATCATAAAAGGGAGCAACCAATCAACAACGTTGAATTGCATCCTCGTTTGAGCTCGAGTAAAGGGAGTAAATATGCTTCCCGGAACGGAATCTGGTTTTCTAAGGAAACAGCTCTAACATTTTTTGCGAAAATCAAGAAGAAGTGGATTTCATTTACTCGAAATTGATATGACATATTTTTTGTTAATCTTCTCTTAAGTTGACTTAGCCCCCTTGACGGAAAGACTAATGTTGGTTTCATATTGGAGCTTACAGTTCCATTTAATACTTATAACTAAATAAATATATATTCAGGAAAAATTATTATTATTTTTTTTTTATAGAGTTTTTACATATTTGAATTCTTTAAATTGGATTTAATCAGTTTGTATGTTTTCATAAATTCATGGTTATCAAAATGCTGAAACTCCTACAGATATGTATATATATATATATAAAACTTAAAATATGTATTTTTTTTATTGATGTTTAATAGAGTCTACTTAAAAGAATTAGAGATGGATTTTGCAAAATATTTAAAAGAAACAATATTAAAAAAAAAAAAAAAAAAAAAAAAAAAAAAAAAGAAGAAGAAGTTTTTATAGGTTAGGTGCTCCAGTAATTGGCATGCTCCAGAAATTAACATCTATCCCGGAATAATTAATAAATAAGAAAAAAATTTAAATCATATATTTTACATATAACAATTTTAACAGTTTATGTCAAACACTGGAGCATGGGGTGCTGATAACTGGTAAAATGAATAACTAGCAGTGTCAAACACCGGAACATAGGGTGTCAATTACTGATAAAATGAAAAACTGGCAGTGTCAGTTACTGGAAAATTGAGTGGGTGTCAAACAAAAATTCATAAAAAAAAAATAGTAATAATAATTGTTATCAAATACATATATTTTAACATATATGTGGTTCTGAATGTCTTTCATACCCTATGTACTAACTTAAGATTTCTAAAAATATTTTCTGATGACTAGAACATTAAAAACAGCAGAGATTGCTCTAAAAGTGTCAATCACTAATGCATTCACCCTATGTTTTAAAAATAAAATATATAACTATGAATATGAAGTTTTGAAGATAATATCTTAAAGTAAAACACCTGAGACTGAATAATTATAATTTGGATTATATTATATTACATATTATCCTGTACATGTTATTAAATTGTATAATAATATATGTATTGAGGTTATACTTCGTATAATAAGTATATTACATAATGTACAATGCTTTGTACAATAAGTATACTATGTAATGCATAATACTTTAGACTGATATAAATAATATGCATATGAAAACCTTCCAATATTTGTCTACCGATTTCAAATGCTTTAACACCAAGTGCTGCAGCAAATATCTCATTCCAAAATCGTCAAATAGAAAGTTATGTCTTTTGCAAAAGTAAATCGCTCCATTCCTATTTTTTAAAAAATCAAATTTTTTAGTTAAACTTTTATGCATACCAATTGATATTACTATAACCTTTTTTGTTTTCTTCAGATTTGAATATAATTGTTAACATACTGTGATCTTCTTCTTATTTAATAAAGTATTATTTTACTTTAAAAAGTTTTTATGCTTAATAAATAGGAAAACTTTCATTTGACTAAAATTTTATTTTTCTAATTTTAATTTAATTTAATTATTTCTTATTTAAAATTTCCTAATTTATTAGGTTGATATTATACACAAGAAGTGTTTATAGAAATTATTCTGTTTCCAAATAAAATTATCAAGAAAGATAAATATAATAATTTAAAAAAAAAAATACTTTTTAAAAATTTTATTATAGAAAAAATCTTTTTTATTCGGTGAAGAACTAGACTGACAAAAGACTAAACATCTGAAAAGACTAAAAAAACATTCCTAACTTTTCCTTACTGAAAAAAAAAAAATCCCTTCTTGTGAATTATTTTAATTCCCATTTGGGAATTGAAAAAAAAAATGACACCAGAATTCCAGAAAGAAATTAAATGGGTTTGATGGTGGTTGACTATTCAAATCATCGCCTGAAAAACTAAATTTAAATAATCACTGCTTTTTTTTTTCTTTGTTGTTGTTGTTTTTGTTGAAGTTGCACTACGTTTAAAGCAATTAAATATAAAAACAATGGAAACGTATATAAGCTTTGAAAATATTTTGAAATTGAAAAAAAAAAAAAAAAAAAAAAAATGGAAAACTTCTTACTTTATAAAAGCCTTACACTATCGCCTTCCTTATTACTTACCTTCTTACCTTATCACTATTTTACAATATAAAAGTGATAAATAAAATAAAAAAAATATTTAATTAAACTATTGAAATTACCAATATTTTTTATGAAATAACAGAAGCAATTCATTTTACTAAATGTTTTATAAATTTCCTTATTTAGCAAAACTCTATTCCTTAAAAACACATAATATGTTAAAATCAATTTATACTTTATAATTTTAACAGTATTTTATTATGTTAAAATTGTTTTGCTGCATATAATATACCGCAAATCGTTTTTTTTTTTTTTTTTTTTTTTTTTTTTTTTTTTTTTGACTACGTATTATAATTAAATTTAAAGTTTAAAGTTTGTTTAAGATATTTTTTTTTTAAATATTAAATACAAATTTATTAATCATTTCAATTTTTTTTATGTGAAACAACGTGTATAAAATAGGGTTTACTGCGAATTCGTCAAATTATTTTCTTTACTATGTAGTTTATACATTAATTTAATTAATTTATCACATTAAATATTATAAATAATTATTAATTTAAAAAATATATTTATTTCATTTTTTTTAATTTATTTTTGAATAATAATTAAAAAAAATAATAATAATCTAAGAAAGAATTTTACAGGAATTAATGAAGTTTGTCGAACATAAAGCAACTGACCAAAGAAAAGGAATAAGCACTGGCATATGAAACTTCCGTTAAAAAACAAGACTAATTTTCAGGAGATTTTTAGAAAATGCGATCTTCTTATAATGCATGAAACATTTTAAACTTGACGCAACTTGCAGTGGGTGATTGAATTATTAATTATTATTATTATTATTATTATCATTTTGACATTTTTTCGATTTTCTAAAGAAATACTATACGAAATGGTCTTGAACTTTAGACATGCAAAGAAAATTTGTTAACTCACATTTTTCACTATTGATTTAGTCATGAGTGTAATTAGGGGGTCAACTAGAAATTGAAGAAAATCTCAAAAGCTTCGAATCACCTTGTATCATAAAATATTACGTATGATTTATAACTTTTACACATTGTTACACTCTCTATATTCATTAATTGTACGTTTTGTTTTGAGAATAGCACAATTATTTAGGCAGATTCAATTTTTTTGTCAAAAAATATTAATATTTTTTGCAAGGCTTTTTCTTATAACGCAACTATATTTCTATAAAATTTTACTAAACATGCAGAAAAATTAACAAAACATTAAAGAAACATTATTCTGAAACACAAAATTTACATATGTAATATTCGCAGTGATATGAGCATTTATAGTAAATATATCTGTACTGCACATGCGCAAAAGAAATTTTTTTTTATTCCATAGGTTGGAAACTAGATATATGGGAAACTTATATAAAAAATTCATTTGAAGAGCGTAAAAATTAAGCAAATTGTAAGCAAAAGAACGAGCTGGATTTTAGATTTTTTCCAGAGTTAAAATTTCATAAGTGGATTTTCAAATGTTGCGTATTTAATTTGAAGATACAATTATTTCAACTACGTTACAACACTTCTTTTTTTCGAAAAACGCCTTATGAGCTCACGTATATTTGTAAAAATATTTTATAAATTTATTGAAATATTTATCCAGTGTCTCTGTAAATTTTCCATAATTCTTAGTTAAAAGCAAATAATCGAGATTCTCCATGTTTATTTTGTACATTTATCTATGTTTTTTACTAAATTTTTCCATATAAATTAAAAAATAAATGTTTCTACTTTAACTCATTTTCCGCTGGTGTTGCGTTCACGCAACACCAGATGTAATTGCGTTTAGCAGTTAAATAAAAGAGATATTTTATATTAAGTAATGTTTTTAAGTACGGAAAGGATAGCTGTTTATTTTATTACAAAATAATTTGATCTGAAAAATAATTTTATATTTAAAAATAAATTTCAAACTTGAAGCACTAATTAATGCAAAACTTTTGAAAATCTTCATATATGAATAAGTTTGCATAGCTTGTAAAAAAGAAAAAAAAATGTTTCATAATGAAATAATTATTTTTGAAGTCATCTGTAGTTTTTGCTGTTTTATGCTCCCTCAAGGAAATATCCGTAAACATTTATTTGTATTCAGTCTATACTCTTATTCCACTGTATTTAGTAATATAAGACTAATTTTAATAATTTTATTTTAAGTTATTGTTATATAGGATCAAAATAATTTATTGTTTGAATTTAAAAAAAAAAATCATTATTTCTAGTTTTCGCGGTTAAAGGGTTAATGAAGGTATTCTAATACAATTTTTATTAAAATCACACAAACAACTGTATAAAAAAATCATATTTACTGATTTTTTTTTCCCTACTGAGTAAAATTAATGCCTGGACCGGGAGTCGAAACCCGGATCATTGACTTACACGGTCAAGGCTCTACCAATTGAGCTATCCAGGCCGACATGAAGGTATTCTATGTCACAAAAATATTCCGGCTAATAATTAATTTCAATAATATTAGACATTAGCATCCCATGGCCGTCTCAAGTTGAAAAATGCTATAATTATAGGTAATAAGTGTAAAAATAATATATAAATTTTATAAGAAAATTAAGTATGTGCTTTTTGAAATATTGAAGGTCAAATGTCAAAATGTTTGACCTTAAAATGAAAAGTTTTAAAAATATATACTTGTGATACATCATTTGCAAACCTGCATTATAGACTTTCTAATGATACCAATCTTATAGGCATAAGATAATTAGAAAACAAAATATGGGTACAATTGCAGTAGACGAATTTTGAAAAATTGGATTTTTTACCCATTTTTGGAGTCTTGTATAAAAAAGACAAAAAGAGGTAGAAACTTAATAATTGGTATACTTTATCTATAGAACAAATAAATGAGTCCAGTTTTATAAAAATCTGAAGGGGTCAGGTTTTTAGTTCTGTTGATTTGACATAAATGACCCTAAAATTAAATAATTTAAAAGTTTTAAAATTTAATATATGTATATAATATATTACTTTTATAGCACTGAGAAAAAAAAAAAAAACCTTCATTTATTTTACCTCTTCTAATATTGATCGTAACGTTTGCTGGTGTTTTTTTTTTTTTTTTTTTTTTTTTTTTTTTTTAGGAAAATCCCCTCGCTTCTCAAAGGCTGAATATAATTTAAACAATACAAAATGAACAACATATTTTTTTTTTCCTTACAGAGAATGGTAACAAAAGACACAATTGTGTCTCAATATAAAATAAATGAATAAAATATATTTATAAAACCTAATTGTATTCAGGCTGAATTTAAATAGTTTTTCGATAAATTTAATGGAATGATAAAAATCCTTTTTTATTTATTTATTTTTTCTTTAATAAAAGCTTTCAATGCACCAATTCCAATTTATTTGATGAATCCCCAATTTAATAATTTAATTCATTTTGGGATGAAGTTTTTTGTTAAACATAACAAAATGCGAGGATATTCATCTTTAGAATTAAACATGACAACGTTAATAATATTATATATATATATATATATATATATAGATAGATAGATAGATAGATAGATAGATAGATATATATACATATAATTTTGTACTTATATTGCTTGATTATTTTTTACTGTAGGGATATATTTAAATGAAAATATAACAGAAAATTTTTATTTGTTTTATTAGAATAAAATTAAAGACCTTCGATGAAAGAAAAAAGATTCAAAGATACTACGTTATTTTATAAGTAAAAATGAAATGTTATAGCACATTTCGCAATTTCTATGGAAACAGATATTTAATATAATGTTAAAGAAAAATAAGAAAAATAAATGATGAAAAGTGATGAAAATAAATTCGAAATATTTTAATCTAACTATATCATTTAAATTTTTAGTTGTTAAATCACTTGTTGCAAATACCAATGAATAGCTGAAAAGAATTTTAATATAATTTTAATTACACCTTTTAATTTAGTGAAATGATATTTTTTAATATAAATTCACACCCTTCAATATTCCGAAAAGAGTGTCTACATAGACAAAAAGAGATTATATAATAAAGAACTATTTTAAAGGTGTAAAAACCGTCGGTATATTAAGCATCATTCTTGTTTGGACATTTTTTCCCCTTCTGTATTTATAATTATGCTAACACCTTTTTTTTGGAAAGTTATGAATATTTTAAACTGTATTTTTTGAAAAGAATCATATTACACATTCATAATGAAAAAGTTAAAAAAAAATTTAATCAATTTTAGTTTTTTTTTTTTTTTTTTTTTAGTTTTATACAAAAGGATATTTTTCTTAATAATTAAAGCAATATTATTGGTATTGAAAAGCATTATACATTTTTGTTAAATTTAATTTAAATGATCAAATTAACACTTTTTAATATCAATGAAAAAAGTATTTTTCATTAAAGTATATAAATATTTACATAATTAGAAAATTAAATTTAAATTGTTATCTTTAATCAAAATAAATTTGAGTTAAGAAAAGAACTTTTTTCATAAGATCTCATACTTTTTTTCATAAGATTTTTTCTCCTGATCTCGCACCAATGAAAATGACTGTTTAATCGTCGAAAAGTGACTCGCCCCCTCCACTCACTAGTAACTTCGATCGATGAATTGTGGCATCGTGTTAAAACTTCATGAAGTGCTCTACCCGTACATGTCTTCCAATCGCTGTTCGATTCAATGCCTAGGCAGATATGTGCTGTTATTGCTCACAGAGGTCACTGCTTTATGTACTGTTTTCTCAGTACATATTACTCCAAATTTCCTGAAATTTTAATCAATTGTTCTTCCTACTATAATGTATGTGTCCAATAAATTTCATTCCGTTATTATTATTCCTTCTTGGTGTAGCAATTTTAATGGCCAGTAGTATATATATATATATATAGATAGATAGATAGACAGATAGATATGTGCATGTGTTATTATTTGCGAACAACTAGATGAATTAGGTGAAATGAATTTGGAATTTGGCATCAAATAATAACATATCTAACACCATACAATTAAAAATGTGAACAGTTGTTTCGAATCTATATAATTTAGCACGATACTTCATCCTCTGAAAAAAGGGTATACACAAGTTACTTATGAAATTGGTAACGCATGGTGATGGTGACTTAGAAGAAGGACATTAAAATTAGTATTTCCATGTTTGTTTTATTTTTTATGGAGATTAAAAGCCCAACCACTGTGGTGTTCTACTCTGTAATCTGGCAAATGAAAGACGCCAGGCTAGGACCCAGATCACGCTCGCCTGCCCAGATGTTAAAGTTTTACTTTTTTTTTTTTTTTTTCTTTTTTTTTTTCTTTTTTTTTTTTTTTTTTAATATATATATTCTGAAACTTGAGTGATTATAGGTGAAAGGTTTCCGTTATTCCAGTGCATGTTTTTGTTTTACATGAAGAATGAAAACCCAAAACCTGACTGTAAGTTTCTGCTGTTTAATACAGTCTCATATACATTAGGTGCCGGTTTCGGACCCGTAGTGCTTTTAGAACAGAGTTTTGAAATTTTCCGGGATTTTTTTTTTCTAAACTTGCATCATTACGAACTAGAGTCTCCTATAAGAAAACCCTATGGGGTTGTTTCCTCTAGGTCAAAGTCATTTCTCCAGACATTCGGCATTATTCCATAAATTACGTGTGGGGGTTATCGAAGCGGGGAATCCACCCTCTCCGTGTAGGATCAAAATTGTGATGGCATGTCCCCGGACCACCTCTAGGTGTGAGTCCCAGACCGTCGCCAATTGCCCATTGCGCAGCACTAGTGTGACGTAAAAACCAATCAATCAATCAGTCAACCAACAACCATGAATTGCGAATCACGCGTTAAAAATGAATTTTTTTTTTTTTTTTTTTTTTTTTTTTTTTTGAGGAAAAGAAAATTTTGCTGTGGATTAAAACTACTTAAATGTTTTGGTAGCAAATTTCAATTTTGTTTCCTAATTAAATAAAATTATTAATATTATTTAAAGAACTTAAGTAAGTATTTTCTCGTTGTTACCTATGTTAATAAACTATGTTAATAAACTATCTCCTTAAATTTGGTGTATTAGGACGGTTAAGCTGATTCTGGATATTAAAAGCGTTGACAGCATTTTTTAGGAATAGATTGTTTTAAATCAGATTTGTATCCAATGTTTTACATATGTATCCAATTTCGAAGTATCTACAAACCCAGATTCACACTTCTGACCTAACTTAGCACTTTGAATACTTAGACGAAGTTTAACTCAGCGATCTTTAATAAATTTAGAAGAAAATAAACATTTTATAAGGAATTGTTAATTTTTCAGATTATAATGATTTTTTTCCTTCATTTTTTTTTTCTACTAAAGTACGATTAATGCCCAATTCCAGTCATCCTCTAAAAATGTTATAATTTCCTGTTATCACCAGTGATAGAGTGAAAAGCTTACACCTTTTTAGTAAGAAAATAAAGAAAGAAAAAAAATCTCTATATTGGTAAAAATGTGAAGATTTAATTTACACATGTAATTTTTTTGTCAAAAATAATCAAAATTTCTTTTAAAATGGGATATACATATTTGCAAGAGATTTATTTATTTGCAAAATATAGGAAGAAATTTTAGACATTTCAGAAAGGATGTTAAATGTTTCAGGCAATAATGATTTTTCTTAATTATATCTTACAATTATTATTATTATCATTATATTTCCATAACATTATGACTGATACACATATCAAAGTCATTATATATATATACAGGACGGTTATAAATAAACTTCCCTTATAAACTGCATCCTACAGCGAAAACGGGTGAACGGAATGCAACGAAATTTGGTATATGACTATACACGAGATGCGCTCACGGAATTTCGAAAAACATTTAGTTCCAAAATGTCCACCAGAGAACACCTTTTTCGTAAAAAACATTAAATTTAACAAAACTAGTATGTTGTGGCCACCACAAGACTTTCTTCTATATTTTCCTATACAAATTCACTCAGTAACAATATAAAAAAAAATAAATAAAAAAATAAAAAATAAAAAAATACGATTTTTTTTAATCGATAACTTTGCTTTAAATTATCACATATTTATCGATCAACCATTCGTTTTAAAGGTATTGACGAGACCTTTCGAAAGATACCCATCTCGGAAATTTACCCTCCCCCCCGGGGTACTTCCCCCCAGGGGGGAAGCGATGCCCCCACATGCACAATTTTTTTTAATTAACTACTACTATTATCAATAATTCATATTAATTGTAAAATTACAGGTTAAGAATAACTCTCATAATATGCATTTATACGAAATTTTTTCCTATACTGCCATGTTAAAAATTTAGAAAAAGTACGATCACAGCGCCACCTGTTGAGCGATTGATCCCCAAATCTAATCAGCACCAGTTTATGTCAGGGGCCAACTAAATACCAAGTTTGGTTAAATTTCGTTTAAAAAAATACAATTTTTTTTCAAAGTTTTTTTTTTTCGTGAAAAGCAGAAAAAATCGATAACTTTGTTTTAAATTATCACAGTTCAACCATTCATTTTAAAGGAATTGACGAGACCTTTCGAAAGATACCGATCTTGAATATTTACTCCCCTCGAGAGGGACTTCCCCCCCCCCAGGGGGGGTGGCGAGGATCCTACACATACAAAATTTTTTTCCCAGTGGACTATCTCTATTATAAATAATTCTTGTAAATTTCATAATGATTACTAAAAAATAATTCTCTTTATGCACATTTATACAAAAATTTGTCCTATATCACCATGTTAAAAATTTAGAAAAAGCGGGATGGCAACGCAACCTGTAAGACAATTTTTACCAAAAGTTGATAGGCACTAATTTATGTCAAGGTGCAACTACATACCAGTTTGTATGAAATTCTGTGCAGTAGTTCCTTAGATACAGTTGCCACAAAATTTTGTCACACACACGCACAGACTGACAGACAGACAGAAAGACAGACAGACATTTTCTAAAAATGTTCAAGTCGTGTTCTACAGCTCTCAAAACGTGTAAATCCATCAAAAACCCGAGGTCGAAAATTTTTACGAATCCAATACTTTCTTCTATTGAATATAGAAGAAAGTAATAAACGACCAAAACATAACAATGAATTTAATAAAAATGTATTTAATGACATTTTAATTTTAATAAATTATATAAAATTATTATTTTACATAATGTTACTTTCTGTAAAACTAAAAATATATATATTATTTTTAATTATATTTTATTTGATTAATTTAATTATATTTTATTCAAAAAATCGTTCCAACATACTGTTATGAAAATTTAAATATGCGTTTAGAATAATATGAAATGCATGTCTTTAATTTTAAAAAAGATTTGAAATGGTATATACCTATAAGAATATAGTCTAGAAAAAAATCTTAAGACGTATTTTACAAATTAGACACATTTTTGAACGTATGTCGAGGAACGTTACAGTTATACATTTAAATGAACGAATATAAAATAAATGACTTTAAATATTGAAAAAAAAAAAATCAATTTTAAAATTGTTCACTCATTAGAAAAATTAGCATTGAATACGTCCGCGACATAAATTTTGAATAAAAACCTTAATTAAAGACATATTTATAAATTTATTGAATTTATTTTTATCATTTATAATACTGCGATAATTTATCAGGATTGTAAAATATGTCTTTATATTAGCCCTACGTCAGGGGAACCCGTAGGACGAACAAAATCGGGTGCACCTGCCTGCGCGGCCAGGTAAATACTTTATTGTTAAAATACTTGTACTACAATCAATAAATTCACACTTATGCATCAAATTTTCGTTTATTACTTTCTATTAACTCCTAATAAGGTCACCATATGGGTGTTATTGAATTGAAAATCATGTGCAGGATATTTAGAGAATGAAAACCAGAACGGGCCTCTCAGGCAGTGTGCGCCCGACGGAGGGTTAAACATTTTCTTAACGTATCATTGATAAAGTTAACGTTTAGAAGGTTTTATGTTTGAATTAGGAAATTTCCTTTCTGAAACCTTGATAATATCATTATAAAAAGCTTCGTTGAGGTGGTGTAGTGTTAGGTTTAAGTTCCATGGACTGTCCGGGAGTCCTAGGCCTGAGTCGTGTGTCTTCCATGAATTCAGAAAAAATTCTGTAACTTAGATCTCGAATCTAGATTGTGGCTCTAGTAAAGACAGTTCCCTGTCATCTTTATAAATTCTAGCCCCCATTGAAAGCGAGCTCTAGAAACCCCTATTAGAATTCTAGACTGTTTGTCTATATTATCGAGGTCAAACTTATTTAAAAATCTCTGCAAATAAAAGTGTACACAAGAGGCAAGCTCTAGAAACTATAATCTTGGTTTATGACCCAGTTCTAGAATGTCAAGTGATAATTTCTGGCAGTGCAAAGGATTCAGAATATTTAAAATATTCAGAATATTGTTTCACCATCTAGAAATGTATATACACTAGAAATTTTTGATCATTTCGTCTATTCAGCTTATTGGCGTACCTCATACGCATAGCTCAGATACTATATGTCTAATTTAGGGATTTAGAAACTGACCACTTATTCGTTCTAGAGGAAAGCGGTATATATATTTTTTTCCTCTGTGTTCTCAGCCACTTGTGGGTCGATTTGTCTATCTAGAAAAATAGAAACGAAATAATGTGTCACTTTCCTTATAGTAATCACGTTTGAATTTTAATAAAAAAAAATAATACTGTTTGAAAGCAGATTTCATAAAAATATCAGCTTTGAAGAATTGAGGCATTGACATTAGGTAAGAGTCAAAATCATCATAATTCACTCTTTGAATTTTTAACTTGAAAATGCACATTTATCGCATGCGAAAATGGAAGAAATAGACGAAAAACAAGTTCTATCATACTAAATTAAATTCTGTTATGTTCAGAATGTCTTATCAATTACGTAGAAAATAAAAATAGCCCTCTTCTTCTTCTTCTTCTTTTTTTTTCTTTAAGAGTTAAGTGTACTAAAGTACTTTTTTTTTTTTTTAATTAAATATTTAATCTATACTTTGTACCCTGATAAGATTTTCAAATAACACCTTTTACCCAGAAAAATATTTTAAATCTTATATACAGACATTTAAAAATTAAATTTAAAAACATTTATTTTTTAAAACTAATTTCGCATTGTGCTTTAAGAAATACGATCTAATGTTCTTTCATTTAAAGAAGGAAATACCTTTACAGATTTCTTTTCGAAGAATTCTAATTCTATTGCTGAAAAGGTTAATTAAATGAACGTATTTTTTTTATTAATGTCCTGAGAAATAAATCCAATTCCTTTAATGTGAAGTTTTTATACTATATTTTATAAAGAAATACCTTTCTTTAATTTATAAGAGCTAAAAATTTGTGCATTTAACTTTTGGATTTAAAAAACACATTTAGGCATCAATGAATTTATATATATATATATATATATATATATATATATATATATATTTCAAAGTAAAAATTAATAAAAAAATTTGTTCAAGTAAAACTTTATTACGTTTTTCATAATAAGAACAAATGAATACAAGCGTACTTTTATCTGTTTTTACAAAGTGTTGAATTTGAAGTTGAATTTCAAAAGGAAATTACCTTTTGTTCAACCGATACAAAACAAAGGAAAAAAGGAATCTAAAGTAAATACTTATTATTATTATTATTATTATTATTTTCACTAATTGCTAAATCGCATTTGCCATTAAATATTAAACATTTTACTTAACTTTCAGCATGTACTTTGAATTTACCATATATAGATATAGTCTCATTTATATATAATTTAATTATTATTATTATTATTATTATTTTCAACTTCTATTTTTTTTTCTTTTTCAATTAAAAAAAGAAACCATAAAAAACTTTAAATAAAATAGAAATATACTGTTTTGGTGCTTTTACTTGTTTCTATAAATTTATTTTCCTTTGTTTCTCGGGCCCACCAATGGCAGAGATGGTCTGCGCTTAAAGCTTGTAGATGTGAGGTACCGGGTTCAATCCCAGGTCGTGCTCATCGACATAGTCGTTTGGTGTTTTCCGTGGTTTTCTCCGAACCTCATGTAAATAGGGGCTGGGACCCCTTAGAAGGACCTTCCAAGAGGGCATTCCACCTATAGGCGTAGGAAGCTAGCGTAGTCAATCGTCATTAAAAACTACAAACAGCCTTCTTTTTTTCCACTTTTTTACTTTCTCTTACCCATAGGGTCGAGAAAGTATTGTTTTAGGGTCAAATTTTCGAACGTGAGTTTTTGTTATATTTGCATGTTCTGATGTCCCCTGAATACGAAAATCATGTTTTTAAAGAATTGTCTGTGTGCCTGTCTGTGTGACTGTGTGGATGGATGTCTGTGTGTGCGTCTGTGTTTCTGTGTGGATGGATGTCTGTGTGTGCGTCTGTTTGTTATCTCAAAAACAAATTATGGCAGAAAGTTTAAACTTGGTATTCTAAATGTGTATCATATAGGGATGCTACAGTAAGCTTTTCGCTTTATCAGCACATCTCAAGAACAAATAGTAGCAGAAATTACAAACTCGGTATTCTAAATGTGTATCAATGCTACAATAAGCTTTTCGTTGAGATGAAGCAAATGGTTCATGTACAGGGACACTCAAAAGTATTGAAATACATTACGTGTGTGGGGGAAATTGCAGGTAAGTAAAATTTAACATCTATAGACTGCACTAAACCAAATGAAACGAATATATATTTTTTGTAATATAGTAATATATGAATAAAATTGTGTGTAAGTAAGAGCCCCGCCTCCCCCCTGGGGGGGGAGTAAATATTCATGATGGATATCTTTCAAAAGAGCTCGCCAATGCCTTTAAAACGAATGGTTGAACCATCGATCTGCGATAATTTAAAGTAAAGTTACAGTTTTTTTTTTTTTTAACATTAGAATAAATTCAACTTTTTTTTTTTTTTTTTTTTTTTAATTTAGTGTTATACTGCTTCTCTAATATGGAAATCATCTGCATTATAATAAAAATATTTTTTTTTAAATAATATTTTTATAGATTAAAAAAAAAAAAAAAAAAAAAAAAAAAAAACAGAATTATTTTTTAATAACCGAATTAAATTCTATATAAATGTAGGTGCATTAATGAAACGGGGAGTTGAAGGGGGCGGTAGCCCCCTCACACAGAACTAATTATCACATAAAACTCTTCCGAAGTCTAATTTGAATTGTTTAACACAGGTTTACATAACAGTACTCGTTATCTTACCTCTTAATCTGCAATCTGTATTTATAGTATTAAATTTCAGAGTAAGATAAAGTCCTGTGAGTGACACACCAGATTAGTTTTTTTTCTGAAAATAAAATTATCCTTTAAGCTTCTTTTATCATTATAAGTTCTTTTTTATCATATTTTTACTCTATTTTCATTTACTTAAAAATAATTATAAGACTTAATGTTTATATAAATATTTAGGTTCATATATTATAGAATATATATTTCCCCCCTAGTTTTTGTAGTTTAAATCAGAACTATGTGAAACAACATATTTGAGCAATTTTTATAAAAATATACTTTAACACAGAAATACTAAAAATTTAATATTACAATATTTTTCGCACATATGCGTAAGCAGTGAGTATGGTAATGAGAACTAACGACTTTAGAAGGAAGCTCTTTCAAAATCCCATTGTGAAGCGGGACAAATGCTGTCACAGCCCCTTTCTAAAGGTTAAAAGCATTACATTATATCTGCAGTGATAATGGGAGTTCAACAATTTCATCTATGTTCTAAAAGTGCCAGCTTTTATCAAAATGTTACAAGTAACCTTTTAACAGATTTTTTATCCTGTTTCCTTAAGGTTATCTGTACTTGAACATTTTCCTGTAAAAGTAAGTTGCAAAATTTTTGTTTCATCTTTTGATGAGAAAGCTTTGGCAAACCCCTGGAGTTTATTTTGCAACATTTATATCATTCAAATTTAAGACATCATTAAAAACAGTTTGTGATCTTTCAGTCTCTTTATTTAAAGCCCGGTTACTTAATCCAGATTAAAAAAAAAAAAAATCCTTTTTAAATCTCAATTGTTTTGTTCTTTTCATCATTAAAAACACAAAAATTCAATTCGACAAAATTTACAAACATTCGTGCGTTTATACTCTAGAGCATAAATCATTTTTAGAGCATTAAAATAATCCACGAAAAAATGTTATTAAGTTTTTACTGGTGAGATCAATGCTTTTACAAGATTAAATAATTTAGGTTGTTTTAATTTTCTAGTTAATTTTATTATAGAGCTGATTGATTAAAATGTTTGTCCATTGCTTTAGTCCTACTAAGTTATTAATGATCCTTCCAATGCTTGTTTTATAGAATATATTTACGAAAAGTTAGATTATTTTTAACTCGTCTTAAAATTTTTATATGCGCAGCATACTTTTTTTTTTTTTTTAATGTAAAAATTGATAATCTATCTAAATGAATAAAATATATATACAGGGTGATTATAATTAAAGTTACGATTTGAAAACGCTATAATATTAAAACTACCCAACAGAACGATTTGATTTTTTATCAGTGCAATTTTTAAGCAATGAAATTTTATTTGGGGGAAGAAAAAAGTACTTCCACCACGTTCCTACAGATGGGGTCGCCAGGGTAATGTTAAGATAAACGCCTAAATGGACTCATTAAACACAGGAATGTTGTTAGCAACACAATGGAATTTGATGATAGACTTGAATGAACAATAGACTTCAAGGGTTTACTACAATTTTTTTAGCAAAAAGACACGAATACTTGTTTACAGCGGAAATAGTCATAGTGAAAAGAGTAAAATAGAAGCTTCATGAAACAGATACTTTACGGATAATTAACGGCGCATTTTGAAAGTTGTTGTTTTTTATTTTTATTTATTTATTTATTTATTATTATTGTTATTTTTTTTTTTTTTCCAAACAAAATTTCATTGCCTCACGATTGCTCTGGTAAAATATCAAATCCCTCTGATGGGTAGTTTCAAAATTATAGGTTTTGAAATCGTAACTTTAATTATAATCACCCTGTATATGTGTGTGTATGTGTATAACATAACGTAGAATAAATCTATGTTCGATATTATTCTTAGATATATATATAATTTTCAAGTTCACAATATATGGACAGTGATCACAAGAAAGAAAAAAAAAAAAAGAAAAGAAAGAAAGAATATGACACAACTACAATTGAAAAATTTTTTGCAGTCGATTATTGATAATGATGGGGATTATTATTATTATTATTATTTAATATTTTTCAATACTTAATCACAGGACTGATACAATTGACTTTTTACTACTTTCGACACATTATTTTCAAGACAAAAAATATAAATAAATTTACGCAGGCAAAGTGCAGATTTACCTGCAAAAATTAAATATACATTATTATTATTATTATTATTATGGAAATGTTGATGCGAAAATAATATAAAAAAAAGTCGCCTGTGCCAACTTTGTAATAACTTATTTAGCAATTGTCATTTAAACACTCGCAGTGTTCAACAGGAAAATACTCATCACGCATTAAACATATACGTAGGTCTTTGACTAATCGATTGCTTTGATAAATTTGTTTAAATGACAAAAGCTGGATGAAGCTGGATGGAAGACTGTAGAAAGCTGTAGAAGACATCCAAACTAAAAATAAATAAAATAAAGAATGAAACTTATTATATATAACTTTATTATATATATATATATATATATTCATGAGATCCGGTATTCTGTCGTCACTTTATTGTACAATTTAAGCAGAAAATTGGATGCTTAATAATGTATTTAAAAGCATAAACAATTTATAAATTTTAATTATTATATGAAAAATTTATTTCGTAATAATTATTTTGTATGTTTCTGTGAACAAAATGTTTAACAATTTAAAAAACTAGAATGTTCTGGCCACCACAAAACTTTACTTTCTTCTATATTTTCCTATACAAATTCACTCAGTAACAATTAAAAAAAAAAAAAAGTTATTTTTTCTCGTTAAAAATTTATCGAAAATCGTTTCTCGTTAAAACAAACGATGCCCCCACATGCACAGAACTTTTTTTCTAGTTAACTACTACTATTATTAATAATTCATATTAATTTTACAATCACAAGTTAAAAATAACTCTCATTATGTACATTTAAACGAAATTTTGTCCTGTACTGTCATGTTAAAAATTTAGAAAAAATGCGATCACAGCGCCACCTGTTCAGCGATTGATCCCCAAATCTAATCAGCACCAGTTTATGTCAGGATGCAACTAAATACCAAGTTTGATTAAGTTTCATTTATTGGTTCGTGAGATACAGCGTCCACAAGAAACGTGATAAACACAGAGAGACAGACAGACACACAGACAGACATTTTCTAAAAACTATCAATTCGTGTTCAGGACACCCCAAAACGTGTAAATCCATCAAAAAACGGAGTTTTAAAATTTTCCCGAATCCAATACTTTTTCTATATTACATATAGAAGAAAGTGATAAATAATATATATATATAATAAGTACTTAAATTTTTTAATATAAATGATTTTTATTATTATTATTATTATACGACAATTAATAGTCTGTACTTTATCCCAATTGTTTTCATGAAAGATAATAAATAATAAACTTGAAGTTCTTAAATACTTTCGAATGAAATTAATGAAAACATTCTAAATAAGAATTACGTTGATTGTACATTTTCGAGTTAAATTAAAGTTTGTTATTAATCCTTAAAGATCTAAACAAATTTAAAAGATTAATTAAAAAAGTCATTTTCTACCAAGACAGTTTTTCAATCAGCCAGGAATTTTAATTTGATACTGAGTGTGTCAAATTCTTTAAAAAAGAAAACGAACTTTTTTAATTAAAATGAAATTTCAGGATTTGAAAGTGTTAAATTTAATCATTCAAGGGCTATTGATAGTTTTCTATATTTCCTTTTGTGAAAATGAAAACTTTTTTTTTCTTTTTTGAAGCATGTAATTAATAAGTACTTCTGCTGCATAGAATTCAGATTTTAAATTGAAAAATTCTTTTGTTGCACTTTACAGATTTTCTACGGTATGTACATTATTTAAATATGGCATTTTATATTTCATAACAATATTACAATTACATTAAAAGTTGTTATTAAATTTAAAACTTTGAATCAAAATATTTAGATTTTTTTCCCTTTCCCTTTCCCTATTTAAATTTACTTGACTAATTTAATGTAGCTCTGCATATTGAATTTAAACTATGTATACATCACGTAATATACTTAAAATTAGCATACGTATAAACTGTAATCTTATACTATTAATTGAACAATATTTGTATATATATATATATGAATATGTCACTGTTCTCGATGACTTTAGCTCAGACAGTCACGTGATTTAACACAAAGGTGCCCTCCGTAATTATGCACATCGAAGTCAGATTTTCTAATTTTTTATTAGTTTTCTTTTAATTAATAAAAATATTAAAATAAAAATTCCATTTCTATAATGACAAGAATGGAGAATCTTAGCAGAGATTTGATTGGTTTATTTGATTTTCATTGATTTGAGTGTATTTTACACTGAACAACAGCTACGTTATGAGGAATTACAAGAGATTTGATTAGTTTATTTGATTTTCATTGATTTGAGTGTATTTTACGTTGAACTAGAGCTAAGAGGAATTACGAGAGATTTGATTGGTTTAATTGACTTTCATTAGTTTGAGCGTATTTTACATTGAACTAAAGCTACGTTAGGAGGAATTACGAGAGATTTGATTGGTTTATTTGATTTTCATTGGTTTGAGCGTATTTTACGTTGAACTAAAGCTACGTTGTGATGAATTACGAAAGATTTGATTGGTTTATTTTATTTTCATTGATTTCAGCGTATTTTACGTTGAACTAGAGCTACGTTATGAGGAATTACGAGAGATTTGATTGATTTATTTGATTTTCATTGGGGTGAGTGTATTTTACTTAAACTAGAACTACGTTATGAAGAGTTAAGTGAGATTTGATTGGTTTATTTGATTTTCAATGATTTGAGTGTATTTTACGGTGAACTAGAGCTACGTTTAGATTTTATTTAAAAATATTTGAATTTTTAATGTTTTAATATTATGCGCCTTTTACCGAGAACAAATTACGATTGGCGCCGCAGGCTCCGGAGAGCGTGTTTTTTGGTAAAACATTTCAGCTAGCTGGTGAAGCCAGCTAGTGTATAATCTTAAATTAAACAAAGTAAGAAAAACGACAAACACTATTTGAAATGTACGGCACTGAAAAAAAAAAAAAATAATAATAATAATAATAATCCCGTGACTGACATGTAGAAACTAAATTGTGCCTCTAGGAAAGTATTTCCATTTCATCCTTATAAATTTTTGTTTCCATTGCTAGCAAGTTCTAAAATCTCCTATTAGTATTCCAGACCGTTTTCTTATATTACCGTGGACAATCTCGTTTAAAAATATCTGAATATAAATGGAAACACAAGAAGGAGTTTATCAACTAGAATTTTGTTTTATGAATCAAATCTAGAAAATCAAGCGAGAATTTCTCGCAATACAAAGAAATCATAATATTCTTAAAATTGTTCATTATTTGGAAAAGTGTAGACTAAAAGTTCTCGATCATTTCGTCTATCCAGGTTATGTGTTTTCCTTATATGTATAACACAAAAATTTATATTTCTAGTTTAGGAATTCAGAAAATAACTATTGATTCGTTCTTGATGAAGTCGGTATATTCTTTTTCTCAATGTGTAATTTATTTTTTTCGAATCTACCTGTAATATATCTTAATACTCTTGTGTGTCAAAATTTTTGTGGTATTTAAATTTTTTGTTCATAATGTTTAAATATCGGTTTTTTTTTTTTTTTAATCTGTCATTTGTTGTTTAATTATAAATATTCTCATAAAAACAATGCGTGTAGACATTCATTATCAGTATTTCATTCAATATCGTACTTTCATATTAAGATTTGACTTCAATTTCATAGCTATAACAATTTATCGATAAAAAATCTTGAACTATAGTATGGAAGGCATAAACGAATTTTTAAAAAGGATAATTTAACAGTAAATATGACGAAAATAAATGAATTCTCACCTCTCACTTCAAACGAATAAAATAAGATAATTTAAAATAAAATTAATATATCCTCATGTAAACATATTGTTACTTAGATCTTAACAAATATCACTTGATACAAGAACACATTTTCATACAATCAGTAAAAGGATTCATAATTCCACTACCATTTTACTATTTTCACTTATTCTTTTACTTTTTTGGGGGGTGGGGGGAGAGGGAGTGCACAATTCATTCAGTAGGCATTGAAAGCAGCCTCAAAATGTATTAAATTAAACACATGATTTAAATTGAAGGATTGTGATATAGTATGTGGACTGTTGTTAAACGACAAAAACTGGTATGAAAGCTAGACATGCAAGAGATAAGAGAATTCATAATTCCTTTACCATTTTAATATTTTCATTTATTCTTTTACTTTTTTTTGAGGGGGGGGGGGGAGGGGGAGAACAATTAATTAAATGGGCATTGACAGCAGTCTCAAATGTATTAAACTAATTACATGTAGTTAAATTGAAGGATTGTGATATAGTATGTGGACTGATGTTAAACGATATAAACTGGTAATAAGGTTAGACAAGCAAGAGATGATAACTTTGAAATGTTCTTTTCCAAATAATGTGAAAAGTAAACAGTAATAGATATGTTTATTTATTTTATCTGTTAAATTAGATGAGATTAAATTAGGGTTAAGTTAGGGTGTTTTATTTACAAATACTTTTCTTGCATGTGTGTGATCAGAAAGTAAAAATTAATTTTAAAAAAATTATACAAATAATAATCTTTTTTTTTTTTTTTTTTTTTTTTTTTTAATATCTGAAAGAATTATTTTTAAACCAATAACACTGTACTGCAAAGAGTATCTAATGAACTTTTAAATATGTCTTACCTAAGGTTCTTTCATTTCAATTGAAATATTATCAATTCCATGCGATTCTTTTAAAGTATATTTCTCTTTCCGTTTAAATGGAATTATTTTTCCATTAGAATACTTGTTGAATGTCTATTCTACATATTTATTGAACATTGTCTTTTAAATGTTAACTTTTCGAGCTAAAGGTATTCAGAAATTTTAATTGATAGGTCTCATGTAAAATTACACAGAAAAGTAAACGGATATGTTAAAAAAAAAAAAAAAAAAAAAAAAAAAAAAAAACTATTATATATATATATATATATATATATATGCACTGTAATGATTAATATTAATTTAATTTATTATTAACGAAAATATATTTGCAACGTAGAACACTTTTTCTAAAACAGAAACATTCCAGAAAATTTTTGAGTGGAAGGCTGATTTTTTATGCCAACTATGTGAAAAATACTGGAGCCGGGAATCGAACCCGGGCCTTCCGCTTTATGTGCGGATGCTCAAACCATTGAGCTACCCTGGCTGATTACCAGCTTGGCATTTCTCACTTAACATTCGTTGGCAAAGTTCGTTGGTAATCACCCAGGGTAGCTCAATGGTTTGAGCATCCGCACGTAAAGCGGAAGGTCCGGGTTCGATTCCCGGCTCTGGTATTTTTCACATAGTTGGTATAAAAAATCAGCCTTCCACTCTAAAATTTTCTGAAATGAACTTTCAAGGTTGATGAATAAATTTCTAACTTAAATATTAAAATTTCGTAGTCTATTGGAGTTGTGCCATGAATACTAATGTCACTTGATATAGCTGTGTTTACAGACTCGGTGACTTTGCCAACGAATATTATGTGAGAAATGCTAAGCTGATAATCAGCCAGGATAGCTCGATTGCTTGAGCATCCGCACGTAAAGCGGAAGGGACGTGTTCGATTCCTGGCTCTGGTATTTTTCACATAGTTGGTATAAAAAATCAGCCTTCCTCTCCAAAATTTTCTGAAATGAACTTTCAAGGTTGATGAGTAAATTTCAAAATTAGAAAAATTCCTTTTAAATATTTATCAATAAATTAAATATTACATTTATATAAGAGTTATTGTAAATTTAAAGAGACGCTGAATAAATATTTCAGTAAAATTACAGAAATCTTTCACAGTGCACAATAAAGAGATTATAAATCAGAAATTGATGCATACTATTATTTGCTTTTTCAGTTCTAATATCAGTTAAAAACATTCACTTCAATTTACATGATATTTTAAAAATAATGGCATCATATTTTACAGATTATTACCTTTATCATAATATTTAGTAGTCCAAAACATCATAATTCTTTGACTCAACAATGTATCACCTTATAGGAAATTGAACACTGTTTCAAGATGATGGGGTAGTCAACGAATTGTACCTACTAAACATAAAAAAGTAAATAAAAGAATAGTGAAGATGTAAAAATGGTAAAAGAATTATGAATTTTGTTAATATTTAAAATAAATTCATTCAGAGGATATTCGTAAGCCCAAAATAACAAAATCGATGTATTTTAGTTGGGACAGAATCTTAAATTTTATTTCAAAATAAAAAAAAGAAAGTTAATTTTTTTTATTTATTTGTTTGGAACTATAAATGAAATTTTATATTTCACAGTACGAATTTGCAGTTATTACGTCGTCATTTTCTGTTAAAGAATTTCATATATATACATATATATACTTGTTCCAAACAAAGGATAAGATTTTACTTTTATTATCTCAATACATTGTTTTAGGTATGACGTCAAAGTCTGGCTCATGCCAACGAGTAGCTCATACCAGAATTGTGATCGCTCTTAAATGAATGACATTGCTTATTATGAAAGGATTAAAAGAATTCAGATTCTAAAATTATTATTACAAATTAATATTAAGTGATATCTTAATAGTATTATCTCTGAATAAATCTTAATTTTAAGAACAACTTTATGAGAATTCTATTTCAGAGCCCAGGTAAAGTTAGTTTTCCAACAAAACACGTCGTAGCACGGGAATCGGATTTAAGAATAAGTTTCAGAATCAAAATTATGTAATAGTCAAAATAGGCGGCAAAACATTGCGAAATACTAAATCCCAGATGTCCGGGTTAACCAATAATAAAATGTAGGCGGGATTTTAGATCAATTAATTATCCAATAAGAATTCATATTAGGAGTTTAACCTCGCCCCAAAATAGCCAAATTCAAGCGGGAGCACACGAAAATTGATGCCTTTTTCATGCCATCTTCTGCTTAATTAATCCACGTCAATAAAAGTTAATTTAACGGCCCCAGGAGGGGAATTGTTTGCGGTTTCGCTGTTAACGGGACGGTTTCGCCCGGACTCGTCTACGAATGTACATGTCAGCATGCTTAGATTAATTGACTGTTAATAACCTGTAGAATGCCTAAGTGTCTTCAATAAAGCAACTGCATAAACTATTTTGGAATATTCATTGCGTGAACTATCTTGACTTTCTTTGAGTATGAAGTGACAGTAACTAATTAACTTCTTATTAACAATTCCTTACACACACACACACACACACACACACACACACACACATATATATATATATATATATATATTTGTTCCAATCAACGAATAAGATTTTACTTTTATCACCCCAACACGTTGTTCTTGGTATGACGTCAAATTCTTAAGACGAGTGTCTCATACCAGAATTGTGATCGCACTTAAATGAATGGCATTGCTTATTATAAAGGGACACAATAAATCATTCATAGTTTTAAAACACGTTGTCGATATTTTCTCTTAAAAATATTTTAATTTTCCTTTTCTAAATATACGAATTTTAATTAAAAATAAAAAAAATCGCATCTCCATGTTTAATAAAACTGTAGGAGAATGAATTCCTCCTCTTTACGTTTTGTAACAGAAAGATGTGACTTTGGATCCACTCAATTTTGTACACATGAGTTTGTTAAAAGATTTATTTGTGTACGAAGTCCGATTTTAAATTATAATTTTGTTTCTGTTTTATTTTACGTATTCTTATTTGACAGATTTCTTGAGGTTTTGCCTTAGAGGAAATATGTGTGTATTTACACGTGGAAAAGAAATAAGAAAAACCATTTTGTTAAATTCAAGTTATATTTTATTTCAACTTTTTGTCAAATCTGTGAAAAAAGTTACCATTGATATGAGGCAATACATATTTACATGGTAAATTATAACCCAGTGATTTAACAGATATTTTATATTAAAATGTATTCTAAGAATCATCAACTATAAGGCTATGATTTATTAAAAAGAAGGGGTGGTGTGTGTGATATATCAAATAAATAAATAATTATAATAAAAAAAAAATAGTTTGACACTTATTATTGCTGTATATCAGAACTTTTCCATTTATTTTCATCTTACATGACTACCGTTGTTAATGTTCTCTCATAATTGGTAATGAGATATTAATCCAATTTTTATATATAAAAAAAAGTTTTTTAAGTTCAGTAAATTTAAAATCTTTTAATTCATTAAAATTTTTATTTATTTATTTATTTTTAACTTAAAAAAAGTAATTTATCTTTACAGTTTCTTATTGTATTAAGTAGACATCTTATACACAAAATTTTAAAATGAATTATATTACTCCCTGTTAAAATTAACCCCTTACCTCTCCCCTCCTCAAGAAAAAAAAAAAAAAAAAAAATAGTAGATTGTAGAAAAACAACTTTTTTTAACCTCATATAATAAATTTCTACATTTTATTCAATGAAGAATGAGGCTGTCGTAAGGATAAACACCTGAAAAGACGTGATGATTATTATGAAAGAAAACTTGCCTTTCATCTTTCTTTATTTTCTTTGCGACATAGAACTAGCTACGAATTCCCACGTGGTCATAAGCAAATGACATCAGAATGACCAGAAAAAAAATATTAAAAGGATTTGATGGTGGTTGACGATTAAAAATAAATGTCTGATAAACTGAAATAAACTAATTACTATTTTTCCTCTCTCTCCTTTTTTTAAGCTATTGTATAGCTTTTATCGCGGGCTTTGAGCGCGTCGACCGAATCGAAAAATTCCGTAACGAAAAAAAAACCTAACTCAGTTCGGTAGACTTCGGCTGTACGAAGCTCGCACAGATCGAGACGAGCTGCTCCGAAATCGGACGAATACATAAGCAGCTGTTCGTGAGAAAGTATATAGGTGTATAGGTATCTATCATCTATGTACAACAGTGACTAAATGTACGCGTAAAATTTGTGTATAAAGTAGATCAGATAAAACTTGAATATCTCCATTCGACTTGCAGGCCTTTAAAACCTATTAAATACCTTTTTTCTATTAAAATTTGTTTTCTTATCATTATTGTTATCTTATCATTATTGTTATCTTCTTCATTAATATCAAAGAAAAAACTTGAATATCCCCATTCGACTTGCAGGCCTTTAAAACCTATTAAATACCTTTTCTCTATTAAAATTCGTTTTCTTATCAGTCACCACGCTCAAAAAGTGTAACTTGAATTAATATCAAAGAAGAATATCCCCATTCGACTTGCAGGCCTTTAAAACCTATTAAAATACCTTTTCTCTATTAAAATTTGTTTTCTTATCATTATTGTTATCTTATTCATTAATATCAAAGTAAAACCTTGAATATCCCCATTCGACTTGCAGGCCTTTAAAACCTATTAAAGACCTTTTCTCTATTAAAATTTGTTTTATATCGGTCACCACGCTCAAAAAGTGTAACTTGAATTAATATCAAAGAAAAAACTTGAATATCCCCATTCGATTTGCAGACCTTTAAAACCTATTAAATACCTTTCCTCTATTAAAATTTGTTTTCTTATCGGTCACCACGCTCAAAATGTGTAACTTGAATTAATATCAAAGAAAAAACTTGAATATCCCCATTCGACTTGCAGGCCTTTAAAACCTATTAAATACCTTTTCTCTTTTAAAATTTGTTTTCTTATCGGTCACCACGCTCAAAAAGTGTAACTTGAATTAATATCAAAGAAAAAAATTGAATATCCCCATTCGACTTGCAGGCCTTTAAAACCTATTAAAATACCTTTTCTCTATTAAAATTTGTTTTCTTATCATTATTGTTATCTTATCATTATTGTTATCTTATTCATTAATATCAAAGAAAAAACTTGAATGGCCCCATTCGACTTGCAGGCCTTTAAAACCTATTAAATACCTTTTCTCTATTAAAATTTGTTTTATATCGGTCACCACGCTCAAAAAGTGTAACTTGAATTAATATCAAAGAAAAAACTTGAATATCCCCATTCGACTTGCAGGCCTTTAAAACCTATTAAAATACCTTTTCTCTATTAAAATTTGTTTTCTTATCATTATTGTTATCTTATCATTGTTGTTATCTTATTCATTAATATCAAAGAAAAAACTTGAATGTCCCCATTCGACTTGCAGGCCTTTAAAACCTATTAAATACCTTTTCTCTATTAAAATTTGCTTTCTTATGAGTCACCACGCTCAAAAAGTGTAACTTGAATTAATATCAAAGAAAAAACTTGAATATTCCCATTCGACTTGCAGGCCTTTAAAGCCTATTAAATACCTTTTCTCTATTAAAATTTGTTTTCTTATCGGTCACCACGCTCAAAAAGTGTAACTTGAATTAATATCAAAGAAAAAACTTGAATATCCCCATTCGACTTGCAGGCCTTTAAAACCTATTAAAATACCTTTTCTCTATTAAAATTTGTTTTCTTATTATTGTTATCTTATTCATTAATATCAAAGAAAAAACTTAAATATCCCCATTCGACTTGCAGTCCTTTAAAACCTATTAAATACCTTTTCTCTATTAAAATTTGTTTTCTTATAGGTCACCACGCTCAAAAAGTGTAACTTGAAATTATATCAAAAAAAAAATTTGAATATCCCCATTGGACTTGCAGGCCTTTAAAAACCTATTAAAATACCTTTTTTCAAAAAATAGGGTTACATCATTAAAATTTTGTGCATCGAGGTTTTCGATACCTACAAATCGATTGCGGATATTTTTGATATATTCTCATTGCGGATATATTCTCATTTATTCAATAAAAGAAAAAAAATTTGTTTTCTTATCGCTCATCACGCTCAAAAAGTGTAACTTGAATTAATATCAAAGAAAAAACTTGAATATCCCCATTCGACTTGCAGGCCTTTAAAACCTATTAAATACCTTTTCTCTATTAAAATTTGTTTTCTTATCGGTCACCACACTCAAAACGTGTAACTTGAATTAATATCAAAGAAAAAACTTGAATATCCCCATTCGACTTGCAGGCCTTTAAAGCCTATTAAATACCTTTTCTCTATTAAAATTTGCTTTCTTATCGGTCACCACGCTCAAAAAGTGTAATTTGAATTAATATCAAAGAAAAAACTTGAATATCCCCATTCAACTTGCAGGCCTTTAAAGCCTATTAAATACCTTTTCTCTATTAAAATTTGTTTTCTTATCGGTCACCACGCTTAAAAAGTGTAACTTGAATTAATATCAAAGAAAAAACTTGAATATCCCCATTCGACTTGCAGGCCTTTAAATCCTATTAAATACCTTTTCTCTATTAAAATTTGTTTTCTTATCGGTCACCACGCTCAAAAAGTGTAACTTGAATTAATATCAAAGAAAAAACTTGAATATCCCCATTCGACTTGCAGGCCTTTAAAACCTATTAAAATACCTTTTCTCTATTAAAATTTGTTTTCTTATCATTATTGTTATCTTATTCATTAATATCAAAGGAAAAACTTGAATGTCCCCATTTGACTTGCAGGCCTTTAAAACCTATTAAATACCTTTTCTCTATTAAAATTTGTTTTCTTATCGGTCACCACGCTCAAAAAGTGTAACTTGAAATTATATCAAAGAAAAAACGTGAATATCCCCATTCGACTTGCAGGCCATTAAAACCTATTAAATAACTTTTCTCTATTAAAATTTGTTTTCTTATCGGTCACCACGCTCAAAAAGTGTAACTTGAAATTATATCAAAGAAAAAACTTGAATATCCCCATTCGACTTGCAGGCCTTTAAAAACCTATAAAAATACCTTTTCTCAAAAAATAGAGTTAGATCATTCAAATTTGGTACATCGAGGTTTTCGATACCTACAAATCGATTGCGGATATTTTTGATATATTCTCATTGCGGATATATTCTCATTTATTCAATAAAAGAAAAAAAATTGTTTTCTTATCGGTCACAACGCTCAAAAAGTGTAACTTGAATTAATATCAAAGAAAAAACTTGAATTAATATCAAAGAAAAAAAATACTGCATAAATAAAATAAATAAATAATTATAATTGCATAAGTTCATAAACAATGCTATGCAATAGCTTTACCGCGGCAGTCCTCGAGTGCCACACGTATTTATTTATTTATTTTTTTTTTTTTTTTTGTTGAAATTACGTTATACTTTAACGATTAAAAACAAAAAAATAATGTTTTTATTTACGTTCGAAATATTTTTAGAATGCCTAAAGTGTGAAAACTTTTACCTGATTTGAATAATATTTGTGATATTTTGTAAATAATTTAGAAACCAATAATTTCAATAAATTATTGTAATTACCTATAATGTATTGACATAATTTCAGAAATCAATTTCACTATTTTTATTTAGGCCCATATACACTCAAATTATATTAGTCGACTTTCACATACTTGTGTTTTCAATGTATCGGCTTATATACACACAAAATATATTAGTAAATATTTTCCTAATGCAATCTACGATATCAATTTAGGTGTATTGTTGTGATACAGTCTTGACTGAAACAAATAAAGTTCCAGAACAGTAAGGCCGATAAGAATTCAGATTAAAAAAAATAATACTAATTTTTCATATTGGCTATCTCACATACCAAGCTTATATATATATACTGTAGAAGATAAAGTTTTCAACTAAATGAGAGAAATCTTAAAATTGCAGCAACACCTGGTGTGCGATATGCACAAACATTAATGGATACCAATTCATATCAATGACCAACTAAATATGACTTAAATTCTGTGAATAATATATTGATCTAGAGCTGGCATAAAAATAATTTTGACACATAAACAGACCGACCTTTTTTACTAAAATGGTAAGATCGTTCATCTCGAAAAATCTCGAAACGTATAAATCTATTGAAAACAATAAGTCGATTTTTTTTTTAACTAATTCAGTGTGTTCTTTTGTAAATATAAGAAAAAGTAATAAATGCAGATTCTTGTAAATGTAAATGTAAATTAAATTAAATTAATGATATTTCTTTTGTTTTCTTTACCATTAAAGCACCTACATTCATAAAATGTTTAGTTATGCTATTATTACCTAAACGCATGTTATTTACGTAAGTTAAAAAATCTGTTCTTAATTTTATTCAGTAAACATCAACCTCAAAATTTCATAAAACTCACTCAAGTCTTCATTGAACTTTTCAAATGGAAACCTTGTGTACTTCAAAAAAACTATATTCAAATTTCTGGCAATACAGTTTTTTTTTTTTTTTTTTTTTTTTTTTTACTGGCTTATAATTCTAATCCACAGTTCAAAGTGCAACATTCATATTCAAAAGGCTCACAAATTCTTCACATGTAAGAATTTTAACATTTTATGTCAAACACTGGAGCATAGGGTGCTAATAACTGGTAAAATGAATGACTAGCAGTGTCAAACACTGGAACACAGGGTGCCAATTACTGACGAAATGAAAAACTGGCAGTGTCAATTATTGGAACATTGAGTGGATGTCAAATAATAATTCATAATAAAAGAATAATTGTTATCAAATGCATATATTTTAACACATATGTGGTTCTGAATTTCTTTGATATCATATGTACTAACTTAAGATTTCTAAAAATATTTTCTGATGACTAGAACATTTCAAACATCAGAGATTGCTCTAAAAGTGTCAATCACAGGTGCACTAACCCTACTTTGTTTTACGTATGTGTATGAGGAATTGATTTTCATTCTTCATTTGATTTTTTGTCAATAGTAAAATATAATATTGCCTTTACATTAAGTACATTTAATAGAAATGAATGCTTACTCTTAATTATGTCTAACCCTGTATATTATCTATAAATTATATACACAAACCACATATTTTACTTAATTTTAGCACTTTATGAAAACATATTTCTCAACCTGGAATACACTTCCAGCAATTTACGAATTGTATTGTAAATTATATCAGGTATTCATTTGGTAGCTCTGTAAAAAAAATATTGAAGGATTTTTATATCATATTTTGCACGGAAAACGTTGTCATGCATATGAAAAACGTATGCTCATTTCAGTTTGTTTAATGCAACCTATAAATATTAGACTGCATACATAAAACATTTCCCTCATAGTAATAATGTATTTAAATTCTCTTAGATGTCACTGTAGACGAACCATTTAATTTATTTCAACAAAATGTTTAGTATCATTATATGATACAGATTAATAATACCGAATTAGAACTTTTTGCCCTCATTTGTTCTTGAGATAAGCTGAAAAAAAAGGGCACAGAGGCCAACTGCTAAAATACCTGTTTTTCTGTTTCAGGTAATCTCAAAACGTGTAAATATGAAAAATTGATTTCGGACATTTGGCCCCAAAACATTTATTTTCTACTTTAAATTGGAAAGAGAAAGTAAAAATACATTTGTACTTTTTTGAAATATTATTTCAATCATACACAAAGAACAACAAACAATTGTGTTTTTCAAAAAATAGATAACAAAGAAGACTATACTGCTTTTTGAATCTTTCTATAAAATAAAAGCATAAAAAATCTTTACAAAGGCTAATTGTATTCAGAGAGCATTTTTCTTTTCTTTTTTTTCTGAAAACCAACCGAAACGGTAAAAATCTATCTTTTTGTGCATTTTTTTCTTTTTAAAATCTTTCAATGCAGTAATATCTAATTTCGTCTTTAAAAACTCACTTTATTCATTCAAAAAATTCGGATATTATATTTAAATCTTTTAATTTATGTTCAAAAAAGTGTGATGATATTCATCTTCAGAATCAATGATGAATTTTAATTGCAATAAAAAATATGCATATTTTTAAAAGTATGAATTTCAGCAAAATATTCTTTGCTTGATATTTTTTTATTTTTATTAATGAAAGAATATTTAAATTAAAATACAAAAGAAAAATTTGATTTGTTTTAAGAGAGCAAACTTAAATAATTTCGAAAAAAAAAAAAAAAAAGTATACAAATTTGCTTCAATCTATAAAGCAAAAATCAAATCTAGAAAAATATTTCTCGATTTCTCCTAAAACAAATATTTAATTTCACTTTAATGAAAAAAAAACCCTAATATAAATGCTGAAAATAAATTTGGAATATTTTTTTAACTATATCATTTTAATTTTCATTTATAAGAAACCTACAAATGAGCAGCTCTAAAAAATTATATTTTATTCCTTTTTCTTACCTTTTTCTATATAGAAAAAACAATTTTCTTTGTAAGTTCTCTCTCTTTGATCTCCCCAAACAGGTTGTTTAAATAAACAAAAAGAGGTAACATAGCAAACAATGATTATAAAATCTTATATTCGCTGATATTCTAAGCGATTTTTGCATTAAAATGTCTAATACTTTTTTTGTGTTATCTTTATAATTATGTTAATATGTTTTATGGAAATTTTAAACGTGTTTTAGTATGCATTTTAAACCATTGTCATATGCTTATAAGAAAAATGTTTTTTTTTTTTTTTTTAAAGGGCTTTACATAGTTTAGTGAATATTTTATTAGGTTTCTTTTAAGTTCTTTTTAGAAAATTATATTTTTTAAAAAGAAACGCAAAATAATATTATGATTATTATAAAGCTTAACACATTTTTACGTAAATTTCATTAACACTTTGAACGCCATGTCAGTCATTCTAGATTCTAGACATTTTGTCATAAGTACTGAAGAAATCATTTTGAAACTTTAGGAATGTGCAGAACATGTTATACTTCAAACATTTCAGTGAAAGTTTTACCCCGAAAGTAAAAGCGGTACCAATAAAAAATTAAAACGTTGCGCGCCCTGTCAGCCATCGGTGGCTGACAGTGTCAAATAAAGGTGCGATAAAATCGCGTGAACCATCGGTAGCGGATATAAAATAGTATAAAACTAAAAATATTGCATTTAATAATTGAAAATTTATAAAAATTTGCTTAATTTACAGGATAAATCATAACGGAATATCAATACATTTTAAGAATTTGCGTGGCGCTCAACGTGTTAAATAATCATATGAATACTGTTTTCAAAAAAAAAAAAAAAAAATCAGAATTGTATGTAAATATGTATTTGATTAAATATATCGATATTTAAAGTAAACCAATCTAAATTTAATTAATAGAAACAAACTGGAGAAAAAATGTAAAAAAAAAAAAAAAAAAAAAAAAAAAAAAAAAAAAAACACTTTATCGCTATTCAACTTCAAAGCATTTTTTCTTTTTAAAAAGAATATACAGAGATGAAAAGTTTCATTATTCTTAAATATCAACATTTTCATCGACTGCATGAAAATATCTTTTGAAATCTTTGCGAAACTAAAATACTCCTTAAATATCACGTTGATAATATATATATACACACACACACTAAGCGACAAAAAAAAAAAAAAAAAAAAAAAAAAGCCGCACTGCAGAAAAAATCACTTATAACGTTTTTATTTGTAATAACTTTAAAATTAATGTTTGAAACAAATAAAACTGTCTTGTTTGTATAATACCAAAGGGATGAAATGATACCTATGAACATTTTCGATTTAATAATTCGCTTTATTGCACTCTACGAAGTACTTTTTAAAAATCTGCATAAAATTTTCTTTTTGAACATAATGTAATAACCATACTCTTTGTATTCTATTATGATTTATTATACGAAATAAACAAGTTATACTTTAATATATGAAATAAAACTATTTATTTGTTAGATCTAAGCAATTTATTATTAAAAATATGTATTCTGCATTGGGTTAATTCCACATTTATATGGAATTACTGCTTTAATGCACAATGGCATAGTTTTATACAGTGTTTTAATATAAATCTCAGAAATTTCAATGTGTCAAATATCACAAATAGTTTTTTCTAGTTCTGGCAGAGTTATATGCTGCAAATTTCGAAACCTCTCCCCGCCTTTTTATAGACGAAACATTTTCGAGCGGATCGCGATTAGGACTATTTCCATGTCTGGTAAAGAAGAAATATTACTATACCTTTTGTAGGATTTAACTTAAAGGGAAAAAAGGTATGATTACTTACAGAATTATAGGCTCTCATGGGAATGGATAGGAAATTTTCACAATTTGAAGTGAACAAACTTACCACAGACGCCGTGTGGTAAGGTGCGTTATCATCTTGAAATGCTGTTTGCAGAAATGTCCAAGACACATCCAAAATAGTCGATCAGGTACTACCTTTATGAAGATTGTATCTTATTTCGAGTTAATTGATGTCTTGAGCATAAAAATTTGCCCGACAGTTTGAAAAATTATGCATCTCCGTACTGAGAATGTGTCACTGTTTTAAAAGTGCGATTTTCATTAAGTCAGTCATATTTTCGCTGTCAGATCTGCTTGTATTCCTTAGCTCGAAATAAGTTAAACTTGACTCAACAAAGAGTACCAATTGAGCCCAATAAGTAACTAACCATTTTTTTTTTTTTTTTAGCCATCTGAGGTCCCTTTTTCCTAATTCTCTTCACTAAGAATGGCATTTTTTCAAATTTTCAGTTATTTAAACCTGCTTTGTTTAATAGTTGCTGTACTATAGTTAAAGAAATTATGCTGCTAAATACTTTTTCTAAATATATTTTTTTCTTTCTAAATGTAATACAAATCGATTTTTTAAGGAATGGCTTTTTAACTTACGGTCATCTCGCTCGGATGAGCAATATGCCCTCTTAAATCCAAATTTCTAGTTTAAACGGCTACAAAATTTTATATCTTGCTAGAAACCCTTTTACCAATATTTCGTTAACATTTAATTATTTTGCCATCACACGTAATAAAATATTTTTTGATTTTCCTTCAAAAGTTAATACTTTTTGTGGCATCGTTAACTGCCTTATTCTTACTATTTTTGAAATATTTTCTAAAATTGCAGTTTTCCTGACAATTGCATTTTGTTTTTAACTCTGGACTCGAAGCTAAAGTGAATGTGGAGGACAACATAATAAAATCTATTCGAAAATTTGCTTTTTAAATGATAAAATTGGCGGTTGTAGAAGGCGAAAAGTAAAATATGAGAGTGCGTTTTTTTTTTCGCTTTGTGTATATAAATGATATCGCTCTATCATTAGAAACTGAATACAAAACTTTTAAAAATAAGAAATAGCAACCAAATAAGTAAAATGTTTGTATTATTAATCTTTTTCTTAAAATATTAAAAATGATGAAAAATCATTCTTTTTCCTTTTTCTTTTTATTCTTTTTTTTTTTTTTTTTTTTTTTGAATTTCTATTTGTTTAAAAATGTACATATATAAATGATGCAATGAAGACAAATATTAAGATTAATAATCTCACACTTTTTTAATTAGGTTTATTTAAAAATACTTTTGTTAATTAGGGCCAAAAATACGGATGGTGGAAACTTGATTACCCTATAGGGTATACTCTACAATGTCTCGCTATAGCAAACTGATATTCGTTACAGACAGATTTCCTTTTTGTAAAACCTTTTTTACCAAACCAGGATTTTCCAATGATTGGATTGATAACGTTCAGTCTACTGTTCTATCATGTAATACTTATCCTAAAATACACACACATATACACATATATATATGTATATATATATACACATTTCTTTGTGGTATAAGACTAATTAACTAAATATGGATACGATTTTTAAAAATATTATGTTCAAATATATTTTAGATTCCCGTAATTAAAAAATTAAAACATAAATCTATTTTTGAATGCATTTACGGTAAAAGAAATGGAAATCATGTACCGAAAATTCTCATATTGGAAAAATGATTTTTTTTTTTTCCTATAAAGACTATGATACCGATTTTTGGGAAAGAAAATTTAATATAGTTTTCTAAATCCTTTTTATTCGTAAACACAAGAACTAAAGAGGTATTCTTATTTCAAGGTTCGCTTTAGAGGAAAATAATAGGTGAGAATTTCTCACCCTTCTTCAAAAACAAAAAGAAACTTTTGAAAACTATGTGAGATCTCTGACAATTAATCGAGACCCTAAATAAACATTGAATAATAATAATAATAAATCTTTTCCATTGACACAGAAAATTCGTATCTCCAATTAATACGATTTTTTTCATGGTTTTCGATCTTTATGGTTTCTGTAGTGGGTGCAAAGCAGAAATAACTAGAACCTAATTCTTACTCATCCAAACAGGTTTTCATTATAGGACCGATTTCAAACTATGTTTATGAAGTGTTAGGCGCATTTGCACAGTTTAGAAAAGCAGAAGATTTTAGTTTCACTGTATTCCATTGAATAGAGGAAGGACTGCAGTATTTCGAGAGCAGAACTTGTTATATATGATGTACATGTACACATCTTATGGTCATATTCAGGCAAAACAGTTTTGTTTTTTAACAGTAACCATCATACATAATAATCATAAGACTTATCTTCAAATGACTAATTACATATTCATCTCATATTGAAATAAACTTTATTTTAGCATATTGTAAAAACTGCATTGTGGAGACAACATTAAAATTTTTCGATTTCTAAGGCTAAAGGGTAAAGAGCAGTTAAAATGCTGTACGTTGAAAAAAAAAAAAGGAGTTCAGTGGTAAAATAACCAGGTTCGTTTTCTACAAATCTCGTTTCAAATCAAGAAACCATTTTGGCCTTCTTTTTTAATGTTTTCGTGTCAATACACAAAGGAAATCAGTTTCAATAATATCAATTATTCAATTTATTTGTATGGAATCTCTGCTACTGGGCTTTCCCCGTAACCTTACATGATTTTTCTTCTCTTTGTGCGTAAAATATATTTGTTCAAATGATAGGTGTAAGCCCCAAATAACAAAAAACGGTATGTTTAAATTTGGATAGAATCATAATTGCTATTTAAAACTTTATTTTTTCATTTTACTTTATTCGTTTGAAACTATAAATAAAATTATACATTTCTTAGTACATTGTTAAAGTTTTAATTTCACCATTTAATGTTTTAAAAAAATATTTTATTAAATTCAAATAAAAATGAGATTTTAATTTCACTCTCTCAATACATTATTGTAGCTATGACGTCAAAGTCTTAAGACGAATGGTTCCTACCGGTATTGTGGTCTCTCTGAAATTAATAGTAAACAATTGTTATTATGAATTAACTTAGTAACACATTTTTAGCTTGAAACATGTTGTCGATTATTTCTCTTTAAAATCATTTAAAGTTTATAGTCCTTCCTCTAAATATAGAAATTTTATTTAAGAATATAAAACATCCCATCCCCATATTTAATAAAACTGTATGATAATCTATTTCTCTTCATCTTTTATAATGTAAAGATGTGACTTTAAAAAAAAAAAAAAATGTAAACATGTGTAAAAAAAAAATGTGTTTAAAATCCGCAAACTTTCAAAACCTGCGTACACGAATAGATTTAGCAATCTATTTGTCTAGAAAGCCCGATTTTAACTTATGATTTTGCTTTTGAATTATTTTTTGCATTCCTATGTTTAAGAATTTTTGTTGTTTTGCTTAAGAGGCAATATACATTTACATGAAATATATATATATATATATATATATATATATATATATATATATAGGAAAAGACATTTTGTGAAATTAGCATTATATGTTATTTCAGCTATTTGCCTAATCTATATAAAATGTTGTAATTGCTATGAGGTAATACATATATAATATATATATATATCTATATATATATATATACATGGTAAATTACAATCAAATGCTCTAACAAATATTTTATATTAAAATGTATATTAATAATCGTCAACTTTAAGGCTATGTACCTTGAAAAAAAAAAAAAAAAGATTTATGTCATATATATGGGAAAAAAAAAAAAAAAAAACAATGTTTATCACTTATTATTATTGTATATAAGAAATTTTTTATTTATTTTCATCTTATATATGATTATATTTGTTGATATCTTATAAAAATTTGTAATTTAATAATAATGCAATTTTCATATATAAAAATTGTTCTTTAACCTTATTAAATTTTAAAAAGTTAATTGATTAAAATTTTAACTTTTTTGACTTAAAAAAGGTATTTTTGTTTTTAGTTTCCTGTTGCATTATGTTGATATCTTACACTCAAGAAGAATGAATTATATTACTCCCAGATAAAATCACCCCCAACTCAACCCTCCCCAAAGAAAGACATAATAAATGGAGAACAAAAAAAATACTTTTTTAACTTCTTGTAATATATTTAACCTTTTATTCAATGAAGAATGAGGTTGACGAAAGGCAAAATACCTGTAAAGACTAAAAAGACATTATTCGTATTTCTCTATTATAAAAGAAAATTTGTCTTTTTTCTTTATCTTACTCTTTTTTCTTTGGGACAGAGAACCAGCTTTAAATTCCCATGTGGTCATAAACAAATGACATCAGAATTCCAGAAAAAGATTAAAAGGATTTGATGGTGGTTGAACATTAAAACCATTGTCTGAAAAACTGAATTAAACTAATTACTAATTTTTGCTTTCTTTTGTTGAAATTGCGTTAAATTTTAAGCGACTAAATATAGAAATAAAGTTTTTTGTTAAATTGAAAATAATTTGAGAATGCCGAAAGTTTCAAAGCTTTTTACCAGATTTTTAGCAAATTATTTTGCTTAATATTTTGGTTATTTTGTCAAGAATTTAAATACTAATTATTTCATTAAATTATTGTAATTATCAATAATACAATGAAAAAAATTCAAGCAATTAATTTCATTATTACTTTTCGAACACTATAGAGAGGAAAGTATTGTAATCATTTCAAAAATCCGAATGTGAGATATCAATGTTTCTATACGTTTCGAGGTTCCCTGAGTCCGTTTTCACTATTCTTACGATATGTATGTATGTGTGTGTGTGTGTGTGTATGTGTGTATGTACGTGTGTATGTGTGTGTGTGTTTATGTGTGTGAGTGAACACGCTAGAGTCTAAACGCTTTGCCCGAATGAGCTGTAAGTTGGTACGCATGTTGCAAGTCACCGTAGCACGAACCCTATTGATTTTGATGAATCTAACAATTATAGTTTTTTTACAGGGACACAAAGAAAATTTCTTTATCATTATGGCCTACGGGACCAAAATCTTAAAAGTGCAATCGCATCTAAACCCCTTATTCAATTAAGTAAAACATTTGCACACATGTTATAGGTCACAGTTGCATAAACTGTATAGATTTTGGTGAATTTAGCGCTTACAGTTTTTTTACAGGGACACAAAGAATAATTCTTTATCATTATGGCCTATGGGACCAAAATTTAAAACTGCGATAGCATCTAACCGCCTTATTCAATTGAGCTGAAAATTTATATGAATATTACAAATCACTGTTGCACTAACTGTAAGCATTTTGGAGAATCTAGCATTTATAGGTTTTTACAGGGACACAACGAAAAATTCTTTATCATTATGATCTATGGGCTCAAAGTTCAGTAGCGTTAAATAAAACATCATGTAATATATGGAGAAAAATACTCAAACGCTTTATTATGTTTTTCTCTTTTGGTTTGTTTAACATTCCTCTTTCTTTACTTTATCTACAAAAATGTTAATTACTCAATGTTCAGAAAGTCGAGTAGAGTCACTCCAGATTTTTTTTTAGGACTATACACACAAAATATATTTAAAAAAAATTTTCTAAGGCAATCACTGATATGAAATTTGGTGTATTATTGTGATACAGTCTTCACATAAACAAGTAAAATTGCACAACAGTAGGGCTGATATGAATTTAAATTTTAAAAATATAATTTTTCATATTGACCACCTCACATACGAAAGTTTTTTAGTTTCACACTGTAGAAGACGAGATAGTGTCTTCATCTAAATGAAAGAATTCTTAAAACTGCAGCATCACTTGCTGTGCGATATCTTTAAAAATTAATGGACAACTATTTATATCAAAGAGTAACTAAATATAAATTGTAATGAAATTCTGTGAATAAGATATAGAGCTGCCACAAAATCTTTGTCATACATAAACAGATGGACTTTTTTTTTAAATGGTAAGATCGTTCATAGAAATTCTCAAAACGTATAAATTTGTTGCAAACAACAAGTTGAAAGTTTTTACTTTCCTAACATTCATATTTAAAGAAAGTATTGTAATCATGTCAAAAATACGAATTTGAGATTTTAATGTTTCTATACACTTTGAGGTCCCCTGAGTCCGTTTTCACTATTTTTAAAATTATGTGTGTATGTGTGTTGTAATGAAAAATCTGCACTGAAAATTCAATTAGGAATTAATTTCCGTACCTAATCTGTTTTTTCTGGCCATGATAAAATGTAGTTATGAATTTCCAATTTGTACACCCAATAGAAAAGAATGCTTACGCTAAGTTTTGTCTAACCCTGAAAAATATCTATAAACTACATACATACGCCACATATTGTGCTTAATTATAGTTCTTTACAAAAACATATTTAAGTCGGATTAACTAGTCTAGGGTCCTAGGCCTAAGGGGGAGTTCCCTCTATGGGGGTATTTCTTAGGGGTCCTAGGCCGTATTTGTGCACATCTGTCATTGGGATATGCTAAAAACAAGCACACCGACCAATAGCTAAATAACCTGTTTTTCTGTTTCAGGCAATCTCAGAACGTGAAAATAAAAAGAAATTATTTTGGACATTTGACCCCAAAAACATTACTTTTTCTATTTTAAATGGGTAACAGAAAATATAAATGCATTTCTACTTTTATATATATCTATATATATCTTTAGGCATACACAATGAACAACAAAAAATTGTGTTTTTCACAAATATATAACAAAGAGGATTATATTGCTTTATGAATCTCTATATAAAAAAAATGCATAAAAAAAAAAAAAAATAAATAAATAAAATAAAATAAAATAAAAATTACAAAGGCTAAATTATTCAGAATGCGTTTATCTTTTCTCTCCGAGAATCAACTGAAACGGCAAAAATCCATCTTCCTGCTTATTTTTTTGTCTTTTTAAAAGCTTTCAATGCAGCAAACCTTTTTTTTTTTTTTTTTTTTTTTTTTTTATAAAAACTCACTTTACTCATTCAATAAAATGTGGATATTACATTTAAATCTTTTAATTTATGTTCAGAAAAGTATGATGATATTTATCTTTAGAATCAATGATGAAATTCAATTGCAATAAAAAGTACGTATATCTTTAAATGAGTGTACTTCAGTAAAATATTCTTTGCATGATAATTTTTTATTTTTATTAATGAATGATTATTTAAATTAAAATGCAAAAGAACAATTTATTTATTTCATTTTATTTATTTATTTATTTTTTTAATAGAGCAAATCTAAAGAACTTCGATGAAAAAAGAAAAAAACATAAATTTGCTTTAATCTGTAAAGTAAAAATCAAATCTAGAAGCATATTTCTCAATTTTTCTTAAAATAAATATTTAATTTAACTTTAAAGAAAAAAAGTATTACAAATGATTAGAAGCAATTCGAAACAATTTATTTTAACTATATAATTTTTATTTTTATTCATAGAGGAAACTAAAAATAAATAACCTGAAAAAAATTATTTTAATCTTTTTTCATACATTTTAATATAGAAAAAACGATTTACTTTGTAAATTCTTGCTCCTCAGTATTCCCAAACAGGTGTTTAAACAGACAAAAAGAGATTACATGTCAAAGAATGATTATAAAAACTTATGTTCGTTGGTATTTTAAGCGACTTTTGCATTAAAATGTATAATGATTTCTTTTGTGTTATCTTCATAATTACCTTTATATTTTTTATGGAAATGTAATAATATTTTTTTGATACATTTTAAAAGGTATAATGTTATCATATATTTATAAGGAAAATGTTTTTTCATTAAGTGCTTTAACTACACTATAAAATTTTTCCGTAAAGCAATGATTTATTATCCTTTTATTTCACTTTCACGTTACCATTTATTTAGAAAACAGTGAAAACACCGTTCAATTGCAAAGATTTCTTTAGATCATGGCTGAAAAAAAAAAAAAAAAAAAAAAAAAACTACTGTACAGCTATTTAACTGGAGTGATATCAATTAACAGTAATTTTGCTTATAGTTTGTCTCTTCTGCAACGCTGGCATTTTAAATTTCTTTCAAGCCGGATTGTATTCAGCATTCCTTAAAAAAAAAAAAAAAAAAAAAAAAAAAAAGTAATTCAGTATGTATTGTAAAGGAAAAGTTACAGGGACTGTATTTGTAAGGTACGTAGGTAGATAATTATATTTTGTGTTTTATTTAATGTGCAAATTTGATTTATTTAAATTATTTTGCGGTCTCATAACAATAAAATAAAAAATGTGGTTAAATAACCATTATATAAAAATACGGTCAAATGTATGGACAGAAAACTGCCGTTCAAATAACCGTTTTCTTACGGCGAAAATTTTTACAGTGTTGTTAATGAATATTTCGTCGGGTTTTTCTCGTAAATTCTTTTTAAAACTATATTTCATAAAATAATAATAGTAGGATTATTATAAATCTTAAAATTTTTTTATACATTTTATTATTTTATTTTTCTTAAATAATCATATTTATATATATATTTAAATAAAATATATGAATATATATATGTAAGAAATGTGTGTAAATATATGTATTATTAAATAACCCAACATAAAATAAAGCAATTTAAATTTAATCAACATAAATTAGAAAAAGAATGCTTTTAAAGAAACTCTGGAGCATGTTACTTTATTACTATTCAAGTTCCAAGCAATTTCAAACTTTTAAAAGGATTTACAGTATCGAAAATGTTTATTAATTCTTCAGTATTAACATTTTAAATTAACATATTAACATGAAAATACCTTTTGACGTTGTCTTTACAAAAAAGTAATCCTTAAATAATACGTTGATTGGAAAACATAAATGATATCTCTCTATCATTAGAAACTAAAAGTAAAATTCCTAAAAAAAAATAAATTAAAGAATATGAAATCCATTTTTAATTGAAATATTAAAAATATCTGCTATGTTACTCACAGGAATTTCTCTTACCCTGAAATTTAATACTATAAATACAGGTTGGAGATTAAGAGGTAAGGTAACGATTACTGTTACGTAAACCTATATTAAACAATTCAAATTAGGCTTCGGAAGAGTTTTATATGATAATTAGTTCTGTGTGAGGCCCCCCCTCAACCCCCCTTTCATTAATTCACATACATTTATATACAATTTAATTCTGTTATTAAAATTAAATGTTTACTTAAAATTATACAGACAATTTTCACACGCAACATTCACCGGAACTTATAAATCTTGATCAAACATTTCCGGCAACAAACTTATATTAACATTTGGATCTCCTAAAATTATTCGTTTTTAAGTTATTCTAAGAGTAGTATAGCACCAAATATCCCAAAAATTTGAATTTGCTCTCAATATTACATTAAAAAAAAAAAAAAAAAAAAAAAAAACTTTTTTTTTTTTTTTGTTAAAAATGAAAAAAATTGATAAATTTATTTTAAATTATCGCAGATCGATGGTTCGACTGTTCGTTTTAAAGGTATTGGCAAGCTCTTTTTAAAGATACCCAACATAAAAATTTTCTACCTTCGAGGGGTACTTCCCCCCCCCCCCCCCAGGGAAAGGGAGACGAGGCCCATTCATACACAACAATTTTTTCCCAGTTGACTATCTCTACAACAAAAAGTATATATTCGTTTCATTTGGTTTAGTGCAGTCTATGGATGGTAAACTCTACTTACCTGCAATTTTTCCCATAGACGTAATGTATTTGAATATTTTTGAGTATCCATGTACACGAACCATTTGGTTCATCTCAACGAAAAGCTTAGTGTAGCATCCCTATATGATACACATTTAGCATACCGAGTTTTGAATTCCTGCTACTATTTGTTCTTGAGATATGCTGATAACAGACAAACATACATCCATTCACACACACACACACACACACACAAACAGAGACCGTTCGCTAAAAACATGATTTTCAGGGGACCTCATCACATTTTAATATAACAAAAACTCATTTTCGAAAATTTGACCCTAAAACTAAAACAATACTTTCTCTACCGTAAGGGTAAGAGAATGTAAAAAGGGTGAGCAATCATCCATATATATATATGTATATACTATAGATATTAGGATTTTCTCGTCAATTCAGCACGAGTTAAAATCATTTCTTAAAAATTAAGCCTATATCTTCCTAAAAAATGTTTAGGGAAAAATAGAAACCAAATAAAATGCATGCGCATCGGATAAAAAGAAAAAAAATATCTCCCTCATTTATGGAACACCCTAATGCACACACACACACACACACACACACATATATATATATATATATATATATATATATATATATATATATACTATATATGTATCTATAAGAAAATTAAAATATGAATTGACAAGTAAATTGAATTAGAATAAATTTTATGTGAGTTTTATTGGTATTATCATGTACCTATTAATTGCTAAATTTAATAACGTTATTAAATTATTCACTTTATATATACATTTAAAATCAATCTGCTGCTTATGCACAAATATTCAAATGTATTTTGTTTATTATAAAATCTTGTTTATCTATAAATGTATATATAATTATATATAAAAATTTTTTGGCCTTTTTTGGCATTACCATTAATTTAAAAATTACATAAAATTTGCTTATAGCTGCAAATTCGCTTAAACTTTTGTGTATTATTTCAAATTTTAATTCAATTAATAATTACTTTTATTATCTAATTGATAATACTGTTATAAGATTTAGTTTTACTAACTGGATGAATGTTATGCCATCTATATTCTTCTAAAACTGGATTTTTAACATTAAAAGTTTATATTTGGAAATCATAGAAAAAATATGTGGTAACATTTAAATTAAATTACAATAAATTTTATGTCAGTGCTTTTGGAATTATCATGTTATATATATATATATATATATATATATATTGACATTATTTTGTGGTGTAAGACTAGTAAAATTAAGATAATATACGGATAACGATTTAAAAAATATTTTGTTCAAAGATATTTTAAATCCCCACAATAGGAAGATTAAGACATAGGTATATATTTTTTAATGTGTTTATGGTAAAATAATGTTGCGTACTTGGGGTTTCGTGAGTTGTCCGAGAATGAAAGGCCAAACGTACAAAAATTCAGTAATTTATTCACAGAAAGTTCCAGAAAAATACAGGTATATAAACCAAGTATCAGCTTCAATTCAACCAGTAACCACAGCTTAAACAACAGCTGTCAATAGCAAATCCACAGTACAAACTGTATAGCAATAACACTTAAAGCAAGTCTCTTTCGAAGAGGCTCAATGCAAGCTGACCGACTCTGATCACAGACTAAACTGAACTAAACTGCCTTGGCGAGAAAGCGCTTCCTTATATGCTGTTCCATGGAACACAGATTTTTCGAGAAAACTCTAGAAAGTGGTCAACCAATCAACTTACAGCTTCCATATTTGGTATATCCCATATAAGGATTTTCTCGCCAAGGTCGCCAAAAAAATCGCCAAGGTGGGAAAAAGTCGCCAAATTTGGTGCCAAATCCATTACCTGCCTTATTGGGGCTTTTTAATGCGTTTTTAAGGGAAATTAAGGCTATTTAAACGCTAAAACGACTAGAAATGCACAAAATTAGCACTTTATTAACTTACTAAGCCTCTTTGAAAGAATTTATACAAAAATAAACACAATTATTTACAATTTTGTAACAATAAGTAGAAAATCACTGTCTTATATCATGAATTGTTTTTTCGCACGCTTGCGAATTACTTATAATATTTAGGAATAAATTACCGGTACCTTTTACTTATTTGTCAGATAAGTTCAAATAATTTTTAATTACAAAAGGGAGAGGAAAGAAAGTTATTTTATTTTATATCAGGGGAAATTTGCAATTGATATCGAAGATACATACCGCCAACGTCAAGAGCATCATCAAATATTAATTATTTTTAAATATTGCAATGAACACACCATATTAGTAATATGTGACGTTTTATTGTATGGAAAAACCTCCATATTTGCACCGAATTAATATTTCGTGCCAAGGTCATAATTGCAACATTGTATAAATATACACGTATAAAATGTCTGTCTCTGTTATAAACCTATTAACAATTTGAAAAGTAACAGAAAATTCACTCTAACTTCTTATTTTCTATAATTAACATTTAAACTATTAAACATTAAACCACCGCCACTTTAGAATGTAGGAAAAGAGGGGAAAAAAAGCTAAAAACCCCATAGGAACAGCATTGAAGAAAAGCAAAAAAACTCACAATGTCAAGTGTGTTTAAAAAAAAAAAAAAAAAAAAAAAAAAAAAAAAATCACACCGGAAGTAATAAGGGGACAAAATTGACTAGAAAAACACATTGAACAGCGGGAACCGGGCGGGCTGGGGCATGGGTCCTATCGTCCAGGATTAATACGACTCGCCTAGTAGTACTCGCCTAGTATAATTAAAACTATTAAACATTTAACTTAAATTCTCATATCGAAATGAATTTTTTCGTTTTTATTTTTTTCTTTGAAAATGTTAGATTTCTGAAAAAAGAAATAATAAGAGGCTAGAAGTCATGTGTAAACATTTACAAGAATTTTATTAAAACCAATATGAAACAAATTTTTCCTACACCATGTTTAAAATCTCTATATTTAAGACTTCTAACAAATTAAATACTAAAATTAAAATTTTTATGAAACATAACATATTTTGACCTAAGTAAAACGTATTTTATAAATTAGGAACTTTTTTCTTTTTAACACGCTTTTATTAGCTTCTCCTGTATGTATGTTTGTATGTATGCTTGTAACCGCTCTGAGAGCAAACAAAAAATCTGTATTGTAAAAAAAGTTTTTCCCTACACTGTGGCTGTGAGGTAAAGCTCCGGGCTAAGAACATAAAGGTCTAACGTTCGAGCCCAGTCAGGGGAGATTTTTTTAAAAATGATTTTTGTTTAATTCTAAATTATTTATTTCTCATTCTTTCATTATGTTATTCTTAACATGCCTTTTTTTAACTTGATATGATGTAACTATTAATGTATGTAACGAAATCTTGGAATTCAATTTTTGACCCCTTCTGTTCGTTCGATTATATTGAAATTTTGCACACGACTTCATAGTCGATGATAATACTTCATACAAGTGTTTCCAGGCTCCTATCCCCTCGGGGGCAAACAAAAAAATCTATATATATATATATTAAACTCTACTCTAGATGGCACAGGATTTGGCCGTATTTGTATAAAGTTGAGTGGCAACAATTCATCAATTATTATTATTTTTTTTTTTTTTAATTAAACATGTAAATATTATGGTGTGTCATTCACACGATTTTTTCTTACCCTGCATTTTAATACTATAAATATAGATATTTTGCGCATTTTAGTTCACATTTCAATAAAAGCGTGTTCCTTAACTTTTTAAAAATATACTATTATTTATAGTAATTTATGTATATATATGTATATATATATATATATATATATATATATATATGTTAAAGTTTCAGAAAAAAATAGGCCGAAATGATAAATGTAACATTTTAAACTCGCTATGAAATAATATAATAAATAGGTCTGAAATATACCTTTTGAATTTTCATTCTTTACACATTATAATTACTAATTTAGTGCAACACTGCGTTTGGCATATTACATAACTTTTGAAACTGATCAAAGTATGCCTGTTTTAAACAGATGTAAAGATATATTCTAAAATACGTAAAAAGGTATAGCGTGTCATAAACAAAAACACGGTACAAAGATGTTTAGTGTAATAAACAGTCCAAAAATAGCTTTTACTATAAAGCTAATTTTAAGGCTACGCATATGGATTTCCATGAACTATACTTCACGGCTCGTGACAGAATTCAGTAGGCATCATGATATATTCATATATGAAATCATTACATACAAGAAATTAATTTATGTTTCTGAATGGAATTATATAAGCATCGACAAACAGATTTTATGTTATAGAACAAATAATGTACATGGAATATACGACCCGCGACAAAAAGATAGGTACAAAGGGTTTTTTCTTTAATTTTTCATAAACTAACATTATCTAAATTGTGCTTATCATTCATTATTATCATAAAATAACACTATTCCAGGACTAATTTTTGTTTTAAGACCAATTTAGGAAAATTTTTAAGACTAATTTTTCTGTAATTTAAGACTACACACCGCGACAAAAAGATAGGAACAAAGATTTTTTTTTTTTTTTTTTTTTTTTTAATATAATTATTTTGAATATGAATATTTTGAATATGATTCAAATATTTAATATGTTTTTGATATGATAATATTTTGTTATGATAATAAATGATCAGCACAATTTAGATAATGTTATTTTATGAAAAAAAAAAAAAAACCTTTGTTTCTATCTTTTTGTCGCGGAGTGTAGTCTTAAATTAGAAAAAAAATTAGGCTTAAAACATCTCTAAATTGGTCTTAAAACAAAAATTACTCCGGGAATAGTATTATTTTATGATAATAATAAATGATAAGCACAATTTAGATGTTATTTTATGAAAAATAAAAGAAAAAACCATTTGTACCTACATTTTTTGTCGCGGAGTGTACATATATAAATGAAATTGCTTATTTATAGAACCTTCATCAATTAATCGTTACTAATTTTGTTATTATTTTTTTTATTAGAATTGTTATAATGGCAACTTGTTTTTGTTACTCTCTAAGTTTGTAGTCGCATGGCATATGGTTAATTCATTTCTTTCTTTTTTTTTTTGCTTTATCTTGATTTAATGAAGGATTGTTTAATAATTTATTTCCTTCCTCTTTAAATATGCCGAAAGATAGAAACATGAACTGTATTTTTGGCTTGAATTAGCTATACAGTTTTCAGAAATCTTTTAATTTATCTGCTCTTAGAAGCACATGTTTCCTAAAGGCGAATACTTCGATTTTTGAGCATTTCTTTATCCAATTTTTATTTTCAGTTAACTTTTTTCATATTTTTTATAAATTTATTGGTTTACGTATAATAATAATAATAATAATGTACTACTAGGCGATACTAGAGTAATACTAGGCGAGTCGTACTAATCCTGGACGATAGGACCCATGCCCCATCCCGCCCGGTTCCCGCTGTTCAATGTATTTTTCTAGTCAACTTTGTCCCCTTATTACTTCCGGTGTGAAACTTGCTTTTTTTTTTTTTTTTTTTTTTTTTTAACACACTTGACATTGTGAGTTTTTTTGCTCTTTTATATAGATAATAATTTATCTTTGATTGTCACTTTTTTTTATAACAAACCAGAATAATAACAATCCATATTAAAATTAAAGGTATTATTATCTTGGTTTATATTTAAATTTAATTAATCATAACATTAATTTCCTTGTCAAAATGATTTATGATACTCAGCACTCTTTTTTTTATTGCACTATATTAAAAACAAATCCTGTTTTTAAGCATAATCTTTAAGTATACCATTCTTTAAAATAAACTAAAGTATCATATTTCTATAGCAAGTAAAGTAATTACCCGAGATTCAGGTCATAAAAAATCCCTAATTAGTATCAGAGTATATGTCTAACGTAATATTCAACTGTTAATGCACTAAACCTCTTTTCTTGAAATATAATGTCTCATTACGAAAAATGTTTACTATTTTTACCTGCAAAGTTAATTCAAAGAATAAACATTGATAATATATTTCAGTAAATAAACCGTTAGGAGGATTAACTTTGATAGTTACCAGCAATGTTAATTTCAGTAACAGTTTAAGTTAGGTGTATATTAAAAGTTGCCATAGAAAACTGATAAACAGTGTTGGGATAACGTTAAAATATTATCTGGTTATTTATAGCCAGCAAATTGGCAATAATGTGCAAGGTTTTCAGCAGTGAATTAAATTGTTGTTGGTGGAATGAATGATTTTAACCGAAATAAAAACGCTTTTCTCCATGAAATTACATTTACAAATTAACATTAGTGTTCCGCGTTTTAATAGAACACGCTCTAGTGATAATTTTGTTAGATAAACACAAAAAAATGTTCATAGGGTAATTATTGATATATATAATTTTAGCCTAGAAAATTAAATGCTTTTTTTTTTTTTTTTTTTTTTTGTAAACTTTCATTGTTTATTCTTTCATGTAATAAGCAAAAAACATTTTAACTAGACATTTTTCACTAATTTATTAATATGTCTGCTGACGTAAAATGATAATAGATGGTAAATTTTGTATATTTACTTGTCTTGCGAAAATTATGCCCTATTTATTGTTATTTTTGTCAGTGAAATATTGAACATAAAGTAGATAATATCTTATTTTTATTACAAAGAATTTAATTGCAAAATATTTCCGAAAATTTTTCACATATTAATTGAAATATTTATTGAAAGTTATTCAAAAATTTCCTAATTTCTTTAATAATAATAATTAATAATAGTAATAATAATAAAAGAAAAAAAAACAAGAAAGAAAAATCATGCGGTGTACATTTATTGTTAACAGTATCCAAATGCGCGTAGTTGCTGTATTGTATATTTTTCAATGCTCTACCTAATCTCACAACGCACAGACATGAACAATTGTTGAAACAAATTTCCCCCTAGAATAACATGGATTGCAGCTGATTGCGAGACTATATATTGTCCGCTCATTATTATAAATAATAATGAACCCTCATCTTATTTTTCATTTTTTATTTTTTATATTTATTTAAAATATACTATTATTCTATTAAATAAATATTAATATACTATTAAACATATATTTATGATATTTATTTATACGATGAGGTTTTTTATAATTTTTTCGAATAAATTCTAAACGAGCTCCTCAAAAATAGAAAGAAAAAAAGAAAAATCGTAAAAGCTTTTTTTTATTATTATTTATTAACATTTTTACGATAATCTTAGTTAACCAATTCAGATTATTCCTTCTTTTTTTCTCTTTAAATTTTGTTTTTATTTTTTGTTTCTTTTTTTATCTGTACTGCGTAATTTGCTAGTATTTTGTTGCGACGCAAATGTGACTTTTGTTAGGGAGTTGCTCACATATGCTTTTATTTCATCAAATTTATTCTATTCTAACTAAATATTTATTTATTCACAATTAAATTTATTAACTTTTAATAATCCCCTTTAGATATGTCAAACTTATTTCAAATTTATTGAATTCTTTATTGGAAATTAAAATACATAACCGTTTCTAGTTTTAAGAACGAATTCAGTAATAAATCCATTGATCTCCTTTTTAGCATAAATTACTCTTATTTTTTGACTTAATTTTTTAGAGGACTGTGGCTTTTATGCTACAACTTTCAATTTTCGTTTTTCTTCTTTATATTAAACAAAAATTTCACCAGGATTTCTAAAATGATTATTTTAAGACATACTTCTTTGTATATTTATAATTTTAGAGTAATATATATATATATATATATATATATATATATATATATGCAATATTTTCATTTATAACTTGATCCTCACAAAAATGTGTTCACGGTTTTCCATGAATAAAAATACTCTTGCCCACGTTAGTTAATATAACTATCATTATACACCTATGCGTAGTTGCCAATTTTAGCACTTTTTGGCTGCCGGAAAATTTTAAAAGAACATTTTATTCTATTTAATCAGTGATAACTGTTACAAAAATATATAAATATTTTCTATCAAAATTATTCAAGTCACTGAGTTTTGTCTGGAATCATCTAAACATTCTCATTTTAAATGATGAAAATAATATGCAATAAAATAAATGAAAATTGGTTTAGAAATTAATTTTAATCCTATTTGTCATTAATATACACCAGCACTACAAAATCCCATTTGTATTAAACCTTTATTATGCGCTTCATTACAGTACTTAAGTGCGAATATTTAAAATGCGTCTCTTGCACACATTGAGTACTGATATTAACCAACACCACCTGTAATAATGCCTCCGAGCTGAGCTCTACGTCACGGAAGTTCGGCCGATTTCATGCAATCCCCACGATCCAACATGTATCATAGGAACTGTTGATTGGATAAAATCGGCCGATCTTCCATGACGTAGGGCTCAGCTCGAAGGCATTATTACAGGAGGTGTTGTATTAACCCATTAGCAGCCGCTAGTTTGTCGATTCGCCGCCTATTCCTTCAGTGTTGCCAGAGAATTTTAATTAATAGTCACCAAATAGTTTTAGAAGTGGCATTTGATATACATAATCGACGATTATTCGAGTCGATTCGATTTTTATGTATATCAAATGCCACTTCTAAAATTTTTTGGTGGCTGTTGAATTAAAAAAAAAGGCAACACTGAAGAAATGGGCGACGAATCGACCAACTAGCGACTACGAGCGGGTAAAGTAGAGTACGGAATCCCTAGGCTAGCTATGGAGGGAAATTCTCCAAACATCACAACGTTTTTTGGATGTATGGGCGCTTTCTTTTAGAGGACAACAGCTTTGGTAGAAGTGGAAGCCTGCTTTGGTGAAAATGGAATGTCTGTTTGGCTGGGATGTGATATTCAACATCAAATAGGTTACTAGTTCGGGTTGTATTCTAATATGTAGTCAATGGTCGCACTGGGCTCCCCCATAAAATGAGAATGGTAACTGTAAATCACACACGTGAGCTGTTCGAGATCTTATTAGACTGCTTGCAATTACATTTGAAGATGTTCCAAATTTAAGTGGAAGTTGATCGGAACAATGGATCCTCATTGGAATCACCCACAAATTTAAAATGCATCTGTAATCTTTACAAAATGATATATGCGAACTATTCTAGACCTGATTAGACTACCTAGAAGTGTTTTGCTGAAATTACAACGTTAAAAGGGTCTGTGCTGTAAAGAGTTAATATAATATATGTAATTTTATGCTTAGAGTTTTTTTTCTTTTTACAAGTAAGTCTTTAAAACTGTTACATAGAATACTTAAAAATCTTTTAGTAATACACTGAAATGCATAATATGTCCATTTAAACTTTTTAATAGACATATTATTTTTAAAATAATAAAAAAAATATATATATATTTCGAAAAACTCAATCAGTTCAGTTTTAAGAAAAGGCTATAATCCAAACTGTATTTAAATCACTTGAATTGGAAAATGATATAACAGTTTCTTTATATTTCTAACTTCCATAACATATTTTTCGTAGACATATTCATACCAAGCAACGTGATATAAAATATTACTCAGGCACAGAACATTCCATTTCTAACATGACCAAATATTTGCTGCTGTTAATACCGATATTTATATTCCTTTATCCAAGCCTCCATTTGCGTGATGGATTGCATATTTGATAGAACACATATGTCAGATGAAAGTCGTGTTATGTTTCATTTATCGGTAAAAAATAACTCTAGAGACATGTTTCAGCTATTTCGTGACAGGATTTGTCTGAGAATGTTTTGCTCTTACTTTTATGGTAGATTATTATGAAGTATTATCATAAAAAAAATGTTTTTTTACATATATGTTTCATTTTAATTATTCACTGCTTAGTATGTTATAGTATTAAATACAAGAATATTTTAATATCTAGTTTCTATAGGTAGAATTTACTTACATTGACTTCATATAACCTTTCTCATAAACTTCTAGTACCTTTCATGCAATGTTCATGATGATATAAAAAAATATCGGTATATTATGAGTCTGTGTGTAAGACTTAAATCCCCACCCGATAAGATACCTTTATCCTGTTTCGTTACATTTAACTTACACTAATACTTTGGGTAATTGCAATTGTACGAGTTTTGCATTTCAGCTTTCATGCATTTTCATACATTTTGCTATGCAGTAATCTCTACAATTTATGTCTATGCAAACGATTCCTTATTATGTGATATTATGAAAACGTATCATTTCAATTATTTTGCGAAAATTTTGAAGGACAATGTCCGTGTACAATTGTGCTCAGTTGAATATCATAAGAAATATTTTTATCAATAAGTATAAAACCCTTTACGATCAAAATATTTCTTATAATATATTTCTAAGAAATGCCATATTTTGCGATGGGAAAGGAGTTTAAATTTCGGATAGTTTGCAAATAAATTCTTTTAAAGAACATTAATTTCATTTTTAACAGTGAAAGCAGTTGAGTGAATATTCCTCAGAAAATATTGCAGTAAATTTATCAAGCTTTAACTCCCAGATATTTATAAGTTATAGATTTGTAGATTTATCTTTAATGGAATAAATGAGCACAACTGTATTATGAAAGCTAATAGAGGAGACTGGGGTAAAATGTACCACTCCCTATAATTGTATTTATTTATTTATTTATTTTTTATGGTTCGTATTTTGGTACATACATCGCAGCACTGCAGTGATGGAACAGCCAGCAACTGCATGCCTAACTGTCAATTTAGCCATTTTATTCGTGAAATTTAGTTTATGGTAGCCAAAAGTAAATATTTTGAGTTAAACATTTTTTTTCTTCTCATCATTCAGGAATTATGATATGGCAGAGGCTATTTAGCACAATAAAGAGCCAAGGTCATATATTATTATATTTAATCCCATTAAAATATTTTTTAAAGGAATTTGTTATTATTATTATTATTATTATTATTTTTATTATTTAACATTTCCTGTTAGAGGTCTACACGGAGTACAATGGACTACTAAGAACCAGGGTACAAATGACCATGGAATATTTACTCCAGTTCTCTCTCTTAATAAACTGATTTACGAAATCTACTTTTTTTAAGTGTTAGCTGTAAATTATACCTGAAAATAGCAAAGTTAACCTTAATTAGATCTTTTATGTCTTCAAAGATGAATAAGAAAGCAATTTAATTTGAGGTTTCTTCATATTTATTTTTAATAACTATTCAGTTACTTTTGTATTCTTATATTTTTACAGATATCATACAGCTATAACAAACTGAATTATATAATGCATTTAAAAATAAATAATACAAATAAATTTGACGAAAAGGACGATTTTACATTTTGCTGGTTTAATCACAGAAATAAAAGATAATGCATCTTTTTTTGTGAGATTCATGCAACGAAAATCTAATCAAGATCTCTACGTTTTTTTTTTTTTTTTTCTGAGAGTGTTGATATATCTCTTGTAAATATTCAAGCTATTGTAATCACGAGTCTTCCAGACCCTACAACTTCACAAGAAAACAGCAGATTTTCAGCTACACAAAAATCGTTTGGCGTATCATTTTCTAATTTTAATGTTCATTAATTTACATTATTTATATGAACCGAAGCCATAAATAAACAAATATAATATATTCTACATTTTATGCTATTAAAAAATACACTACATTAGTATACTTCTTAAATCTTACCTGTGACCCATAGTACTCCGTGTCATGGATCATTGTACCCTGGGTTCAGGGCACAATGATCCATTTTGTCAGTTGCTATTAAAAATAATCTGGTGTGTCACTCACACGACTTTCTCTTACCCTGAAATTTATTACTATAAATACAGGTTACAGATTAAAAGGTAAGATAACGAGTACTGTTATGTAAACCTGTGTTAAACAATTTATATTAGGCTTATGAAGAGTTTTATAAGATAATTAATTCTGTGTGAAGGGGGCTACCGCCCATCTCAACCCCCGTTTCATTAATGCACCTACATTTATATAGAATTTAATACGGTTATTAAAAAATAATTCTGTTTTTAAAAAATAATTTATTAAAAAAATTATTAAAAAAAATTATCTTTTATGATAATGCAGACGATTTCCATATTAGAGAAGTATTATAACACCAAATATCCAAAACAAAGTCCATTATGATATGGCAGAGGCTATTTAGCACAATAAAGAGCCAAGGTCATATATTATTATATTTAATCCCATTAAAATATTTTTTAAAGGAATTTGTTATTATTATTATTATTATTATTATTTTTATTATTTAACATTTCCTGTTAGAGGTCTACACGGAGTACAATGGACTACTAAGAACCAGGGTACAAATGACCATGGAATATTTACTCCAGTTCTCTCTCTTAATAAACTGATTTACGAAATCTACTTTTTTTAAGTGTTAGCTGTAAATTATACCTGAAAATAGCAAAGTTAACCTTAATTAGATCTTTTATGTCTTCAAAGATGAATAAGAAAGCAATTTAATTTGAGGTTTCTTCATATTTATTTTTAATAACTATTCAGTTACTTTTGTATTCTTATATTTTTACAGATATCATACAGCTATAACAAACTGAATTATATAATGCATTTAAAAATAAATAATACAAATAAATTTGACGAAAAGGACGATTTTACATTTTGCTGGTTTAATCACAGAAATAAAAGATAATGCATCTTTTTTTGTGAGATTCATGCAACGAAAATCTAATCAAGATCTCTACGTTTTTTTTTTTTTTTTTCTGAGAGTGTTGATATATCTCTTGTAAATATTCAAGCTATTGTAATCACGAGTCTTCCAGACCCTACAACTTCACAAGAAAACAGCAGATTTTCAGCTACACAAAAATCGTTTGGCGTATCATTTTCTAATTTTAATGTTCATTAATTTACATTATTTATATGAACCGAAGCCATAAATAAACAAATATAATATATTCTACATTTTATGCTATTAAAAAATACACTACATTAGTATACTTCTTAAATCTTACCTGTGACCCATAGTACTCCGTGTCATGGATCATTGTACCCTGGGTTCAGGGCACAATGATCCATTTTGTCAGTTGCTATTAAAAATAATCTGGTGTGTCACTCACACGACTTTCTCTTACCCTGAAATTTATTACTATAAATACAGGTTACAGATTAAAAGGTAAGATAACGAGTACTGTTATGTAAACCTGTGTTAAACAATTTATATTAGGCTTATGAAGAGTTTTATAAGATAATTAATTCTGTGTGAAGGGGGCTACCGCCCATCTCAACCCCCGTTTCATTAATGCACCTACATTTATATAGAATTTAATACGGTTATTAAAAAATAATTCTGTTTTTAAAAAATAATTTATTAAAAAAATTATTAAAAAAAATTATCTTTTATGATAATGCAGACGATTTCCATATTAGAGAAGTATTATAACACCAAATATCCAAAACAAAGTCCATTATGATATGGCAGAGGCTATTTAGCACAATAAAGAGCCAAGGTCATATATTATTATATTTAATCCCATTAAAATATTTTTTAAAGGAATTTGTTATTATTATTATTATTATTTTTATTATTATTATTTTTATTATTATTTAACATTTCCTGTTAGAGGTCTACACGGAGTACAATGGATTACTAAGAACCAGGGTACAAATGACCATGGAATATTTACTCCAGTTCTCTCTCTTAATAAACTGATTTACGAAATCTACATTTTTTAAGTGTTAGCTATAAATTATACCTGAAAATAGCTCCACTTACCTGCACTTACCTGCACTTACACCTCCACTTACCTGCAATTTAACCCATAGACGTAATGTATTAAAATTCTCTTGATTGTCCCTGTACACGAACCATTTGCTTGATCTTAACGAAAAGCTTACTGTAGCATTCCTATATGATACACATTTAGAATACCAAGTTTGAACTTTCTGGCATAATTTGTTTTTGAGATATGCTGAGATGTGTTGTATACCACCATGTTAAAAATTTAGAAAAAGCGGGATGGCAACGCAACCTGTAAGACAATTTTTACCAAAAGTTGATAGGCACTAATTTATGTTAAGGTGCAACTACATACCAACTTGTATGAAATTCTGTGCTGTAGTTCCTGAGATACAGTTGCCACAAAATTTTGTCACACACACAGACAGACAGACAGACATTTTCTAAAAATGGTCAAATCCTTTTCTACAGCTCTCAAAACGTGTAAATCCATCAAAAACCCGATTTCGAAAATTTTTTCGAATTTATTACTTTCTTCTATTCAATATAGAAGAAATTAATAAACATATTGGTGTCATGTATTTGGAGAGTAAGGCTGATTGACAACCCTAAGTTGATATGTCCTCCGTGAGGGGTCAATTTTAGGGGTCCTACAGAGTATTTTCTTGAATTTTGGAGAAAACCGCAAAAAATTCTAAACATCTACGTGGACGAGCGAGACCTGGAATCGAACTCAGCACTTCTCGTATACCAAATTTGAACGCAGAGCAGCTCGGATACTGGTGGGTTCTGGAAAAAATAGAGTCTGTTAGAAGTAATATTTAATTTAATTGTGAAACGGAAAACGAAATCTGTTTAAAATGTAAGATTTTGTTAACAAAAGCTCATTTTTTTTGCACTGTATATGATTATAACAAATGAAACAAGGTCCATTTACAAATATGTTTCCAAATGTAACTTTTATTACTATACTTAAAAAAGAACAAAATTTGTATTATTACTATTTTTTTTTCTTTTAAGGAAGGAAAAGAAACTTTCATTACGGTGTTTATATGTGATGGAATGTTTTATTTGTGGACCACTCAGCAAATCCTTTTCCTGACACAAAGCTGAGCCATCATAATGGAAAAACGATTTAATTGCCAAGTAATGAGATATCTGTCATTCACTTGTTTTTCCATGTCCTTCTTTTGCAACAACTGCTAATTACATACGTCTGATTGTACAAAGAATCGCGAGAGAAAAATAAAAATAAATATACCTAATGTAATATTAAATATTAACTAATGTAATAATTGATTCAGAAGAATTATTTTTCAGTTTTATTCAAAGCAAAGAGGAAAGAGAATGCATTTGAAAAAAGTGTACACCGTTAAAATTTACAACATAAAACTATTGAATTTTTATTTTACTTTCTTCTATATGTAATATAGAGAAAGTATTGGATTCGTGAAAATGTTCAACCTCTGTCTTTTGATGGATTTACATTTTTTGGGATGTCCTGAACACGAATTGATAGTTTTTGGAAAATGTCTGTCTGTCTGTCTGTGTGTATCACTAATTTTGTATCCAATGTATCTCACGAACCAATGAATGAAATTTAACCAAATTTGGTATTTAGTTGCACCCTGACATAAACTGGTGCTCATTAGACTTAGGGATCAGTCGCTCAAAAGGTGGCGCTGTGATCGCATTTTTTGTAAACTTTTAACATGGCAGTATAGGACAAAATTTCGTATAAATGTGCATAATGAGAATTATTTTAAACATGTGATTGTGAAATAATTATGAATTATTGACAATAGTAGTAGTTAACAAGGGAAAAAATGTGCATGTAGGGGCATCGGTTCCCCCTCTTCCTGGGGAACCGGGGGGGAGGGTAAATTTTCAAGATGGGTATCTTTCGATAGGTCTCGTCAATACCTTTAAAACGAGAGGTTGAACTATAAATCTTTGATAATTTAAAACAAAGTTATCGATTTTTTTTTTCCTTTTAACAACAAAAAAAAAAATCATTTTTTTTTTTTTTTTTTTTTTTTTAATAGTTACTGAGTGAATTTGCATAGGAAAATATAGAAGAAAGTCATGTGGTGGGCACAAAATACTAGTTATCTTAAGTCTTATCTAAAATTACAGAGAAAAATAAACGAGGATGTGAAAAGATCGACTTTATATATATATTCAATTTAATGGCTAATATTATTTTATTTTAGACTAGCAGGCTACGCCCGCTTCACTGGTCAATTTATTTAGATAAATTTTCAAAAGAATTGAATCACCGTTTATTTTTTATATCACATAATAAATAAAAACTAATTAAAAAAAATTATATATATATTAAAAAAAAAAAAAAAAAGAAAAGAAAAGAGAAGAAAAAGAAAGAAACCTACATTGAAATTGCGTTAACTTCACTTCGGATACACATTTCCTATGTCCCCCGCTCTTTTTACTACATTATATAAAATATTTCTTTCGTTTCGCCCTCGTTTTGCTTCCGCGGAGGATCAAAATTGTGATGCAATGTCTCCGGACCACCTATAGGCGTGAATCCTAGATCGTCGCCAATTGCATGTTGCGCAGCACTGCTGCGACTTAAAACCCAATCAACAAACCATGAACTCGTTTTGCAACAATGCTCTATGGTCTTATATGAATAATTCTCAAGAATGAATCACCAATTGTTTACAAATTTAATAGATTATATGGGAAATAAGTACGCTGTAATTTAAAAATTGCAGCTCTTAGAACTTCAAAACTGATAATTTTTAAAAAGTTATTTAATATTCTTTAGGTTTAGACTGGTTTTTGTTTAATATTAGACTCTTATTTTAAGATAAAAGCAATCGAATGATATCGCATTGTGAAAATTTGCAACGTAATAACTTTAAATCTAAAAAATTGATGTATATAATGTCTTCACAAAAAAATGAACAGTTTTTAGAGCTCTTTTAAAAGAGTATAACATTTATGCAGTATCTTTTAAAAAAAATTTAATCAGTTTTTACTTTTAAAAAAATGGCCGACTTTCACCAAAATATTTAAATCTACACCAATCAAAAATAGGAGTGGACTACCCGGAAATGTTCCTCTCACAAAATCTTTGCTTTATTTATATAGATACATTTATGACTTAAAATGCTTTTTCTAAAGTAGAATCATTCCTTTTAAAATTTTATTGAGAAATTAAATAATAAAAATTAATTAAAAAAATAAAATAATGATTGAGAATCTGTATTACTTACTTTAACTAAGAAATAATACAAATTTGTATAAAAATTTCTTTAAATGTATAGAAAATTTTTACAGTGTAACTTGAGACTGTAAAAGTATTTTTCCATAAATTATGAAATGTGTTAATATGTTCTATGTTTTACTTATTTGGAAATGAAATATTTATTATGTATTAATAGAAATTTGAAAAATAAAATAAAATAATATACATATGTATATAATAAAATTAATAATGGGGGGTTGATTTGGGGGTTGCTTTTCAATTTTCCATATTCTGATGACTATTCCATGTATGGTGACTATTCCATGGTGACTATTCCATGTTTGTCCATGTATGTATTTATATATTCTTGTATTATTTATATTATTGTATTTTTTATATTGATGTATTATATTTTGTGCTTGAATTCTGAATTTAATTGCTTTTTATGCTTCGTATTAATTAAAATTCGTTTGCTGTATGGTCTTGTTTCCATCTGTGAGAAGTTCGGGCCTCGAAACGTGTTTTTTGGTTAAATTACAAGCGTTTCGTCAGAAACTTCTCATATTCCTTTCCCTACATGGGAAATGTCCATGATTAATGCCCTCGTGTGTTTCGGGATTAATTTTTCATCTGGCTTTAATTATTTTGCTTATATATTTAATATATATATATATATATATATATATATATATATATTAAGAGATTGATTAAAAAAAATGAAAATTATCTGAACAGTTTAAAAGGATTTTAATATTTTACTTATTTGTAAAATCCAAATCATTTTGTTTATTATTTTCTTGCAATTTTCAGCATGTATAAATTACTTCTCGCAAGAATTCGGGATTTTTTTTTTAATTTCTCTATAAGTATAGCCATTTAATAAAAACTTTGTAGTTTTGTTTAAAGGTATCGAAATGTTTTAATTTAGTCTGTTGCTTTAGTATGTTTCGGTCAAAATGTAATGATAAATTTCATTTGAATAAATCATACAATATAAAAAACTATCATTGCATTTACAGTAAGATTACACTGCTCGGTGAGAATACTACCCCCAAAACCATTTTGGCAAAAACTTATGTAAAATGACTTCCTGAATCCTACACACAGAAAAATGAAAAATCGAAACTTGTCAAGAGACGTGCCATCTTTGTGACACTAAACGTTTGTCAAGTACATTGACAAATTTGCACAAAATTACGCAAAATTTTAAACATTCACAACACTACCTGACAATCCCATTTAGTCATGAGACACAAAAGTCGTTTTATTTTACCATGTATCTTTAATGTGCTTCGTCTGATGATTCGTTTTGGCTCTAAAACTTGTCAGATGACTAACTTCCCAGGTACAGTTTTCATTTTCCTCAAATTTGACCGGTTAGTCAGATGAGAGAATAAAAATAAATTATTTCTATTTTGTCAATTGACTAAGAAAAATTTGTTTGGCTAGTCCAAAAGCTGAGCATTATTTTTTTTTTTTTTTTCCTTTTTTCCTTTCTTTCTTTCTTTCTTTTTTTTTTTTTTTTTTTGTTATTTGTTTATTTATTTTTTGTCTCCTTCTGATAACTTGAGTTAGTCAACCGAAATCGAAAAATAAACCCATCGAATTTCGCGGGAAAGTGTCAGTTTCATTAATTCTGAAAAAGAAAATTTCTCTTAAAGTTATTTGCGAAACGCATATTTTTTATAAGAACTTTGTGTCATGCTAATCCCAGTTTTTGTATTTTTAAATCTAATAAATCATTTTCTAAGTATGATATGAAACTATAGCAAAGGAGCACGGCAATTTTTAATAACAGATAGAAAAAGAGTTTTTTTTTTTTATTAAAACAAACATTTAATTTTTTACCCCAACTAAAATTAAAAAGACTGAAATCTGTATTCCATGCACGAAAACTTAAATAGAAATATCTTTCCACTGAGAAATGACACTAAGCGGCAAAATTTGTTCCAATGTATTAAAAAAAAAAAAAAAAAACCTGTGTTACTTAGATAAGATATTTTTAACTATAAGTAAAATTTTGTGACCCCCCCCCCCATCTCCCAGAAATTGAGCCAGGCCCAGTCTAGTTCGAGTAATAAATTAAAATAAATATATAAAAAAAAAATTAAACCCAACAAAACTTATAAAGTTCATCTTAATGTTTATAAATACTGCGTTATACACGTGTAAGTATACGCTCTCTAGTACCCGTTGCTGTAGCCGAAAATATAGTTTTAAAAGTTAAAATACTCAACGATGTGTTTATGTAGCTTATAGTATGTGTTTCGTCTGCTTGTTTTAGGATTTTCTGATAAGGAAAAAAAAATCATTTTCAGATTTTTTCAACTTTTCCTCGCTTAATTATGCCCACCAGCGGCCGAGCGGTTCTGCGCTGAAAGCCGGTAGATGGGAGGTGCCGGGTTCGATCCCAGTTCGCACTCATCGACCTAGCCGTTCGGAGTTTTCCATGGTTTCCCCCCGAAACTCGCGTAAATTTGAGCTAGGACCCCTTAGAAAGACCCCCCCCCCATGGACGGCATTCCCCTTGTATGCCTAGGACACATACGGAGTCAATCGGCCTTAAATCCTACAGCCAACCAACCAACCAACCTTACTTAATAACTTTTCATTCATTTTAATTACATATTTTAAAAAGTGTGTTTCTGCTAAAAAAAAAAAAAAAATCTGTAAAAAATATGATACAAATATTTAGAAGGATACATACGCTGTGGTAGTTAGACTTTAATGTTTTATAATTAGAAATTAAGCCTTGATGCTAGCAGTATTTGAAGAAGTATTGTTTCTACATATAATGATCAATAAATAGCGTCGTTTAACTGTGATTTTCTTTTTTAATTAGAGTTATATTTTGTTAAGATTCCTGTACATTTAATAATATTAACCCCGATCAGGTTATAGTGGGTCATTGGATACCCGAGCTATTTTTCTTATTTTTCATCCGTCAGAATCCACGTATAAAAGAAATACCTATCTACCGTGTCCATGACTTTTTTCGTAAAAATACCATTCTTAAACTTTATTATGCAATTTGAATTTTTCAAATATCTCAATTTGTTCAAAAGTTATAAATTTTTAGTAGATGCCTGAATTTTATAGAAACGAGTGTATTTCTGATAAAATATGAAATATTTGTTAAAATTTATTTTGCAATATTCATTGTCTGCCCTTAAATTAGAAGTATTCAAGAATTTTATCACATTTTCTTTCATTACAATTTACGTGTTCTAACATTGCCCGGGTTCTTCAGCAACCTATGATAAACTGACAAGATGCCGAAACATACGATAACCTGATCGGGTTAATTTCTATTCTCAACTTGTTCTTCTGTAAATGCCTTAATTACAGTATCTCCTCCTCGTTTGAATTTTTCATAAGCTTTCTACTGAAAGAAACAAACTGAAGAGCAAAAAGTTCATATTAGTGGTTTAGGATTGTGCAAAATTTAATCTTATGAATTTTCAATAAATTTGTTTGAATCTAAATGAAGTTTCAAAGTGTGGTGTTTAATAAATTAATAGTTATGTTTTTTTTTTTTTTTTTTTTAATGAGACACAACTGAAATTCTGTTTGTATTTTTATTTAGTATCTGCAATATTTATTAGAATGTAAGTAGTAGAGTAGCATCGTCTATTAATAAATAGTATGTATTATATAATGTTTATATATTTTTTAATAGGGCATGCTTGTGTATTAAACAAGAAAAAAGATCGAAATCACCCAAAAGAACCAGAAGATCGAATATAAATGCCAAGTGCAAAAACTTAATGTCAAATGAAGCTAATATAAATCAATGTGGAGTTTATAATTTAATCTCTAATTATGTATGCGTAGTAAATAATTGAAAATAGTATGCTTAATAAATAAATATGTTGTAAATATTTTCTTTTGTTATATTGGATGAGTTCTTGATAAAATATTCAAAAATATTTTTTCTTCTTCTTAATGTATATATATATGTTGTGTAGAAACTTTTTTAATTTTAAGATTCTTTCCCTATGCTTTTGAATTCCCCTAAACAAAAGTTTTTCTAGGAATAAGTTCACTCACAAAAGTTTTAGGTGTGTAGAAAGAAAATTAAAAAAATTCATGTTGAATTAAAAATGGAGGAGGGGGAATCTTTTTGCAAAGAGTCTTATATCCCATTAGAAATATTAAAATTTTATTTTTTAAATATTTTTTGTTCCTGTTTTATTCTGAATAATTTCATGTTCAGTTTTACAGTCTCATATTTTCTCATACTTAAATAATATAATGGCATTGATGTTATATCTGAATTTCCAGATTTCGCAAGCTTTTTTATAAATCCTAATTCAAGATTCAGTCAAACAAAATTTTGAAAGTAAAAATATTACATATTCTTTAACAAATAAAAATCTTCAAAACTCCATTTATGAATTTTCTGTATTATTTGATATAAATTCTCTCTGAAGTAAAAAAAGTTACACAAATAAAAGAATAACTTTATAAAGTACTATAGTAAAAGTTAGAAAAAAATATCTTGAATACAGTAGTATCTCATGTTAACTCTAGGAATTGGTAACTATCTTTGTAGACGACAAACTACTAAACAAATGTTTATGTATGTTTATGCATTTGAAATATGAAGATTTTTTTTTATCAATGCTATATTAAGCATAAATAAGTTTTATTTTCGTGATGAAAGCCTTAATTTGATGAAAAAATGTCATACATCTAAACGTAACTCTAGGTTCTAAATACAAATGTTATGAACTATAGCTGCCACATAATTGCCACCTTTTATATAGTTATTTCTTGCCACTAAAGTTTTGACTTATTTAATAAATGAGAAATTTTTGTTAAATTTTAGTGGTAAATGAAAGTTTAAAAATGCTAGAAAAGAATATTTCTAAATATCAATTTTCTAAAAATTTGATTAGTAATCATATTATTGGTGATTACTCATATTGTTACATTTGAGAGGCTACGTTCATGAAGAGACAAGCTAATGTTAATCCATGGCAGCAGGTTCTTGGAACATTTTTTAATTGCATAATATTTTCAATTTCATGTGCAGTTTTTTTTTTTTTTTTTTTTTTACCTCAGAACAGAAAAACTATAACCAAAATTGAAAAACAGTGCAATCAAATAATTTATCAAGCATACGAACTCGTGGGATTAACAGCTTGTGAGTTTCTTTTATGATATGAGCATAGTCACTTAGCCCCCCCCCCCCTCATCAGTCAGCTCTATGATTTCTTTCATAAATTCTAATCCTATGGTTGTGGAATGCTATCGCAATCTCAAAAACTATCTCCTCAATGAATGCATATTGTTAACTATACTTTCTGTGACATCTTAAAGGGTGTTTTTTTTTTTTTTTTTTTTTTTTTTTTTTTTTTAATATTTCTAAAACATACACTTAATTTTGTATTTGATGTATTAAAATTACCGAAGTTAACGATTTTAACAATTCAAATAAAAATGTACATTTTGGAAATATTTTGCAATGATGAGACTATAAGAGACATGGTTTAAGAAGAGTATGCAGATTAACAGTTAAAAATATTCATTTTTGAATATTATAGACATAGTTTGAAAATACAAAAGCATTTACGTTCAGGTTTACCATTATAGTAAACAAAATCGGAAAGCTGATAAAAGGCTTTAATAATATTGACCTCTATTGGAAATCTATCTGTAATATTCATACAAATTCTATTTTTTTTCAGGGGGGGGGTAGAAAATTTTGCATATAATCATATACTTGTAAAACAGAGAATTGTATATTTTTTTATACGTAATCCTTTTTTTTAAGGAGACGTGGTACTTTTTACAGCAGTACTGCTGTAGGTGTCAGATAAAATCTTATATTCCCACTTAATATTTATAAATGGAACTACATTAGGCTTGTTCAATGAAATATATATTCAGGCAAAAGTTCTTATTGTTTTTTATGCTTTTTTTCCCCCCAAGATTCGAAATATTTAAATTGAGTTTTCTCAGTTTGCATTTTTTTTTTTTTTTTCATGAATTCATGATCTTCAAATGCTAAAATTTCTATAGATATTAAAAAAAAAAAAAAAAAAAAAAAGATTTAATTTTTTAAAATATATATTTAATAGAACCTATTTAAAAGAATTAAGTATGAGTTTTGCAATATCTTTAAAATAAAAAATATTAAAAATAAAATATAACAAAAATCTGTTTTTTTTTTTTTTTTTTTTTTTCTTCTTTCCCTGAAATTTTTACATAGACATTCACTTTCTATTTTTTATCACGAAGACTAATCAATAAATTTCAAAATCATTCTTAACTCTTTTAAGTACGTTCTGTTAAACGTTAAAAGAATTAAGTCTCTTCTTAAATATGTGAAGCAGTTTTAGCATTTTGAAAATCATAAATTTGTCATAAAACGAAAACTGAGAAAACGCAATTTAAAAATTTCATAGCTGTAAAAAATATATCAAAAACCATAAGAATTGTTACCTATTTCATTGAATAAACAGACGTAATATAGTTCCCTTAATAAATAATAAACTTTTATATCAAACATAGTTTAGTGCTGCCGTAAAAGATACAAAACTCCCTTAATTTGACGAGCATTAGTACTTTTTTTTTTTTTTTTTTTTTTTTTTTTTTTTTTAACATACTGAACAGCCTTCTAATTTTACGGGCAATACTATTTTAACACACAAGGTTCTATTTTAATTTTACGGGCAACACTACTATTTTAACATACCAAGATGCCTTCTAATTTTACAGGCAGTGCTACTATTTTAATATACCGAGCTCTCTTTTAATTTTACGAGCAATACTACTTTTATTACAGGTTGGCTGTATGTTTCATCGCAACGTAAAATTACTGGCGATACGTCATTCATCCTCTAAATGTTTTTTTACGGGCTTTGTCTGGAATCTCTGCTGCCGGGCTTTGCCCGTAATTTTACTGCAGCATTTTTTACAGTGTACATAGTCATAATTTTACATATTTTTATACTACTTGATTGTTAATTAAAGAATTTATTTTTTGAAAACATGTAAGTTAAAAACTGAATAATAATAATAAAAAAAAATCACATTAGCTTTAAATTGCAAAAAATCAGCTTTAAATTTCTGAAATGTTAAAAAAAAAAAAAAAAACACAAAAATTACTTTGTTTTTTTATAGTTTTATTTGAGTATATTTCAATAAATAAATAGTTTATTAGTTTATAGTTTAATGTGTTTATATTTTAATTCTAAATTAAATCTATTGTATTTCTATTTTGTAATTTAATTCGCTAATTCGATCGTCGTTTATTTTCACTAGCGTACAAATTGCATTTTGTATGTAATTACGTCGTAAAAATTAATTTTTAATAAATCTCTAAAATCCGAAAAATTCCGAAATCCGGAATCACCGCGGTCCCGCCGATTCCGGATTTTCGAGGTTCAACTGTACATATATATTGGATTAATCTTCCTCTTCAAGTATTATTAGACAGCTAGTCAAATAAAGACTAATTTCCCTTTTCATATGTTATCAGACATGCTAGTCAGGCAAATAGCCTTGATTAACATGCCTCTTCAAATATTCATTAAAACTGACTCGCTTGCTTAGTCAGATACCTGGTGGCTGCTGACTAACCATCTGAATCAAGTGTAGATTCTGACTAACTTGCCTTGTCTGGTTAAAGTGGTTGATGTGGTTGATGACTAATCTTACTGGTCAGATAGTTTTGATTGTGGACTAGCCATCTTTGTTTGATAATATTAACCTTCCTAGTCTGGAGTAGTGTTTTGATGACTAGTTCAGCAAGTGCACTTTTTAGTTTTTGAGACTAGTTCAGCAAGTACACTTTTCAGTTTTGATGACTAGTTCAGCCAGTACACTTTTCAATTTTGGTGACTAGTTCAACAAGTACACTTTTCAGATTTGGTGACTAGTTCAGCAAGTACACTTTTTGGCTAGTCAGCTTTTTTGGTTAGTCAGTTCTGTATTGTCAGTTGAGCATTTTGCCAGGTCACTGTGACCAACTTATTTTTCTGTGTGTAATAGGACATCCATTTTGCCCTATCATCCACCGTTTTTTAGGTACGGCCCCCTTATTTTTATCACTTTTCTTAATTTTATGATATAAATTTGATTTGAAAGTGGGGGGATGTTTTTAACTTTTAAATATCTTCTGAGGGGCTAATGAGGTGGAAAATCAAAACATCAACATTTGTAGCAAGGAGAAAATTTAAGGGGTGAGGGGAGATTTGCCACTGAAATTATGTATTAATCTATTATTAATATTATTTACTGAACATTATACTTCTTCTTTTTTTGTTTGCTTTTGTTTTTAAGTGTTAAATTAATTCTTCATTCTCCAAATCAAATTTCTGGCCATAAAATTACCGAACAGTGGTAAAAATTTGGGGAAGGGGGGGGGGGTTGTCCCGAGAAAACGGTGGGTGAGTGGAAAAATGGTAGTCATATTTGGATTCAGGAGGTCATTTTACATAAGAATTAGCAAGAATAATATCAGGGGTCAAGGTTTTTTTTTTTTTTTTTTTTTTTTTTCAGCGCTGTGACTGCTGGATTGATCCCAACTTGAAACGTCTTAAAATTTAAATAAGTCTAAAATGTTAAAAATGTTAAAAAATGAAGTTTAGCGTTTCATAATATTTATTTTTTTTTATTTATATATCCTTACCACCAATCATAGAAAAAAAAATAGATAAAGAACATAAAAAATGCATTTTTCTTTCTTTTTAAGGTTTTGGTACCCTTTATTTATTTATTTTTTCCCTCTATGTACCAATGGTCACATTATAGTGGCACCTCACTAAAAAATATTGTGAGGTGATACGTGCAATTTGCATTGCTTATATCTTGAAAAATTACTCAAGTAACTAAAAAATAGATTTCAAATGCGTTGTTTGTCTGCATCGTAATACAGTAAATAAATAATTAAGTAGGGTTAAAAATCGCAATATGACTCCGTTTTTCTGATATTAAGGTGGGTGACTGGGCAAAATAGTTGTTCTATCCGGGTTCAGTATGTCATTTTGCATAACAATCAGCAAGAATGGTATCAGGGGTCATTTTTTTTTTTTTTTTTTTTTTTTTTTTTAGCGCAGTATTATTATCCGCCATCTTCTGTGAAAAGCTACTCATTTTAAAACACTTCAATAAATCTCTGCCTATAACAAAAGAATTTGTGTGCGTATTCCTATATCTGTCGCTTTGAAAGCATAAACTGATGATCGCACAGCTACAGAATTTTGAGTGGTGTTCTGTTTCGATCTCTACTGATTAATTAAAACTATTTTTTAATAACATGAAAAGAAAATTATTTCATTTTATTTTTTTACCTAGAAAAAAACATGCATTTAATACCGAGTGTACCTGCAAACGTCACGAGCAGCACATCATAAAATATTAGTTATTTTTAAATATTACAAAGAATATTCTTCTTTTTCCTTATGTCAATTGCTTTCTCTTACAATAAATAAATTGAAAAAGTAAAAATGTTTCGTTCTTCTTGTCAATTAAAAACTGTAGATATCTTGAATATATCGTTCTTTTTTGCAATATAGGTTATTAAAGGAGTTTTTCCTTAACAACAACAACAACAACAAAAATAAATGTTAATATACGTATTTTTCTTTTTTTCTTTTTTTAGTGCATGATCTTTTCTTTTTAGTACATATGACTACAAAAATTAAAAGAAGTTCACTTAAAAAATAATGTCTCTAAAATATGATTAATCTTTTAATATCACGTTTAATTTTTTTTAGTAAGAATGTTCTTATTAAAAAAAGAGTTCATTAGGGTATTTATGTATGATGGAATGGTTTATTTGCAGAACACTCAGCAAATCGCTTTTCTGACATTAATCGGAGCTATCACATTAGGAAAGCGTATTAATTACCACATATATGTCATTCAGATGTTATATTCCCTTCTTTCGTAAAAACTTCTAATTACATACGTTTGATCAGGTAACTTAACTTTCAACTAACATCAAATCGTCCAAAAAAAAAAAAAAAAAAAACGGAAACTTTTATTTGGAATAGGATATTTTAAATTTTTTAAAAGTAATTTTTTCTGTAACTTTACGAAATATGTGAATGTTTTCTTCGTTATACCCGTCAATAAATGAGATATTTATTGTGTTAAAATAATAATAATAATAATTAAATTTACATAGTCAGACATTGATTTTAAATAAATGAAACTCGTTAAAAGTTTTAAATTGATTTAAAAAGTATATTTTATTTTTTAATTCTTTGTTGTGTTCAGACTATTTCAATATCAACAAATGTTCCATGGATGCGTCTTAATTTTCAGGACTAAGTATGCTTCATTGGTTTTGTAAAAATTAATTAGGATTTTTTTAACCTATAATAAATAATACTATTTGTTCCAATGAATATAAATTTCTTTAAAAATTTAAATGTGTCAAATAATCAAATAATAATAATAATAATAATAATAATAATAACAGCTGCAAGAGTATTTGAGTATATTATGCATTATATTATATTATGCTTTATGCAATAATACATATTATGCATATTGACTATATTATGCATTATTGACAGCAGTTATCGTGCATACAACTTTATGACAGGGTCATTTATCGTATTTAGTGGAAATCTGATCTATTGGACACACTTCCATACATAGTCGGTTTTGCATACTTTAACACATAGCCTTAATTTATACTATAATGCAATATGAATTCTTTAACAATATTTTAAAAATTAGAAATTACTTTTTCGATATTTTAAAATATTTTTACATTTGTTTGTGTAGTTTGGGCATTAAAAGTTAAAATTCATTAGGTGTATTCACTTAACTTTACAGAAAACCACAAACATTTGTTTCCAGTATTCGTATAGTAATTTTGTACAATAATATAATATATTAATTTGTATAATTACGGACATTTTAAGCTTCCACTATTTTATTTTATTTCGTCTTATTTTAATCCGTTTTCATCTGTTCATTTATTTTATTAATTTCCTTAAATTTGCATATACGAGTAATATATATTAATTTTGAAAAACTACTTGGTGAATGTTACAATATATTTGATAAGTAAAAGAGATTTTCCATCGTCAAACAGAAAATGTGTTTCTCAAAATTATTTATTGTCTAGTAGTTTAGTTCTAATAATCTTATCGATTAGACAAGATATTGCATTTGGCATTCTTCACTGCAAACTTCTTTATGTTTATTTAATTTTTAACCTGATTTTAATTTTCAACTATCATCAAGCAAGATTACTACCAACGTCAAATTTTACCGACACTACGGGGAAACAAATTCTTCTTCAGACATGTTTTATGTGATAGTAAGTAACATTGAAATTGAAAGACCGCTTATTTTGGAAAAATAATCTGGTGTGTCACTCACATGACTTTCTCTTACCCTGAAATTTAATACTATAAATACAAGTTGCAGATTAAGAGGTAAGATAACGAGTACTCTCATGTAAACCTATGTTAAGCAATTCAAATTAGGATTCGGAGGAGTTTTACATGATAATTAGTTCTGTGTGAGGGGGGCTACCGCCCCCCTCAACCCCCCGTTCCATTAATGCACCTACATTTATATAGAATTTAATTCGGTTATTAAAATTAAAAGTTTACTTAAAATTATACAGACAATTTTCACACGCAACATTCATTGAAACTTATCAGTCTTGATCAAACATTTCCAGCAACAAACTTATATTAACTTCAAAATACAACATTTGGATCTTCTAAAATTATTAATTTTTAAGTTATTCAAAGAGACACAGATAAAGATCAAACGTTAAAAAACTTGACTACGGTAATCAGGAAGCCTCAAAACGTGTAAATATACAAAAACTAGCGATGAATATTTAGCTTAAAACATACATTATTTACCATATCTCTATGAGGAATTTATTTCAATTCCCGAACAGCTGTCCGGGAAATGGTAAAATATTATTAGTAAAGCACATCCACTAACAATAAATAACTAGTGTGTTGTGGCCACCACACGATTTTCTTCTATATTTTCCTATACAAATTCACTCAGTAAAAACACATTATTAAAATAATAATAATAATAATAATAATAAAAACATCTTCCGTGGTAATGCAGACGAATTCCATATTAGAGAAGTAGTATAATACTAAATATCCAAAAAATGTTGAATTTATTCTCAATATTACATAAAAAAAAAAAAAAAAAAAAAAAAGCAGAAGCGATAGGGAAAGCCGGGGTAATAAGAGACAGGGGTTATAAGAGACGCAGTCAAAAAACCCACCAAAAAAAAAAATACTTAGGCAGCATTAAAAATATGTAATATTTAGTATCATGTGTATTCTTTACTACAATATACTTATTGAAAAGTTTATAACATATTTTGAATTATTTTTATACGACGAAAAAAAACCTTCACTTTGAACTTACCCTGAAAGTTCGTGACTTTTCCTAAATTTTTCTTTCTTTCTTTTTTTTTTTTTTTTTTTTTTTTGACAGTAAGATGTTTGGGATTTATTAATGTGTAACCTTTTGACCAAGACTATGACTTTTGATGTACAATTTTTAAAAACCTTCAAAGCATTCTTTATTTACAAGTTAGGCATGTTTCTTATTACCCCGTTTTTATTTTTTGTGGGGGTAATAAGAGACATGAGTCTCTTATTACCCCCACTGTTAATTCCTATGTCCCCCCCCCTCAATGGTAGTTCCTGTTAATTCTGCCTGACTAGTTTACGAAGAGTTTACCTAGTGTCTAAGTTTACCAAGAGAACATTTTTTTTTTTTTCACTTTTAATCAAAAAGCAGTTTCCATCACTAGGCTAGACCATATTTAGTTGATATGATTATGTAAATTTATGTTTAGAATGTGTGTAAGTTAGTATTTAGTCATTAATACTTCATTACATAATAAATAAGTTAATTTATAATTACTAGAAAAATATTTTATAACATTTTGTTCGCTTGTATACATTTCAAAGATACGTCTTTTTTGCCTATTTTCGACTACACTTTAGAAAATGGGTACAATATTTTCTGCCCATTTTAGAAATTATATTGATGTTTTTGGTTAATCCCTAGGTTATGTTGATTATGTAGAACTGTCATTAAGTACAATATTATATTATTTAGGACCTAATATTAAAAGAAATGAATTTCACAAACACATTTATGACAGTTAATTTTCAAGCAAACATATTTTTTGAATGGATGTAAATAATAAAAATTTAAAACTATTGGCTGATTCAGAATTGTTTCCAGATATCTTTAATTATCTCACATGATTTTACATTGCTATATATGGACAGTTACAAGCCTGGTCTCTTATTACCGAGCGTGGGGTTATTAGAGACAAGGATTTAATGAAAATTTAAAAAAAGAATTTAACAAAAAAATAAAGTTCAAAAATCACCTAAAAAATCAAGAGGAGTCCATTTAATGAAATTATTACGATACATTTATTTCAAGTTATTTAGATTAATAGTATAGATTTTATTAATATTTTTTGTCCCTAAAACAATTTGACCCTAAAACAATACTTTCTCGACCCTATGGGTAAGAGAAAGTAATAATAATAGAAAATAATGCTATAAGAGCTGTATGATATTTTACAGCTCCAATTTTCCTTTACCGTGTGTCTATGCACTAAACGTTTTATATTTTATTTACAGCATTAGTTACAAAAAATAAATAAATAAATAAATAAAATAAATAGATAAATAAAATAAAATAAATAAATAAAGTAAAATAAAATAAATAAAATTGAAATCTTCATGATGTTCTGTCTTGAGACTGAATTTAAAAGTTCGTAATGAATGTAATACTTTCTTAAATGAATGCCCATTTTTGTAAGTGTGGAAAAAAAAATCTAACACTGGAAGAAAAAACGATCAAGTTTGACTAGAAAAAGTTATCGAAGAGCGGGAAAGAACTCGGGATGGGTTGGTCCTGAAGCTATCATCGAGGGTTTAATACGTCTCTCCTGGTATGTGACCACTGCATTTAGAATGTAAAAATCGCGAAAAAAAAGCTAAAAAGTCATAGAAAAGTCATGAGATGAAAACGAAAAAAATTCACAATGTTAAGTGCGGAGAAAGAAAGAAAAAAAATAGTCTAGCACTGGAAGAAATAAAAGATCAACATTATCTAGTCTTATCAATGTCATCAAAGAGCGCGAAGAGACTCGGGTTGGGGCCCTGAAGCTAGCGTCGAGGGTTTAATACGTATCGCCTATTATATGACCACCGCACTTTAGAATGCAAAATATGAGGATAAAAACAAAATGTCCATAGAAAAAGCATGGGATAAAAACGAAAAAAAAAAAAAAAAAAAAAAAAAAGAAAGGCTATCACCGGAAGAAATAAAAGATCAAAATTGACTAGAAAAAGTCATCGAAGAGCGGGAAGGGACTCAGATTTGCGCCCTGAAGTTATAGTCCAGGGTTTGATCCGTATTGCCTATTATGCGACCACCGTACTTTAAAATGTAAAAAAAAGAGGAAAACAAAAGCTAAAAATCCATAGAAAATGCATGGGATGGAAAGAAAAAAACTCACAATGTTCAGTGTGAAAAAAAAAAAAGTCCAACACAGGAAGAAACAAAAGATCTAAATTGACTAGAAAAGTCATCAAAGTGCAGGAAGGGACTCGGGTTGGAGCCCTGAAGTTATCGTCGAGGGTTTAATACGTATCGCCTATCACGTGACCACCGCACTGTAGAATCCAAAAAACGAGGGAAAAAAACAAGTTAAAAATCCATAAAAAAAGCATGGGATGAAAACGAAAAATAAATAAATAAATAAAATAAAATAAAAACCTCACAATGTTAAGTGTGGGAAAAAAAAAAAAAAAAAAACTGAAAATAAATTTAGAGAGTATAATTTTGTAAAAAAATAAATAAATAAAAATAAAAAAATAAATAATGTTACAGAAGCTGTAGAAAACGATCTTATTTTAAAATTATTACGTAGCTAGTACATTCTATAATATCTATCTAGATAGTTTTAATTCCATCGTTTTTTCTAATTTTTATCTTGTTTTGTCCTCTTAATGCGTTATACAAATAGACAGCGCTTGTAATAAGCTCTGTAACTTTAATGTGTTTAAACCAACAGATAATGATTAACTGAAACATACCATATTGTCCACTATTATTGCATTTGCAATTGTATGATAAGATTATACATTATGTTCAGTAAAAAGCTTATCACTTAAAAATACTTCAACTAATAAACTTTTTTGTGTATCTTTTATTCCATTGTCTTAAATTACACTACCACTATAACATTTATATAATGTTTTGTGAAAAAATAAGAAATATTTCTTGGATAAATCGTAATAATTATTTTCTTAACAGACTCATATTTCATTTAAAGTGCTCTTTTTTCATTAAACTTTTAGTTGTTTATTATTATTATTATTTATATTATTGCTGTGCAAAACTTGTTGGGTGATGTAGAGCTACATTCGTAGACGTAGTGGTGGTAGCGATAAATAAATAATTTTTACCAATTTTTGTTACTTTTACTAATTGTTCCTACTATTTTTATTTAGGTGACTATTTCATATAAACTTTGTTCTGGCTTCAATATCCTCCATGTTCCGAAAAAAAAAATATTTGAGGGAGTTATCAAAGAGGAGGAGTCATCCATTACGAGCAGGATAAAAACTGTGATGGTACAGTCGGTAACAAAAGTGTCCGAACACCAGCAAAAATTCCTATGTAAAAAAAGTACACTTCATACGATTTTTTTAAATAAATCCTTATCGAATCATGTTCTTAGACTGACTAAGAATAAGATTCGACAAGGATTTATTTAACAAAACCATATGAAGTGTACTTTTTTTACATAGGAATTTTTGCTAGTGTTCGGACACTTTTGTTACCGACTGTATGTCTCCGGACTATCCATAAAGGTTAATTCTGCATAATCGCCTTTTGTCCATAGCATAGCACAAGTGCAAGAAAAGTACCACTAAACTGAAACATATTTCTTTTTACTTTCTCTTACCCATAAGGTAGAAGAAGTATTGTTTTGAGGTAAAATTTTCAAAAGTGAGTATTCTTATATTTACACGCTTTGAGGTCCTCTGAATCAGAAAATCATATTTTTAGCGGTTGATCTGTGTGTCTGTCTGTTATCAGCATATCTAAAGAACAAATAGCAGCAGAAAGTCCAAACTTGATATTCTAAATGTGTATCACATAGGGATGCTACACTAAGATTTTTGTTGGGGTGATGCAAATGGTTTCAAGGAATGTTGCGTGGGAAAGTTGCCTGAATAATTTGAAGTGAGCTCTTAATTTTAATAACAGATTTAAATTCTATATAAATGTAGGTGCATTAATGAAACGGGGGATTGAGGGGGGTGGTAACCCCCTCATACAAAACTAATTATAAATAAAACTCTTCCAAAGCCTTATTTGAATTATTTTAACATAGGTTTACATGAAAGTACTCGTTATCTTTTAATCTCCAACTTGTGTTTATAGTATTAAATTTCAGAGTAAGAGAAAGTCGTGTGAGTGACACACCAGTTTATTTATTCTATTTTAATCGCTTTTTATAATAATTCCCTTTCATTTAGCTATTTATGTTTTTTTAAATACAATTTTAATTTATTTAACAGTTAAAATAGTGATAATAACAGTTTAATGACGATACTACATATTAAACTAGATGATTATTGATGAATTCTCGATTATCCGAAAAAGGTTCGGTCCCAATTACTTCGGGTTCTATGGTATTGAAAAAAATCTTAATACGAATCATTATTAATTATTATTATTATTATTACGAAATATATATCGTCCTTTACTGCTCCTTCAGGCTTCCTGTAACGCATATTTAAGGTAATAAGCAATTCTAATATACTCTACATCTTTAATGTGCTTAAAGCGACTGATATTGATCAAATGTTATACGCGCTATTGACAACTATTATTGCACTTACAATTATATGATAGGATTATCCATCATAGTCACTTGAAAGCACATCATTTAGAAACACTTCATTAGGTAGGTTGTTTCATACCCTTATCCCATTGTCTAAGATTATATATTACAACATTTATACAATTTCGTTTATGCAAAATTCGAAATAACGCTCAGAGAATCCTAAACAGTACTTTTCACAAACTACACAAAAAAAAAAAAAAAAACATTTAAAATAATTTTTCTCTCATTTACCCCTTTTACCCCTTTTAGGTCTTTTAACTTTCATCTATATATATGTACAGTCGGTAACAAAAGTGTTCGAATACTAGCAAAAATTCCTATGTAAAAAAAGTACACTTCATACGGTTATGTTAAATAAATCCTTGTCGAATCCTGTTCCTAGACTGAATAAGAACAGGATTGGGCAAGGATTTATTTAACAAAACAATATTTAGTGTAATTTTTTTATATAGGAAATTTTGCTAGTGTTCGGACGCTTTTGTTATAAGAAAGTATATAAGAAGAAAGTATTGAATTTGTGAAACATTTCAACCACCATTTTTTGACGAATTTTTACGTTTTTAGATGTTTTGAACATGATTTGATCATTTTAGAAAATATCAATCTGCCTGCTTGTGTGCGTGTGTTAGTACGTGTATATCATAAATTTTGTAGATGCTGAATCTCATTAACCAATAAACGAAATATAACAAAACTTGGTATTTATTTGGACCGTGGCCTAAACTGGTGTCATTTTGGGATCAGTCGTTAACAGGTGGCGCTGTCATCTGATATTTTTTCATAATTTTTAATATGGCAGATTACAAGAAAACTTCGTAGAAGTATACATAATGAGAAATATTTTTAAAGAATTATTGTGAAATAAGTCTAAATTACTGCTAATAAATACTAGTAATCTAGGATAAATATTGTGTGTGCCTAGGAGCATCTCTTCCCTCTCTGGGGAGAGGGTTCTAAATTTTCAATATGGGTATCTTTAAAAAGAACTCATCAATACCTTTAAAACGACTGGTTGAGCCCTAGATATGTGATATTTAAAAAAAAATATTTATATACATTTATATTCATTTTTAATGCAAAATCAAAGCAATAATTATAAGAAAAAAAAATGTGTACCACGTTTTTAAATTTTCTGTTGAATCATATAAATTTTACAATTCTGTGTATTAATAAACACTTTTTTTTTTCTAATGAATTATCCCATCAACTTGAAAGAAAATGACCCAATGCGTAATAAGTAGCGCGATTATAATTAATTTTCAAACATTTACAAGTTTGAATTGTCTAGCTAGTCGAGAAGTTATATGATTCTTGAATCATATAAACGCTACCGAAGGCAGTGGGGATCCGACGCAATACCGTGTTCCGAGCTATTCTAAAAGTTTCAAATGTCTAGCTAGTCGGGAAATTAGTTAAAAATCGATTGCAAGATTTGGGCTGGACAAACAAACAAGAAAGAGAGTTAATAAAAACGTGGTAAAAATTCAATTCCTCAGATGTTGGCAAAATACTGACTTCTTTTACGTACACATAGCGTTATATTTCTCTGAGATGTAAATCGTCTACATTTATCATGGACTCATGGAAAATAATTTTAATAAAGAAAAGTTTTAATTGATAATTTGTACTGCTTGAATTCATATAGCAAAATATGGAAGAAAGCCTTGTGGTGGCCACAACATACTAGTTTTCTTTTAATTATGCAAACCTAATCGATGAATGTAGAGATACGTTTTGGGGGAAAGATAGTTTTCCTTTGTCACATACAATACAATACAATAAAAATCTCTCATTGTCTCAATTTTTGAGACTTATGCTAGCTTCTGTTTCCGCTCTTTTTGAAAAGAAATAATTACAAGATAAAAATAACTTTTTATATATCACGTTTTTAAATTTTCTGTTGAATCATGTAAACTTGACAACTCTATGTATTAATAAATACTTTTAAAAATATTTTTTGATGAATTATCCCATCAACTTCAAAGGAAATGATCCAATATGTAATAAAGAGAGGAATTATAAGAATTTTTCAAACATTTATCAATTAAATAAAATTGTTAAAAGAATGCATTGTCATCGTGTTCTGTGCTATTATAAAAAATTCAATTGTCTAGCTAGTCCGGAAGTTATTTAAAAATCTATTGCAATATTTGTACTAGACAAAAACAAGAAAGCGAGTTAATAAAAACATAGTAAAATATAACAAATATTCATACACAAATCATATTTACTTTATAGGAAAAGTAATATCAGTACACTGCTCGTATAGCAAGTATTCTCGTTAAAACGTATCGGAGATGCCCTGTGAAATACAAGACACCCCTCAGACACATTGAGTATACTCTATAGAGATCTAGAGATTAAAGTTTAATTAAAATATTGTAAAATATTTGACAACGAACTATTTTAAATTTCATATGGAAAGCTATTTTTTTTATCTGACATTCATTAATTGAAATATATGAATTCATTCAATGTTAAAAATTCTTATCTTAAAAAATTACCTTAGTTATACAAATATTGTAAAACACTGTAAAAAAATATGATCTTAAAAATAAGTACATTCTGTCTCAAAATAGCCCCGAAACAATGCATACTTAAATTTGAAAACCCATGTACTCATTTTTGAGTACTTTGACATGTCAAACATGAGGATATTGGGATTCTTATCGGTCAACCCCATTTTTGAGCATGTCAATAAACTCATGGGTACATGGGTTTTCAAATAAAGTATATATTGTTTCGGGGCTATTTTGAGACAATATATACTTATTTTTAAGAACCTACTTTTTACAGTGTAGTGTTAGGATAATTATTACATTTTATTTATCATGCACTACGACTGCTAATAATAATAATTTAGAATCATTTTTTAAACGACCATTTTATTATCTTTGAAGCCTAATATTTGTAACACAGTTAATTCACAAAAAATATTCATTTTTCGAAGTAAAAGTCTTTTAATAAATAAATTATATAAACTCTAATGGTTTTACTTTTCTCTATCACACCCTGTATAATTTCCAGAAATCGTTTATTATTTATTATTCTTTTTACAATTGCATCTTTCTTTTCATTTATAAGTTAACATTATCGTAAAGCACCACAATCCCATTAGCGTAGTAATTACTAACATGCCATACATAAAGAGCAATATAAAATACTGCATTTTCTCACTATTTTCTTGTGTATCTTAGAACTCCTACATAGACAGGCTGACGCATCCGCCATTTTCTATCCCACAAGACCGGCTGACTATTTATTATTGGTGGTTTTTCTGCAATAAATTGCACGAATAACTCCAGAAAAGAGCACCGCCTGTTTATATTTTCTTCTAATCCAGAAAGAAGGAAAAAGTAGATTATAAACTGCAGATGTAACTCGTAGATACCCGGAGCAGCAGCACAACTTTGTAGCGTAAGATTTCCCTTATTTTCAAATTATTTCATTTTATTTTCAAAGTTGATTGAGAAATTTAATATGAATGTACTGTTTTTTTTAAGTTATTGTTTTAAATTCTTTTTAAATTAACTTTAATATTACATTTCTTTTAACGTGAAGGGTTGCAGTATAGAGATTGTTGGCGATGTTCTTAAAATTGCCAACTTGTTTGTTTCGTGAGAAGAAGTTCTAGCTCACTTGATCTGTATAGAAGTTTAAAGGCGATAACAACGGTAATCAGGTAACCTAGCTTTTTCTATCGCCAACACTTTCCCAGACGGGATAGAAAATGGCGGACGCTGCGCCAGCTCTTATCATATAGGAGTCTTAGTGTATCTCAAACTTAAATCGTAAGTCTTTCGTTTACCAGCTCATTGAATTAACTCTGGCATGAAATCTGCAGAAATGTGAATTAACTTTCGATTGTGTTCTGCAGCCTTTCTAAATTGTTGTTTGCATTACAAAAATATCTTTCTCACGCAGCTCTTAGCATTAATTAAGATTAAAATGTTTTTCTTTGAAAACCTTCTATTACATTTGGAATAAAATATCAAAGCAATTTCCGATTGCATTCAATCAAATCACTATTAAATTCCTTTAGCATTATACTCTTTTTTGTTTTGCTATTGAAAAATTATTGAAAATTATCACACATTTTGTAAAATTTTAAAAATAGATAATTTTTAAATTTGGTGATAAACAAGAATATAATTTCGGGTTAATTATTAATTAAAACCATTTTAATTTATTTATTCATTTACTTTATTGATGCTATTCTTACCAATAAAGATTTTTTTTTTCTTAATTTTCAAACATCACTGGAAATATATGTCGTAAAGATGGTTGCTGGAAGGAATCTACTTGTAGAATAGGAACATCCAGTTCAATGATTTCAAACAAAATTGGCCGTAAAGAATTTTGACTTCGGAATGAAGAGATAAAAATATTTTTACTTTCTTCTATATGTAATATAGAGAAAGTATTGGATTCGTAAAAATTTTCGACCTCGGGTTTTTGATGGATTTACACGTTTTGAGAGCTGTAGAACACGATTTGACCCTTTTTAGAAAATGTCTGTCAGTCTGTCTGTGTGTGTGTGTGTGCGACGAAATTTTGTGGCAACTGTATCTCAGGAACTACTGCACAGAATTTCATACAAATTAGTATGTAGTTGCACCTTGAGATAAATTAGTTCCTATCATTTTTTGGTAAAAATTGTCTTACAGGTTGCGTTGCCGTCCCGCTTTTTCTAAATTTTTAACATGGTGATATAGGACAAAATTTTGTATAAATGTGCATAAAGAGAATTATTTTTTAGTAATCATTATGAAATTTACAAGAATTATTTATAATAGAGGTAGTCAACTGGGGAAAAATTTTGTATGCGTAGGAGCCTCGTGAACCCCCCTGGGGGGGAAGTCCCCCCTCGAGGGGAGTAAATTTTCAAGATAGGTATCTTTCGAAAGGTCTCGTCAATACCTTTAAAACGAATGGTTGAACTATAAATCTGTGATAATTTAAAACAAAGTTATCGATTTTTTTTACTTTTAACAAAAAGTAACTTAGAAAAAAAAATCGTTTTTTTTTTACGAAATTTAACCAGACTTGGTATTTAGTTGGCCCCTGGCATAAACTGGGGCTGATTAGATTTGGGGATCAATCACTCAACAGGTGGTGCTGTGATCGTATTTTTTCTAAATTTTTAACATGGCAGTATAGGACAAAATTTCGTATAAATGTACATAATGGGAGTTATTCTTAACATGTGATTGTGAAATTAATATGAATTATTGATAATAGTAGTAGTTAATTAGGAAAAAAATCTCGTCATCGCTTCCCCCCCAGGGGAAAGTACCCCCCAAGGGGGGGGGGGGTAAATTTTCAAGATGGGTATCTTTCGAAAGGTCTCGTCAATATCTTTAAAACGAATGGTTGAACTATAAATATGTGATAATTTAAAACAAAGTTATCGATTTTTTTTTTTTTTTTTAACGAAAAAAAACTTTGAAAAAAATCGTTTTTTTTTTTTTTTTTTTAAATATTGTTACTGCGTGAATTTGTATAGGAAAATATAGAAGAAAGTCTTGTGGTGGCCACATTATACTAGTTTATTTAGTAGATAAAATAGCTGAACATCGGAACACATCTGTATAGTTGTTCCGTAGTAATATAACATCTAAAACACTACATTCCGTTCAGGGACTGCAAGGAGTGAGAGAGAGTGATTCTAATCCAGTATTCCCGTGACGGTGATCAGTGAGAGAGTGACTAAAGTTTTAGCCAAAATCAAAAATCACGATCAGTTTGGCATACAATTTTTCGCCGCAAAGAGCTTCTTTAAATCCGTTGTATATTCATTAAGTTAATGATTTTGCAGCGAGCAGGTTTACCATATTACATTAACACCAATCTGATGCAAAGCTTTAGTGATGAGAACTGAAAAACCACAGACGGAAAATGCATAGGAAAGAAATATAATTCATTCTTTTTCGAGGACAATTTTGAAAATCTAATCAAAATTACGTTAGCTATTAAAGTTTGATTTACGTAGAAAATAATAATGACCATGTCGTATCCTTTTAAAACCGAAATGAAAGAATGATATTTTGATTACAGCAAAATTTTCTTTTCCACTTACTTTTTATTTTATTTTATTGAGGGAGAAAGGATTCAGCGGTTAATTAAAGACAATTTTTGTATGCACGAGTATAGTATTACGTAACACGTTAAAATAGATTTGAACTTAATTAAATATATATATATATATATATATATATATATATATTAATATGTGATTTCTGCATCACAATATAAATATATAATAGTCCTTATATATATATAATACATGTAGCAGATTCTAATTAAATTTTTCTAAAAGTTTTGCAATAAAAATGAATTTTTACATTTCGATATTTTTTAAATTATTTATAGTTTATAAATTCTTTCAAAAAAGTATAATTTTTAGGTACTTCAGATTGTCGAAACTCATTATTTAAATGTTTAATGTGGAATTTGAAATAGATATTTCAAATATATATATTTTTTTTCTTTTCTGTTCTGTTCTGTTCTTCTTTATAATAGAATTCGTCATGCACAATTTACTATAGTTTAGGGAAAAAAAAAAAAAAAATCGCGGCACCGACGTAATCGCCGCAGTAAAAAGTGTATTATTCTACTACTCCGATTCAAAAAATTAGAATAATGAAAAGAAATATGGTCAAGGGAAATAAAAATCGAATTTATCAAATAAATAATCAACAATATCAAATATAAAGTACTATAATATAAATCTGCATATTTTGCAGATTATAAAAATGTAAACACATTACAATGAAATAGAAAATATATTTAAATCAGCTAACAACAAAAAATTCAAAATATTAGAATACTTTCTAACATGGTTCAAAAAATTAGAATAATGAAAATATATTGAACATAATTTAAACTCTAAGTATTTTTACTTGCTAATCAGTACTTTGTTGCATCACCCTTAGCTTTAATGACAGCTCTTAAACGTTTTGGCATGTTTTTAACTAAAGGTTCACAATCTTTTTTATCCAAATTCGCCCATATGCTCTTTATACTAGAAATAAGTTCTTTTTTGTCTCTAGGCGCAACTTCTTGAAGTCGTTTCTTCATAATTCCCCACAAATTCTCGATAGGATTTAGATCGGGTGAGTTTGCAGGCCAAGGGAGTACAGGTATGTCCTTCTCTTTGAGCCATTTAGTTGTTGATTTGGAAGTGTGGGGAGAAGCTGAATCTTGCTGAAACAAGAAATCGTCATCACATAAATCCTCAGCTGAAGGAATCTTGAAATATTCAAGAATTTCTTGATAGACTTCTGAATTGACTGTTGTGGAAACAATACACAACCTGCCTGGGCCTTCAGCAGTCATGCAGCCCCATACCATAACAGAGGTCGCAAATTTAAACGAACGTTTTAAACATTCTTTCTTATAAGCTTCATGTTTGAGTCTCCAGACACGTATACCTTGATTTCCGTGAGACACACAAAACACACTTTCATCGCTGAAAAGTATCTTTTTCCAATCGTCGTGATCCCAAAATAGCCTTTGTTTACACCATTTAACTCTAGCAGCCCTTTGCTTAGATGATAAGAATGGCTTTATCTTAGGCACACGTGATCTAAAACCTAATTTGCGAAGTCGTCGTAGTGTTGTAGATTTGGAGACATTTATACCCATTTCTTTCCATTTTCTATGCACATATCTCACACTCCGAAAACGATGTTTCTTCACAATCTTTTTCAATTGCCTTTCATCTCTTCTTGAAGTTACTGGCTTTCGACCACTTTTAAAGTGTTTATTTTGAAAACACTTATTATTAGAATATTCTCTCAAAACTCTACTCACACTTGCTTGAGAGCATTCCACTTCTTTTGCTATAAAAAGTTGTGTTTTTCCTATTTCGTGCAAGTACACAATACGATATTTCACAGCCTCAGATAAATCGCTCTTTCGTCCCATATTAAGCAAATACTACGCTACAATCAAATGCCAAACGACTTTTCATTTTCAACGGAGCACATTTTATAGTCCCACAGATGTTAATCCCGCAGCCGTTCTCTCAACTTATAAGAAAAATTTGAATATTCTAATTTTTTGAACCATGCTATCGAGGTATTCTATTTCTTTGAATTATTCTAATATTTTTTAAATAGTTAATTATTAATACATCAGATAAAAATAAATATTTATGTTATATTTATAAATGCTCTGAAGATAATTAGATACTTTTAATATATTTTTTCCTGGACGCAGTATGCAAATTGACGCGTTAGCAACATCAAACTCATTCTTTTTTACATTATTCTAATTTTTTGAATCGGAGTAGTATTATTACACGCGGAAATTTTTCGCACAACTTTTGATCAAATTTTGTTGGCTCATATCACCTGAACGCTCAGTGTAATAGGAACTAAGAATACGAACAATTTTTTTCCTGGCTAGTCACAAAAAGTAGTTTGTATGAACGATTTCTCCTTCTATGAGAAACCAATAATTAGAAATCTCCTTATATACGCCGAGAAAAGATAGGGTAGTCGGGAAATCATTCATCGTTGTTTTCTTCTCATGGAAACTACGCGTCGGCCCCGTTAACAGAGTGGTAAATAGGTACACCTTGACATGTACTGAACACAGTGTAAACTAGATTTTTGGACGGTCTTGGTCTCAATTTTTGCAACCCTCTTTCGAATTTTGGTCTCCAGAAATTGCAGAAAAAATTGGCTCAAATGAAAATTTCGTGAAAAGGTTTTGTGTGTAATAGGAGCATCCGTTTGATTTATAAATGAAAAATATCTTAAACACTGCGCAGATTTATTATAAATCAACAAATGGCATTCATTAAATATATATATATATATAAACTTTTCTAAATGTTAATTTCTATTCACGGGTCACATTTTTTTTAAAGCCTATTTTTCAAAGTCCTTCAATTTTCTTCATTGAATTTAATATTAATTTTACCACTATTAAAGGCCGTTGTGCAATTATGTTCCAATCTTAGAGATCATAATTTGCCAGAATAGATTTAATTTTTCTTTTTATATTCAATACTTTTCTTATGTGTAATAATAATAATGTGCGAAAAACGAAAAGATATGTTAAGATTTTATGTTTCTGAATGTACAAATATGAAGTTCGTTTGAAAAGGGAATTTTGTGTCATATCACATTTCTTTTAGCTGATAAATTTATATGCGATTGTTTCTAAATATAAAGGTAACATAGATGTATTAATTTTAACTAAGCGTCAATTTCATGTAAAAGTAGTCGGAAATGTTCTATTTTACTTTTCAACTAACTCAATTATTTTTATTTTTCGATTGATAGTAAACATATAGTACAACAAAACACAATATATAAAAAAAGTTGTTTATTATAAATTACAAAAATAAATAAGGAAAAAATAAAACTTGAAAATAATAATAATAATAATAATTCTAAATATTTACACATATTACGTCTGTCACGCTATGGGATATTTTTCTTATGTATTTAATTATTTAAATTTTAAAACTTTTTTTCTTAAACAGATATCAGATGAATGTCCAGTTTCTGTAAATTAAAATTATCTGAATTTCAAATGCTTCCCAATTTAGATCAATTGAGGGATAAACACGAGTCACTGAAAATATGTTTCTTTATTTGTCATGTTTATCACTGTACATTTTTACCTTATTATGTGTAATATATTTTTCTTAAATAGGAAATTTTGTATTACTTATTTATAAGCAACAAAAAAAAGTTTATTTATTTTGTTTTATTTATTTATTTTTTGAGTTTTAATATATTAATAGGAAATAATAAATATTTCCGATGTAACTAAAATATTTAATCACTGTTTACACTCTCGAATTTTTTATAATATTTAAGTCTGTGATAATTAATTTAAATTAATAATGTAATAGACTATTTTAATTTCATTGGAATAAGTTTGTTTTACTGATCTGGCGCTTTTAATAAAAAAATTATAAAAAATATAGAATTGTTTTAATTAGAATCTATTATTCATAATTATTTGTAACACTTTACTAATAAAATAAATGTATATTATTATTATTTTTTTTTAACTTATTCTTTAGCTTTTCTTTTCTTTTTAATAATTTTTGCTTTTTGTTAGATTTAGATTTTCCTAAATTTATATATTTAAGCTTTATATAGCATATACATATATATACAAACATACATATATATATATTTAAATTCTAGATTACTTAGTTGATAAATTTATATGGTGTAGAAAATTATCATTAGCTATTTTAAATTAATTTAAAATAAAATATATTAAATATATATAAATAGATAGATAGATAGATAGATAGATAATACATAACAATATCTATTGTACCTCATATTTCTCTACATATGAACTGTCACTGGCGTCAAATTTCTTTGTCTGCGACAGCATCTTCTAGCGGAGGGCAGGGTCTTTTGCGTCATGAGAGGTATCAATGTGCTCCGAATACTTCAAGGTAGACATTTCAGCTGCTTAGAAATTTCTATCCTTTTAATTAAAGTAGTTATTCACAAAAAACGACAAGTTTATGAAAGTACCCTGTTTGCCATTTTGAAAAAAGTTCCTCCCAGTGACGTTGCTCTTCTGTCATGAAGACATTTTACACGGGAAAATTAAAATATGATCTTCGAATTACGTGCATGTCGCTTTACTACGCGAAGGGGATAACTCCCCCGCTTCGGTGGCCCCCAGAGGTATAATTTTGATGGGAACATGGAGGATATTGCGGCCACAATATATTTTACGTGCACCAGCCACCTATAGTGTTCATAACGGTCTCTGGCCGGATCGAGAACCGAACCCGTAATCGTCCAATTACGAGCTCGGCGCTCTTCCGACTGGGTACCGCGGTACGGATCTGAGGTTGCAAAAAAGAAATAAAAAGGGTCATATACTAAAGCTGTAATGCAAAATGGTCTAGATATCATGAATTTTTTTCTATTATGAGGATTTCCATAATAATTTTCTGCTTTTGTCTTGTAATATGCACTATTAATATTCCTTTTCAGTGAAAGCAAGCAGTGAATAGGCGGGCAGAGCTCTGCATGTGTTAATAAGTAAAGTGAGTCGGGCGGGAGGCGAAGCCTCCCTCGGGGGTTGGTGAGTGGAGCGAGCAGGGGGCATACCCCCTAGTGTAACACACACACACACACACACACAAACACACACACACACACACACACACATATATATATATATATATTAATTTTTAGCCTTAAAAATTTATTTGAAAAAGGAAATTATTTAGTTAAATCATACAAAAATAGAAGGAAATTATGGCCTCCCACATATCTGAATTAGAATTTTGTTTTCAAATCCATTAAATCTACAACAATTAATATAATATTACCCTGATTACTCAGATTTTGAATGAATAGAAATCTGAGTGTTATTATAAATTTAAGAAATATTTAGAGAAAAAAATAATTCAGATTAGGGTGTTTCTAAGAGAGAAAAAAAAACTTTTAAGTACGTTTTTCAAAAGAAATAAGTTTATATTAATTAACTAATTAAGCAAAAGCTTAATCATTTCCTTCCCCTTATCAGGTTTACAGTTTTGTTTTTTCTGCAGATTAAAAAGCAATTAATTCTCCCACCAATTCGAAGATAAAATAGAAAAAATTCGTTTTCTTTCGAAAAGAGAAAGTTAAATTTGTTTAATTGTCGTGGATTAAATCGTTGAAATTACGTTACTTATAAATGCTTAAAATTTCATTTACCCAGTACAAGACAAAACAAATTAAGAAGATAGAAAATTAGAAATGTATTATTATTTAATTTCTATAATTTTTTTTTTTTCATCTTTACCATAATTCTTTATTAAAAATAACTGAAAAAGTATTTATATAAACGCCAAAAAATTTAAAATTTATTTATTAAACGCCAAATATTTTTCTTTGGCGTTTCTGACGTTGTAGTTTTTACTGATTTAGCATTACTGATTTTGTTGAATATCCAAGAGGAGAAAATTCATATTACCTGAGCGCCATAGGTAATGGAAGTTTTGTATTTTTTACATGCGTTTTTCAGTTCAGTTTCTTATCGTTTTTAATTGATTGTCACTTGATTTTCATGATTTTCATATTTTAAGTCTTCCGAATATAAAAAAAGTGGGGTTTAGAAATTTGCTAGTGCATGTATGTGGAGTTGTAAAATATTATGACTGCACTGAGAAAAAAAAAAAAATATATATATATATATATATATACCGCCTTTCTCTAGAATGAATATGTGGCCATTTTCTAAATCCCTTAAATAGAAATATTGATTTCCGAACTATGCGCATAAACTGAATAGACGAAATTTTTAACAATTTCTTGTTTACACATTTCTAGATGGTGAAACAATATTCTGAATATTCCGAATATTCTGAATCTTTTGTATTGCGAGAAATTCTCGCTTGATTTTCTGGAATTGGGTCACAAACCAAGATTATAGTTGCTGAAACTCGCCTCTTGTAATTTCATTTATTTGCAGAGATTTTTAAATAACTTTGCCCTCTAGAATATAGGCAAACGCTCTAGAACTCTAATAAGGGTTTCTAGAACTCGCTTTACAAGGGGACTATAATTTATAAGGATGACATAGAACTACTTTTTCTAGAGCCACAATTTAGATTCTAGCTGTCAGTTACAGAATTTTTTCTCAGTGTGCCATATGTCTCCAAATCGAAAAAAAGATATCTAAACAGATTTTTTGTATGTGAGAGGTGTAGTCTACAGACGAGTTGCTCACATTTTGGGAAGAATTGGAAAATTGGATGTTGGACATTTAAAACTGAAAGCGGGATAAAATTTCCGTATCTCGAAAATGGCTCTAACGATTTTTTTTTTTTTTTTTTTTCAAATTCGCTACATAATCAAAATTTTAGATGTCCTGTTGTTTGAATTAGTTGGTAAATGCAGAAAAAATTCCTCAGTTAGGTAAATCAGTTTTTATATCTCTGAAATGGGTATTTTCCAATACAGCACGATCTATTTTTATTTAACTCATTAAATAAATTCTCTTTTAGATACTTTACAACAGATATATAATTTCGTTATTAGAGAAAAATTGGTTGGCATCTAATTAGTTAGGTCAATTTTATGTTTCTGTCCATACTGTCTTAAAAAGTTTATTATAATATGTATTGTGATGAGTAACGAAATGCTAAATAATAGATTTTTTTGTTGTACTCTCAATTGTTTTTGAATATTATTATTATTTGTTTTGTTTTGTTTTTGTATATTTACTTCTTAATTTCTTGGAAAAAGTCGAAATATATTTGTTGAAATATTTTTATTCCTTGATATAAATATTTTGTAATATTTATCCGTGTAAGGAACAAATTTATCCAAAATACAGTGTGGTTTCTAAAGAAGTATACAGAAAAAATTCTGTAACTCACATCTAGAATTTCAATTGTTAATTTTTCTGTTCCTCCTCTGAGGTCCCTCTACGTCTTTATAGACTCCTTAATTGCCTAAATTATTCTTTTATTATTATAGGATAATTTAACCTATTTACATGTTTACGTGTAATCTTTATTTTTAGACTGTATGGTTTCTGAAAAGTGCCTTTTTTTTTATAGTTGGGGGCTTTCCCCTGCCATCTTCCACCCTTTTCTTTGCTAGTTTGTGACTTGTCGTCTTTTTGTGATTCTGCGTAAACACATCTATCTGCTCTGTTGAGGTGCTTTAAGTTAAGGAAGGGCTTTCTTCCCACCTACCTATCGACATCTTTTTTTAATTTTATGGCTCCTGACACAGTTATCTAGAATCACGATTCTCCAGGGCTTAAAGTTGTTGGACATCTAGGAAGCCCATAAAGCTACCCCAGTTTCGCAGTTTCGCATATGCTGTAAAACAGCAACTGTCATAGACATGCACCATCTCAGCAAACCGTAAGGTAGAAGTTCTCTTAAAGCTAGTGTCTCGCCCCTGACGGTCGTTACTTAGGCAATAGCGTGCGTGTCTTGTGACTAGTTAGTCGAAAGGGTGACGTTTGCAATGAAGATTGCTTTTTGTGTCCTTGAATTTAGAAAAATGGAATCTGCAACGGTTGTGCGATGGCATTTTCCGTCAGGATTCGGAAAACAAGCTCCAACTAGAAAATCTATCTATCAATGGCACGAAAAATTTAAAAGTACGGGCTGTTTCTGCAAGTTTAAAAGTCTTCGATGACTGACTGTATCGCAAGAAGTTGCCGAAAAAGCTTGCACCGCCATTTCAAATGGTCATTCAATGGTCACCCAGAAATACTGACCTAACACCTTGTGATTCCTTCCTGTCGGGGTACGTAAAGGACAAGGCATTTGTACCTTTCCTTTATGTTGATATAGCAGAGCTTAGTCAATGGATCACAGCCACTATCGATGAACTTGACCCAGTTACCTTAACACGCTTTTGGGCGTAAATCAATTATCGGCTCAATGTGTGTCGTGTGACTAAGGGGTCACACTTAGTACATCTGTGACTGTCTCTAACAAAACTTAAAATTATTCCATAAAGTTCTGTTACAAGTAACATATAATATCTTACATTATTCTTCATTTATGGTGCATTGAAACTGTATAGTTCTTTATGAATCTCCCTGTATATCAAATACGAAATAATCATTTCATTACAAGGAGTAAAATATCGCTAAGTTAAATAACCAACAGCAGAAAAATATTTTTTCTTTTACAGTTGGTCACATAGAGGTAGTGTCCAGGGTTAAGACCAAATACTTTTGGAGAGTCCTAGGCTTCGCTGAGGTCTTTATAAGTTTTCCTAGCTCGTAATCCCGGAGATTTCAGAGAAAACCATAAAAAACCCCTAACGCTTAGGCCAAAGTGAACTTCCTTGTTTCCAACTGGAACTTCCTATCTATCAGACTGGAAAACAAAACCTCTCGGCCACTGTTGAAGCGATCGTCTATATGGAAAAGTATACGGTGTTTACTATAATAGAAACAATATCTCTTTCTAAAATCTGAATATGAAGCAACAAAACAGTTTTTAATCCTGTTTGATAAAAGTTCAATCTAATGAATTATAGAACAAAACTATAAGATTTTCAATATGAATACGTCTGAAGGAAAATATACGTTAAAAATTTATATATGTTACTATAACTTACTTATTTTCCCCTAACCATTATTCAACTGCAAAACATGAAACATTTGATAAATCTTTCAAATGCTTTAATTTGAAGATTAAATTATTTTTGTTCTCTTCAAATATTTTTCTAATAATTTATTTCACATTGTTTGCTCTTTATTATAAGTTTTCTATATTTGCGTATAGAAAAAAGAATCTGAAATCGATGATTAATTTTTATATGTTTGAATGTTTTTAGTTTGAAAAGATAATGCAAAAAAAATAACACTAAAATAAAAATAAATACTAAAATCTGTTGAAAAATTCATAATTTTAAAGAATGTGTAAAAACGGCATAATTTTTTAAGTAAATGATTATCATACAATTTAAATTATATTTACATTTCTTTTACATGTTTTTGGAAGAATTTTAAATTTTATTAAAAAATTGATTTTTTTTTTTTTTTTTTTTTTTTTAACTCATGTTTGATGATAACATTTGCACTTATGATAACTTTCGAGTATGCTCATTCCTATAAATTTCAGTTTTCTAAATTGATATATTGTAAATGTTATGCATTACAGAGAAACATACACCTGTCAGTTTTCCTGTATAAAAGAGCTAATACACATATAGTGAAAACATATTATGATAAAAGAGAGTTTATGCAAAGAATTCATAGAAAATCAGTTGAACCGGTTTTTTACACGCAATTTTCTCAGATCTAAAGCAGACATCCCTAAGCAGGACGCGAATTTATTTTTCGGTCGGAATAAAAAAATAATCTGGTGTGTCACTCACACGACTTTCTCTTACCCTGAAATTTAACGCTATAAATACAGGCTGAAGATTGAGAGTTAAGGTAAAGAGTACTGTTATGTAAACCAATGTTGAAACAATTCAAATTAGGCTTCGGAAAAGTTTTATATGATAATTAGTTCTGTGTGAGGGGTTCCTATCGCCCCCCGCCTCAATCCCCCATTTTATTACCTACATTTATATAGAATTTAAATAGGTTAAAAAATAATTCTGTTTTTAAAAAATAATTTATTAGAATTATTATTTAAAAAATATATCTTTTTATGATAATGCAGACGATTTCCATATTAGAGAAGTAGTATAACACTAAATATATAAAAAGAAACTTGAATTTATTCTCAATATTACATTAAAAAAGAAATAAATAAATAAATCGATAACTTTATTTTAAACTATCGCAGATCGATGGTTCAACCATTCGTTTTAAAGGTATTGGCGAGCTCTTTTGAAATATACCCATCATGAAAATTTACTCCCCTCTAGGGGGGACTCCCCCCCCCCCAGGGAGGGAGGCGAGGCTCTACATACACAACATTTTTTTCCCCAGTTGATTATCTCTATTACAAAAAATATATGTTCGTTTCATTTGGTTTAGTGCAGTCTATAGATGTTAAACTCTACTTACCTGCAATTTCCCCCGTAGACGTAATGTATCTGAATACTTTTGAGTGTCCCTGTACACGATCCATTTGCTTCATCTCAACGCAAAGCTTACTGTAGCATTCCTATATGATGCACATTTAGAATACCGAGTTTGGAATTTCTGCTACTATTTGTTCTTAAGATATGCTCATAACAGACACTGACTATTCGCTAAAAACATGATTTTCGTATTCAGGGGACCTCAGAACATCTGAATATAACAAAAACTCACGTTCGAAAATTTGACCCTAAAACAATACTTTCTCGACCCTATGGGTAAGAGAAAGTAATACATCTAAAATGGGGTTTATGCAGCAGATTTGTTAGAAATCATTGGAACAGTACCTTAAAATATCTACTTTTAATTCTACTTTCAATATTCAGTATAATAAATTGTAAAACTCATCTATTTACCGGAAACTAATGCATATAAAATAACATATTAATTTATGAGTAAACACAGATGAAAAATAAATAAATAAATAAAAAACAATTATAGTACAGTGTTTGATGATGAAAAATAAATATTGATAATCCCCTGTCATTTTTCTTATTTTTGGGAACTGACATTCGGTTCATTCCATCGAGTGTAAAATTTTGAATTTACAAGACATGTTTTTGAGCTTTTCATATAAGTAGCTCTATAATATTGCTACTATAGCGTGGAAATAGAATTCCGTTAAAAATCGCGCATGCGTAGTTAGAAATTATTTAATAAAAAGGCTCAGATACGTTATATAAATTTACGTTTTATAAATTTAAAAAGTGGCATTTTTTTTTTTCATTTTTTTACCATGTTTTTCTTAACTTCGATACTTGTTTGTTTGTATGTATGTATATTTGCTTGTTTGTTTGTCCGGTACAAATCTTGCAATCTATTTTTAACTAACTTCCTTAGTAGGTAGATATTTGAAACCTTCACAGTAACTCAGAACCCGATGATAACACAATACTTCAAGAACCCGGTGACAACACAATACTTCGATGTCAGATTTTCAAATTTTCAAATAGTTTTCTTTTAATTAATTAAAATACGAAAATAATAAGCTCCTAATAGCAATAAAAAAAATTATTAAAGTATTAGCTATAATTTATTTGTTGCCAAAAAATATTTATGAGTTCATATTCTTTCGACATAAAAGTAAATACATTTAATTAAACGTGAACGTTAAAAAATTATAAAAAGTTAAATTAGGAATCTCAGAAAATTTGATGTCATTATTTCTATTTTACCACATCGTTGACGTCATTGTCGTCATTTTTAAAACAAACTTTCTTTTTCACTCTTATTATTATTTCACTGAACTGAGTCTGCGTGCTTAAATATTGCTTAAATATTATTTTTATCCTCGAGTACTTTATTAATGATTCATCAGAAAATTTAAAAACATGGTATATAATTTTTTTTTTTTTTTTTTTTTTACCTTATAATTATTTAATTAAACCTTTATATCTCAATGAATATGTGTGGTAGCCTCACAAAATTTTACACAAGAATAAATAGCCTCATAATCACATGCTATAGCTAGATCGCATTTGAAGCATTATTTTTATTCCACGTATTTTCATTTTCATTCAATATTTTATTGGTCCCCTTTCTGTTTTCGAAGACACATTTTCACTGAAATACATGACATACAGCGTGTTCTTTAAACTCCTGAAGTTTCAACATGGTTCCACTGATACTTTTTGAGATATTTGATAAAACGTCTAAAATCGAAAGTGTCCGTCCGTTTATGGAAAGATAGCGTACAATCGCATTAAAGCAGTATAACTTTTGAATTATATATTTATTTAACTCTTTTTATTTAAGTAATTCTTGACTGTTAATATTAATGTATTATTAAATATTTTTAAATGTGTTAACTTTTGTAAATGAATTAACCTGAAAATCAAATATTATATCTACATTTATTTTACTTGTGTACGTATCTCATACACTGAGGGAAAAAAAAAAAAAGTAAAAAAAGAAAATACCGCCTTCATCTAGAATGAATAAGTGGCCATTTTCTAAATCCCTTAACTAGAAATATAGATTTCCGAGCAATGCGAATAAGGCACGCCAATAAACTGAATAGACGAAATGATCGAGAATTTCTACTCTACACATTCATAAATGGTGAAACAATTTTCTGAATATTCTGTGTCTTTTGTATTGAGAGAAATTCTCGCTTGATTTAATAGAATTGGGTTATAAATCAAGATTATAGTTGCTGAAACCCGTCTCTTGTATTCTCATTTATTTGCAGAGATTTTTAAATAACTTTGTCCTCGGTAATATAGGTAAACGCTCTAGAATTCTAATAGGGGTTTATAAAACTTGCTTTCAAAGGGGACTAGAATTCATGAGGATGACATGGAACTATTTTTTTTCTAGAGTCACAATTTAGATTCTAGATGTCAGTTACAAAAATTTGCCTCAGTGTACTAAATTAGAATAATAGATTTATATTACTGAATTTTAATTAATTATTTTAGTTTTTTGTATCACTGTGAATTATACGCTAATAGATTATTATATATAATAATGCCTATGTAACTATAAATAATTATAAGATAAAAAAAAAAAAAAAAAACTTTTTATATAGCATGGTTTAATTTTTCTGATGAATCATAGAGCTCTTATCAATGTGCATAAAATTTTTAAAATGATAATGACGTCATTTTTTGTGAGATGCATAATTAAACTTTTTATAATTTTTTACCGTTCACGTTTAATTAAATGTATTTTTTTTTTCATGTCGAAAGAAAATGAACTCGTAAATTCTTTTTGGCAACAATTAAATTATAGCTAATAATTTAATGGATATTTTAAAGCTATTAAGATGGTATTATTTTCATATTTTAATTAATTATAAGAAAACTAATCAAAAAATCGAAAATCGGGCTTCGAAGTATTGTGTTGTCACCGGGTTCTGAGCTACTGTGAAAGTTTCAAATGTCTAGCTAGTAGGGAAGTTAGTTAAAGTTCGATTGCAAGATTTGTACCGAACAAACTAACAAACAAACCTACAAATAAACAAGAATCGAAGTTAATAAAAACGTGGTAAAATAAAAATAAATGCATTATTATTTTTTTAATTATTAACCAATTCATAGTATTAAATGTCACGGTAACTTCATGACATTTAAATACCACCAAACATTTAACTATGACACTCTAAGAAATGAGCTTATTAATGAAGCAACTAATGAATTGCCTTCGGTCGTTTTGTGTCATTTAATTATGACATGAAATTTGATGATGCATTAAATTTAACTTTTATCATGTAACAGGAAATATCTTTAAAAAACTAATCAATAATTACAGTTATCAGCTTCGAATTGCATGGCAAAATGTCAGGTATATTTTTAAACTGTGTCTTCCTTTATAATTATATAGAACTTGAAGTAAACTTTAAAACTTCACCTTCGATATTTAGCATTACTTTTTTTTTTCTATCGTATTCATTAAAGTAAAAATGTGTGGTCGTAAAAATTTTGGTATCTTATACTGCATAATATAATTGTCCAAAATTAAATATACAATACTTTTTTTATTAATTCTCATAAAAATTAGATTTTAAATAACATATAATCATCTGTAAATCAAAATTACATAAAAAAAAAAAAAAAAAAAAAAAAAAAAAAAAAAAAAACATATGCATATACATATTGATTATTAATCCCAAATTCAGCATTTTAGTTGAGTTATAAGCCGACGTTACCTTTACTCCATGGATAAACAAACCCCACTTCACCAATGGTCTGATATTTTCGTTGGTTTATGTTAAAATTTTCAATATGCTCTAAAAATAATGAATTTGATAAATACATTTTATATACCTGAACATGCTATAAACATACAGGGTGACGCAAATGAATTCGAATATATTATAGAATATGGATTAAAATGTTTCGAAGTTCATTTCTTATTCTGATACATAGATTTTGTTTTACTGTAATAAAGTTAAATGCAGTATAATATTATTTAAGTAAGTAATATCAAGCAGATCTGTTAAAAATTAGAATATGAAAACTGATTTAGGGAGCTCCTTAATACAAGTAATTTTTATAAATCATTCTTTTATGCGAAAGTTAAATATATATATAAGCTATAAGCTTCAACTGTTATGCAAAATGTATAATAATATTAATTTATTTTTCAGCTTTTAAAAATATTATTTGCTTAAAGAAGAATAAAGCACTTACGCTTCTTTACTTTTTACGTTTGAGAACATTATATCTTGATATAAATTGTATCCCGGAAATGAACATGTTGGAAAAAAGAAAGCAAAAAAGGTAAAACTGAATAACATAAAACTAAAGCATTAACAAGTATTAACTAAGTAAGATGAAAAAATAAGAAGAAGACGAAATTACAGGAAATGAAGCTTGATAAAAATTTTAACTTTGTTACGATTAAAAATTTATGCGGAAATTAAAAACGTAGTATAATTTTTATTTAAATATTATCTCAGGTGTTAATTTGTGACTAACTTCTTAAAAACGTTTAAATCGTTACAATTTCCTGTTAAAATTTAAGCAGATAAAAACTTTTTTTTTTTCTAATTTCTTGAACTTACTTTTTTGTTGCACCTTATTTTTACAAACATTTTTTAAAATAAATAACTAAACAAACGAATAGATATAAATATTGTTATTCCATAGATTTGTGATAAATCAAAACAAATTTATCTATTATTTTATACTTAGCAATAAATAAATAAATAATGTGTTTTTCATCATATTTACATTTTTTTTTTCTAAAAAGTTACATTTAAATACTTGAAAATTTAGTCAGTTGCTCCTTGGCATTGTTATCTATGAACCTTTGGTGCATATTTATCAGCAGCAGCCGCCATCCGCCCATTTATTTATTTATTTACTTTTTTTTCTGGATAATTTTTAAGGCTCTACAAATTGAGCTATCCAGGCCGACAAACTGTCGACATTACTCACTCAGACAACCTTCAGGCAGAAACATCTGGTCCATCATGTAGATAGCTCGACAGAAATAAGCCGCAGGTAATGGAAAACACCAATAAACAATGGGAGAAAGAAATACAATTTTTATTAAAAACACACAATCAACTGATTGGAAGAAAATCATATTTTTTCAAATTTTATTTTCACTCAGTCGGAAAAATAAAATTTCTCTAAACAAGGATTATTTATTTATTTATTTATTTATTTTGTATATGCAGGAAAATCGTTGCCTTCTCCCCTGGTAAAAAAATTTCTCCTCTAGGTTGTAGATTTTCAAAGAAATCGCCCATAATTTAAAAACGAATGGTTCAACCATGCAACGCTGGATATTTCAAACAGAGAAATAAAAAAAGAAGCTTTTGTCACTATTTTTTCTTTTTCTTTCTTTTTTTTTTTTTGTACTTTTTAGAAAGTAAATTGGACAGTTTACTCTTTTGGTCTAACTTACTCTGTCGGGGTGAGCTACTCGGATAGTAGACTATGTTTTATATTATTTGCATGTATATATGAGCTGCTTGAATGGCATTTCGTGTAAAAAAATGTGTGGCGTATGACGCTTTGCATTTTACCATGTCGCAAACTTGGATATCCCGCTTTGACCCAGAAAATACGTCGGCATCAACCGCTGTTTCCCCTAACATGCTAAAATGTATAATTTAGTGATGCTTATATCTTTATATATACATATATAAGACAATGTCTCTGTGTGTGTGTCTGTGTATAATAGCTCAGACAGTCACGTAATTCGATACGAAGGCGCCCCCCGAGAGGTCCTAGTGAACCTCGAAGCCCGATTTTGCAATTTTTGATTAGTTTCTTTTAATTAATTAAAATGTGAACATAATAACCTCATAATAGCTTTAGAATTAGCCATTTAAATTTTATCTAAAATTTAATTGTTGCCAAAAAATTTAGGAGTTCATTTTTTTATACTCAAAAATAAGTACATTTATTAATGGGAATAATACAAAATTATAAAGAATTAAATTACGCATCTCACAAAAATTAACGTTATTATGACTTTGAAAATTTTATACACATTGATAAAGTGTTAATATAGTTAATGATGCCAATATATGTTGTTCTAAAAAGTTCATTTTTTTTTCAACTGCTACTTTTTATATTTTTACTATTAACTTATTCAAATAAACTGCCCAAGACGTTACATTCGAATGCTTAGTGTTTCTTTACTACTCTAAACTCTATGAATTCTAAATTTATTTCAAAAGTTTTATTTATAGAATCTCCTGGGGGATTTTTTTTTTTTTTTTTTTTTAAGAGTTGAAATACACCAAACGTTTTTCGCCAATAAGTTTAATTTAGCAACAGCCATTTTAATCTAAGTAGCTCATCAAAAATATAAATAAATTATAAAATATTATAAAAAGAAAATAAATTAAACCAATAGTAGTCACATAAATGATCTATTTTATCTGAGTAGATAATTTTATAGGAAAAAAAATGCAGTTTTAAAAATAGAAAATTTATATTAACAAGCATTATTTTAAACCTAAAAACCATTAAAAATACAAACATAATATGAAGGATTCTTATATATTAACGAAAATGTGTACGATAAAAGTATTAGCAAAATAGGGTTCCCCTTTCATACAAAATATTATATTAAAAAAAGAAAGAAAACGAACTTTGCTAATATGGCAACAAAGATTCAAAAGCCGTCATTAGAGAAATTTAATAAAATTATGTAGCAGGATAATGTTTATTATTATTATTATTATTTTTTTTTTTTTGTATACCAGGAACTGTGCTAATTTATCGTACAAATAAATGAGCTACTGTGTGGGACAGCACTTTTACGCTATCGGGCACAAATATTTGATTAATTCAAATTAATATTAAAGTAAATAAATAAAAATAAAAATATGTTTAATGGGAAATATATATAACCATAAAACCATTAGACGTCTAAAATACGGCAGAAATAGGGCTCATAGCACATTGTTACAAGGGATTAAATCTTTTCCCTACATCAATTGTACTATTTCAATGAAAGTAGTTTTACAGGCAAAGTAAAAATAAAAGAGCAGTTCATTCACTTTAAGTGGGGTCAGCCTTGGCGACAAACTTGGCCAGTGAACGACCAAATTTGGTGAAAAATGGTAATTTAGAGTTCCCGAAGTTTCGAAGCTCTCCAACACACGGAAGCATAGATCTCGAGCTTTCCATGGGATTCTTGATGGAATCATTGCCAAAGTTATAAATAGGAGTAAGATGATTTATGTATACAGCATGTAGTCACAATGATTCAGAGTTATTCAGAGACCTAGTCTCAGTGATTGCGCTTTAGGGATTGAGCGCTCTAGGCAACTGAACATTTTTCGTGAGCTAGAGTAGATTTCTGTCCTGAAGTATTTGATGTTATATGCTTTACTTCTGTGGGACAAGTGACTGTTTTTTGGACTGTTCCAGAGAAATCATCGAATGGTTAATTTTGCGGCAAGAGTAACAGCTTGAACTTTTTCCAGAATATTCGAAAAATTAACACAACTATTTGACTGTTTTAAAGAATATTCGTTTTAATAATAGTTTTGTTTTAGAGATTCGAAAAGTTCAAAAAATTTCCGATATCACCCAGGAGGTCTCATTCTACAGCTGTGACGAAAACAGTAGTCAATCGAAATATATTTATTTAAATGTTTTATTTATTCAATTAAAAAGAAATCCTTTAAATATAGTGACCAAGAAGCGGGCAAAGCCTGCTAGTATAATGTAATTAAAAATAATTGGTATTAATTTGTATTTTTATGTAATAAAAGGCAAAAGTATACTTTCGAAATATATTTCTTGTATTTTTTGAATTCGTAAATCTATATACAATATGTAAAATTTGTACAATATATACATATTAATGCATATAAGTAGAATACATACACATTTACAATATGTAAAATATGTAGAATACTGTAAGAATTCAAATAAAAAGAGCTTTCTTAAAATTTATATTAAAAAATATGTACAATATATGGCTGAATATCACATAAATGTGCATTTTAGTGTTTCAGGTCTTTATTATTAATTTTAAGCAAATAAATTGTAAAATTTTATTATTATTATTTAGAAGTACCTTTTTAAAAAAGCATCAAATCATAAAATGTGAGTTTATAGCAATTTCAGTATTTTTTAGAAAATTTCAAACCTTATAACCGTCATTTTCGTGACTGTCTCCAAGACCAAATGTTTACATACAAAGTATGTTTTTTACTAAAAAAAATAAAATGATAATTATAATAATTGTTAATTCTTGTAAAAAAAAATATTTGTTTTCAAAGGAAATTTTTTTTTTCTTTTTAATTACGTTAATTTTCATGCATGTGTAATTAAAATGCTTGTATGCAAGTCTTCACGTCATTTTCGTGACACATGAAAATAACTTCATATATCATCAAGGGATGGTGCCACCATTCACTTTTTTTAAAGTTTAAGATCAGAAATCAACATTGACGATATGTGGGGAAAAAAAATCTCAAGAAAATTGAAAACAGGTAAGAGTTAACATTATTTTTATTGTTTACATGCTGTGCGTACTTTTATTGCTTGTCATTTTCGAGATGCATAAAAAATAAAAAAATATTATTATAAAATTTAGAACAAAGTTTTATTTTAATATTGAATGGCGACCAGAAGAAGAAAATGTGACGATATCGGCTTAGTGAACGCATGTTTTTCAGTACAGAACGAATTATTGACGATTTGTCATTTTCGTGACGGTCATTTTTGTGACGTCACGAAAATGACATTTGTTGCAGATTTACTATTTTGCAAGCCCTGGATTTAAATAATTTTTTATTTTGAATTAAAAGATTTGTTGGTGTAGGATAAGCTTTATATTTATATATTTAAAGTACTTTCCGGTATCCAGGTAAATATAAAAAAATTACATACGACATTAATATTAAGATACAATTAAAAAAGCAAACTTTTATTTATTTATTTAATTTTTTTTTTTTTTTTTTTTGCCCCCTTTAATGTGTCATTGAGAATGTTACTCAAAATATTTTACTTGTGTCATTTATGGCAAGATGCAGAAAAAATAATTTGCATGGCCTGACAAAGAGGATGTCCATGAAATTCAAGTGCCACATATTCTGTGCAAAATTAGGAATTCTCCTGAACCTGCTTCAAATAGATATTTTAAACTTGAGGATGAAGATTTTAATAATGTTCAAAATGCTTTTTCTGAATTTAATTCAGTTAATCATTAAACTTGTAACTACAAGGATTTTAATACAATAAAATTGCTTGATATTCTCATTATTGCTCTTTCTTTTCCCTTCACAATCTTTTCGCTATTGTTCTAATATGTTCCATTTTTAATATTATATGGTCCTATTTCATTGACAAACAATGTTATTTCAGTGAAAAATAGTCATTTTGACAAATATTGTCATTTCAGTGACAAACAGTCGTTTCAGTGAAAAATAGTCATTTTGACAAATATTGTCATTTCAGTGACAAACAGTCGTTTCAGTGACAAACATTGTCATTGACAAACCAGTCATTTCAGTGACATCATTTTTTGACATCTTTAAATGCTATAATTAAAAATTTAATGCAAGTAAACTAATTATTTCCAGTTTATAGTCAAGAGGTATGCAGTCTATGATATTTCCCATTGATATAATTTATGTTTATAAAAAAATAAATTTAAATTTATTTATTTATTTTTTTATTTTTTAAAATTTAAAATTTTTGGGTTTTTTATTTTATTTTATTTTTTAAAATGGGAAGAACTTTTTAGAAAAGCCTAAGTCTTGTATTTTTTAATGAATCTGAACCACAAAAAAAATTTTTTTAAATGGTAATTTTGATTTTATAAGATAATTAAAATTATAAATTTTTATTGAAAAATTTCAATAAAATTTTAAAAAATTATGTTCGATCTCTGTCAAACTCAGGATTTATTTAAGATGTACTTACGGACTTATTTTCAAAAATTCAAATTCAAAGTTTGAAAAAAAAGTTTAAAAAAATCCAAAATGCACACTTATGTGATATTCAGCCATATAATGAAGCCAATATGATACATACTCGATCCAATTTTGGATATAGTGTTTAATGACTTAAAAATATACCACATGAATATGATCTACTTATCATATGTAATCTTCATATCATATGAAATCGTCTAATCATATGAAATGGTAATATGGAAAGCTGAAAAAAAAAAAAAAAACTTGTTTGAATGAAATTACAGGATTGAATACAGAAATATTAATGCTAAATAGAGATACGCAACTATATTCAGCACTTAAAAAGGAATTAAAAAATTTAACACTTTGATTTCTCACTCTTTCTCTCTTTCCTATAATAAAAATAATAAAAATAATAATAATAATAATATATCATTATTATAATAATCAAACACCAGGGAGAAAGACTTGAATTAACATAGTTTCAAAAAATAAAATACATATGTAAGTGAAGCATTATACAAAGCAAAAGATATTGAAAAATAGTTTTGAAATTTCTCAGAAAACTTCTGTATATTTATCAAGGGCAATTATAGCAGCAGGGTAATAAATAATTAGTTTTTACTGATAGAATGATATATGATATCATATAAAATCCTTAATGTACGAAAATACATGTATCCAAATTCTTAGGATACTCCCAAGGAAAATGTGTGACTTGTGAAAAAAATGTGTAAGAAAACACAACATATTAAAGATCCTTTATCTAAATTTCTTGTAATACCGTTAAAAATACACCATACATAATTAATAAGATATAGTTACAACATGTAATTAATTAAATTTTCTTTATCATTTATTTAGGAAATTTGAATAAATTCTGGGAATAAATTTTTACATTAATATTATATTGTATTGTTTTTAGGTTGTCATTCTTTCAAAAGCTGAAGAATTCTCTCTTCAAATTGGAAAAATAAAGCCTGCTGTTTTCTGATCGTTTTCCTAAATGTAGATGATTTAGCATCTTCAGCATCCAAATCCTGATATTTGTGACTTATTTACCCGGTCTTGACATTTATTTACCTGAAATGTGACTTTCATTTATTACTACTTAAGACCAATTGACACATATTGAGTTTCTTCTTCCATGTTGGATATTTTTCATCTTCTTCATCGTTGAACATCTTGAGTCCTATCTTGTCCATCTTCCACATTCTTCTTCAATTAAAGTCATCTTCCCATTAATATTTAGCTCAGTTTTTCGCTAGCAGCTTCATATTATGTATTATGTAGTTTAAAATAAATATTTACATCACAAGTAATTGACTACGTTTTTCTTCACGCTGATTCAACTATAATTTACATCGTTTTATTTGTTATTATTCAATAATTAAAAATAATTACTAATTTATCATAATAAAATACCACACTACTATACAATTTTAAGAGTTTTTATTTTAAGAATGATTATATATTTAATTGGTTTGTCTGCTTTCAAATTTTCTTACTATGAATTTAGCGTGGAATCTTCATGGAAACATCTGCGAACAATGCGAATAAGGCACGACAATAAACTGAATAGACGAAATGATCGAGAATTTCTACTCTACACATTCATAGATGGTGAAACAATTTTCTGAATATTCTGTGTCTTTTGTATTGCGAGAAATTCTCGCTTGATTTTATACAATTGGGTCATAAACCAAGATTATAGTTGCTGAAACCCGCCTTTCGTATTCGCATTTATTTGCAGAGATTTTTAAATAGCTTTGTCCTAGATAATATAGGTAAACGCTCTAGAATTCTAATGGGTGTTCTAGAACTCGCTTTCAAAGGGGACTAGAATTTATGAGGATGACATGGAACTATTTTTTTTAGAGCCACAATTTAGATTCTAGATGTCAGTTACAGAATTTTGCCTCAGTGTACTAAATTAGAACAATAGATTTATATTACTGAATTTTAATTAACTATTTTAGTTTTCTGTTTCATTGTGAATTATACGCTAATAGATTATCATATATATGTAACCATAAGTAACCATAAACAATTATAGGATTTAAAAAAAAAAAAAAAAAAAAAAGAAAAAAAAAAAAGATTATATACCATGTTTTTAATTTTCTGATGAATCATAGAGCTCTTATCAATGTGCATAAAATTTTTAAAGTGATAATGACGTCAATTTTTGTGAGATGCCTAATTTAACTTTTTATAAGTTTTTAGCGTTCATGTTTCACTAACTGTATTTATTTTTATGTCGAAAGAAAATGAACTCGTAAATTCTTTTTGGCAACAATTAAATTATAGCTAATATTTTAATGGCTATTTTAAAGCTATTAGGATGGTATTATTTTCATATTTTAATTAATTATAAGAAAAGTAATAAAAAAATCGAATATTGGGCTTCGAAGTATTGTGTTGTCACCGGGGTCTGAGCTACTATGAAAGTTTCAAATGTCTAGCTAGTAGGGAAGTTAGTTAAAGTTCGATTTCAAGATTTGTACAGGACAAACAAAGAAACAAACATACATACATACAAACAAACAAGAACAGAAGTTTTAAAAAAAAGAATGTCGAAAATTTGACTTCGCAGTATTGTGATGTCACCGGGTTCTGAGCTACTGTGAAAGTTTCAAATGTCTGGCTAGTAGGGAAGTTAGTTAAAGTTCGATTGCAAGATTTGTACCGAACAAACTAACAAACAAACATACAAATAAACAAGAATCGAAGTTAATAAAAACGTGGTAAAATAAAAATAAATGCATTATTATTTTTTAATTATTAACCAATTCATAGTATTAAATGTCACGGTAACTTCATGACATTTAAATACCACCGAACATTTAACTATGACATTTAATAAACACTCTAAGAAATGAGCTTGTTAATGAAGCAACTAATGAATTGCCTTCGGTCGTTTTGTGTCATTTAATTATGACATGAAATTTGATGATGCATTAAATTTAACTTTTATCATGTAACAGGAAATATCTTTAAAAAACTAATCAATAATTACAGTTATTAGCTTCGAATTGCATGGCAAAATGTCAGGTATATTTTTAAACTGTGTCCTCCTTTATAATTATATAGAACTTGAAGTAAACATTAAAACTTCACCTTCGATATTTAGCATTACTTTTTTTTTCTATTGTATTCATTAAAGTAAAAATGTGTGGTCGTAAAAATTTTGGTATCTTATACTGCATAATATAATTGTCCAAAATTAAATATACAATACTTTTTTATTAATTCTCATAAAAATTAGATTTTAAATAACATATAATCATCTGTAAATCATAATTACATAAAAAAAAAAAAAAAAAAAAAACATATGCATATACATATTGATTATTAATCCCAAATTCAGCATTTTAGTTGAGTTATAAGCCGACGTTACCTTTACTCCATGGATAAACAAACCCCACTTCACCAATGGTCTGATATTTTCGTTGGTTTATGTTAAAATTTTCAATATGCTCTAAAAATAATGAATTTGATAAATACATTTTATATACCTGAACATGCTATAAACATACAGGGTGACGCAAATGAATTCGGATATATTATAGAATATGGATTAAAATGTTTCGAAGTTCATTTCTTATTCTGATACATAGATTTTGTTTTACTGTAATAAAGTTAAATGCAGTATAATATTATTTAAGTAAGTAATATCAAGCAGATCTGTTAAAAATTAGAATATGAAAACTGATTTAGGGAGCTCCTTAATACAAGTAATTTTTATAAATCATTCTTTTATGCGAAAGTTAAATATATATATAAGCTATAAGCTTCAACTGTTATGCAAAATGTATAATAATATTAATTTATTTTTCAGCTTTTAAAAATATTATTTGCTTAAAGAAGAATAAAACACTTACGCTTCTTTACTTTTTACGTTTGAGAACATTATATCTTGATATAAATTGTATCCCGGAAATGAACATGTTGGATAAAAGAAAGCAAAAAAGGTAAAACTGAATAACATAAAACTAAAGCATTAACAAGTATTAACTAAGTAAGATGAAAAAATAAGAAGAAGACGAAATTACAGGAAATGAAGCTTGATAAAAATTTTAACTTTGTTACGATTAAAAATTTATGCGGAAATTAAAAACGTAGTATAATTTTTATTTAAATATTATCTCAGGTGTTAATTTGTGACTAACTTCTTAAAAACGTTTAAATCGTTACAATTTCCTGTTAAAATTTAAGCAGATAAAAACTTTTTTTTTTTTCTAATTTCTTGAACTTACTTTTTTGTTGCACCTACTTTTTACAAACATTTTTAAAATAAATAACTAAACAAACGAATAGATATAAATATTGTTATTCCATAGATTTGTGATAAATCAAAACAAATTTATCTATTATTTTATACTTAGCAATAAATAAATAAATAATGTATTTTTTCTCATATTTGCATTTTTTTTTCTAAAAAGTTACATTTAATTACTTGAAAATTTAGTCAGTTGTGCCTTGGCATTGTTATCTATGAACCTTTGGTGCATATTTATCAGCAGGAGCCGCCATCCGCCTATTTATTTATTTATTTATTTTATTTTTTTTTTCTGGATAATTTTTAATATTGCTGTATAGGGCACAATATCGAACACAATTGATATTATTGAAAAAAAAAAGGGGAAAATTTAAAATGTTATCAAAATTGGTGGACTAAACAAGGATTACAATTTTTATTAGAATCACAAGATCAACTGATTGGAAGAAAATCATATTTATTGAAATTTTATTTTCCCGACTGAGTTAAAATAATGCCTGGACCGGGAGTCGAACCCCCGATCTTTGACTTACAAGGTCAATGCTCTACCAATTGAGCTATCCAGGCCGACAACCGGTCGACATTACTCACTCAGACAACCTTTAGGCAGAAACATCTGCTCTATCATGTAGATTGCTCGACAGAAATAAGCCACAGGTAATGGGAAACACCATTGAACAATGGGAGAACGAAATACAATTTTTATTAAAATCACACAATCAACTGATTGGAAGAAAATCATATTTATTGAAATTTTATTTCAACAAGCACTATTTTAAACCGAAAAACCATTAAAAATACAAACAGAATATGACGGATTCTTATATATTAACGAAAAGGTGTACTATAAAAGTATTAGTAAAAAAGGGTTTTAATACAAAAAATTATATAAAAAAAAAGAACTTTGTTAATATGGCAACAAAGATTCAAAAGACGTCATTAGAGAACTTTAATAAAGTTATGTAGCAGGATATATATATATATATATATTTTTTTTTTTTTTTTTGTATATCAAACACTACGCTAATTTATCATACAAATAAATGAGCTGCTGTGTGTGACAGCACTTGTACGCTGTCAGCCAGACGAACCAGTTGCCTGATATAAACAAAAATACTTAAAGTAACACTGTTGTATTCTAACTTATCTTGGCTTAACTTGTTATATTCTAACTCAGTATTCTGTATAATTATCAAAACCGTTTATGATAATTATACAGAATACTGATTTTGGACTTCTTTCTAATATTGTTCTTGATTATGCTAATAACAGAATTTTCCTCTTACCAGTGAGACAGACACACACATAATTGGTTGCTTAGGTTTTGTGTTACACTAGTGCTGCGCTATGGGCAATTGGCGACAGTTTTGGGACTCACCTTTACGGAAAATCCATAGAATTCCATCACAACTCCTATCCTCCACGGAGGCGATTACTCTCCCGCTTCGATGACATTGAGTACTGATAGGAAGTAGAGAACGGACTCTCTATAGACCGTATGCAAGGGACGTCATTCCTTCACCCGAAGCCATCCAAATACAGAGTGACTAAACAAGCAGGTTTTTCAACCAATCCAGTTCAGTCGTTGCTAATAGCAATGGGACGTACTTGCATACGGTCTATACTGGCTGTGAAGGAAAGTTCCACGAACATCACTAAGTTTTTTGAGTGGATGGCAGCCTTCTTTGAACAACACTGTTAAAAAAATGCAGAAAAAATACAGAAATTCTCTGTAATTTCAGAAAAAAAGGCGTAAATTACGGAAAAATTACGTAGACAAAACGTATTTTACGACTTTTTTTCTGAAATTACAGAGAATTTCTGTATTTTTTCTGCATTTTTTTAACAGTGAATATTCGCTTTCTTGGCTTTCGTGTCATTGTCAAGTTAAAGAGAACATAGCAAGTAAATTCTATGGCAGAGGGAGGTGGAGGAAGCCTGCTTCGGGAGAAGTGGAATGTCGATTCCACGAATGAATTGCTGGATTGGTGTTGATGGGATGTTTGGGAACAAACAGGTTACTAGTCCGTGGTCTATTCTAATATGTTGTCAATGTTCGATGACCCACAGAGGTATAATTTGGATGGGGACATGGAGGACATTGCGGTGACGACGGATCTTATGGGACACAAATCACCATTATTGTACATGACCGTCTTTGGCCGGATCGATCCAGAAATCTTCCAATGACGAGATCGATCTCCACCTCTTTTCTTAAAATATGGTACTCAACAATAATAGAAAAAAAAAATATTAACTTAGTGGGCATTTGGGGGGGGGGGGGGACCTGTCGGTTGCTGCTCAGACAAACTTAAACTCAATATAGAGGAACTTCCTCCTCCAATTATCAAGAGGATATAGAACAATCTCCACTGACGCCCTCACTGCTGTTACAGGCATTCCCCACGTCCATCTTCAGCTTCAACAGGCATACTTAAAAACTAACATTCTTCAATTAAAAAATATTTCTTTGGCAAAAACCCTTTTTCCAAACACAGAAATACAATCCAAAGTCAATAGTTGGAATATTCATCCCGGCAAAAATGTTGCTTCACAAATAGTAAATTGTAACAAAAATAGCTTTTCTCCTTCTGCTACTGTGGCTATCTACACTGATGGCTCCAAAACGGACCACGGTGTGGCTGCGGCTTTTTGTGTGATAACCGATGGTTCGGTTGTCCATCAGTGGGCGGGCAGACTGGCCAGCTGTAACTCTGTTTTCCAAGCAGAATTATTCGCGATCCAGCTTTAGTATAGGACTCCATGAAGGATATGGCTTCTTCGGATATCCATAGATCCTCCACACAGAGTATTGCTCCCGCACTTCGACGACCCTCAGGACTATAATTTTAGATAAGAACATGGATGTCATTATTTTTTTCAATAATGTACGAGGAATGGAGATCAAATTATTTCACTTTATTAAATAATCGTCTAATTATTCCTTCTTTACTAAATTATCATCTAGCTTTTATTTATTTATTTATTTATTTTTACTGTAACTGTAATTTATTTTATTCAGTTTATTATCAAATGGATATTCAGGATATTTTACTTCCTTATCAAGTGAGTATTATGGATTTTTGTATAAAACTCATAAATATCAATACTTCTGTTTCTAGTGGATTTATTTGGCATTTGATAAACTATTTTCATAAACCGTGTTAGCGTCGACTCTTTACTCTCTTATTATTTTTGTTTTATTTTTGGATTTCGCCCTTGTTTTATATTATTTCAGATCATATATGAAATAGGCACACACACATAAATATAATAAGGTACTTACCGTTTAAGAGGCCATCTCGAGATTCAAACCTGGATATCTCTCGATATGAGCTATTTAAAATGGGCTCGATCCTCTATCAATCAGACTCGAACCAGTTATTATTAATATTATTATTTTTATTATTATTATTATTTTCAGTAACAGAAAAAGAACCAGAAAGTATAAACTCGGTGTTATAAATCCGTGTCCTATAGGGATGTTACTCTGAGCATTTCATTGATAGTAAGCACATGGTTAGCCTACATGGACATCTAAAATAATTTAAGCACATTAGGTCTATTAACGAAATTTTTGCCAGATACGGTTTAACAAATATAGGCTGCATCAAACAAAATAAAATGAGCATGTATTTGCATAAAATCATGTTTTGTGTAGAACATGATATGAAGACCATTCGTCATTCATTTACAAGGCTACCCAAAAAAATTTGGATATGTTAGAGCTAGATTGGAAATTGTTGGAAGTATATTTTGGGTTTCATTATGTGTTTTTCAAAGAGGCTAAGGTTAAGTACACAATGTGGTACGTGTATAATTTATAGACAATAAACAAGATTAAATCAAAAATTAAGCAAGAACATTCATTTCTATTGAATGTAATTGATAGAAATTCTTTAATAGATATTACCATCTGACGAAAATTGCTCAGGGTAATAAAGTTTTTTTTGAAGTTGAATTTTGCTCGAATGGTTTGTTTCAGTTCCTTGTATATACGAAAGTCTTTTTTAACCGTTCATGTACGTATATGTCTGTTATTAACATGACTGTTTGTTATTAATAAACTAATTAAATAAATAAATAAATAATTATTTCTTGAAACTTCCAAATTAACATTTTGAAGTTTATGTGTATCTTAATTTGATTGTTTCTATAGATGTGGGTAACAAGGTTGATAGATGCGTAATCTAATGAGTAGCTATAATTTAGCATGACACGTTTATGTTTTTGTTCTGTTTTATCTTGCATTGTATTATGATTTAAAATAATAACTTTCATAATAAATAAGTTGTTTTTGACAGTTTTTGTATAGAACATGTACATATTTCATCTTTTATTACTCACATATTAAAAGAAGTTACGTATTTGAAGATAAACATAAATAAAACATTTGAAAGTTAGTTTAATTTTTTAATATATCTAAAAAATCACTATAAATAAATAATGATATCGAAGAATAGATAAAAAATAATGTCTAAAAAATATAATTTACAAAAATTGCTGAACAGATTTGATATCTGTCTTCTTTGGCGTAAAAAAAAAATCGCCAAGTTATCTTCCGAATATGTTTAATTCCTTTCATTTTTAGATAAACTTTAAGAAATATATACAAGTTAAAAATTCATTTATACAATTAAAAAAATTATTATAAAAATATTCGTAGGAAACACATTAGGAAAAAAAGAAAGAAACAAGAAGAATTTATATATTCTTTAATAAAATAAATTAAAATTAATCTAGTTACTTTAATAAACGAAACTTCATCAGCATCATGTCGAACACGGTTGAAGGCTAAAAGCCTGTTCCGACCTTAATCCATCTTTTACGTGGTCTTCCTCTATCCCTCCTCCCTGTTGGCCTATATTTTAGAGCGGCCTTTGGTATACGGTCATTTGGCATTCGTTCCAAATGTTCTCTCCACTTATTTCTATAGTTTATTATAGTATGCATTATTGGCTTACACTGAGAAAAAGAAATATACCGCCTTTTTATAGAATGAAAAAGTGGTCATTTTCTAAATCCTTTAACTAGAAATATAGATTTCCGAGCTATGCGCATAAGGCACGCCAATAAACTGAATAAACGAAATGATCAAGAATTTCTAGTGTACCCATTTCTAGATGATGAAACAATATTCTGATTACTCTAAATATTCTGAATCCTTTATATTGCTAGAAATTATCGCTTGATTTTATAGAATTGGGTCATAAACCAAGATTATAGTTGCAGAAACCCGCCTCTTGTAGTCTCATTTATTTGCAGAGATTTTTAAATAACTTTGCCCTCGAGAATATAGGCGAACGCTCTAGAATTCTAATAGGGGCTTCTAGAACTCGCTTTCCAAGGGGACTAGAATTTATAAGGATGACATGGAACTATTTTTTATAGAGCCACAATTTAGATTCTAGATGTCAGTTACATAATTTTTTCTCAGTGTAGTTTTTAGTTCCTTCCTGATGTCATCATTTCTTATTTTATCCATTATAGAACAACCTTTCACATACCTTAGAAATTTCATCTCTGAAGATTGTATTTCTCTTTCATCACTCTTTTTGAGCGTCCACATCTCGCTTCCATAAAGAAGAGCTGGTATCGCTATTGTCTTGAAAAATTTTATTCTGGTATCTTTTCTTGTACATTCTTAATGTTCTACGTATAGTCCCGCAGATGTATTGGAACTCATTTAGCTTGTTTTGTATATCACTGTTAAATAAACGAAACTTTTTAAAAATTAATTTAAATACAATAAATAATTTTTAATTCATTCAACGTATTAATAGTAAAATATACTATATCACACGTTATATTTACTTTCAAGTAAATGTAAATGTTATTTATAATTAAAAATATCAACGTGTTATTTTGGGTTCTTTTATATACATATATACGCATAAAAAGCACCAAAAGTTTCTTTCTTATTATTTTTAAGAGCATATGAATTCCATATTTTGAAAATATTTCTCAATTCAAATTTTGCAGGCACAATATTTCGCTCAATTTTCTTTAAAATGAATATTATAGAAGTATATTTTTATGTTTAAATTAAAGATATTGCTAGCAATAAAGTAGTAGCTTCGGAAAAAGAAAGAATTTTTCTTTATCATCCGTTCAAGAAAAGAAAGATATTGATTATATGAAAATTTCTAACAATAAAGAAGTATGAAAAAATATTTTTAAGGAGGCACGCTATAACATTTATGAGTTTAATAAGGTAGGATTATTTATTTGCTTATTTTATATTTTAGCTTATTACATTTTCTTTTAATATTAATGTTAATTAAAAATAAATTAAATTTTATTAATTGGGGATTATGCAGAATATTTTTATAAAATAAATTTAAGATATCCGTTTAATTTTTTTATATTTTTATGGTCATTTTGCTGGTGAAAGAAATGTTTTACATTATAAAGTATATAAACACTTTATTATTATTAACTTTACTATAACCATGATGTAGAAGCGATATAAAACAATTCCAGTTAAGTCTATTTTACCATATTTTTATTAACTTCTATTCTTGTTTGTTTGTTTGTATCTATGTATGTATGTTTGTTTGTTTATATGTATGTATGTTTGTTTGTTTATTTGTCCGGTACAAATCTTGCAATCGAACTTTAACTAACTTCCCTACTAGCTAGACATTTGAAACTTTCACAGGAGCTCACAACTCGATGACAACACAATACTTCGAAGTCCGATTTTCGAATTTTCGAATAGTTTTCTTATAATTAATTAAAATATGAAAATAATAGCATCCTAATAGCGTTATTATAGCCATTAAAATATTAGTTATAATTTAATTGTTGCCAAAAAAAAAAAAAAAAAAAGATTCCATTTTCTTTCGACATAAAAGTAAATAAACGTGATTAAATAAATAATTTAATTAAACGCGAGCGTTAAAAAATTGTAAAAAGTTACAATATGTATATTACAAAAATTGACGTCACTATCCGTTTAAAGATTTCGTAAGCATTGATAAAGTGCTAATGTAGTTAGTTCTATAACTATGATTCAGTTGAAAATTTTAAAACATGGTTTATAAAAAGGTTTTTATCTTATAATTATTTGTATGTATTGGTGCAGCAAATTTTCATTGCTTTTTATTAATTACTAGCAGGCTACGCTCGCTTTGCTGGTCACTATTTTTAAATGAATCATTATAATTAATGAATTCTCAAAATTGCATTAATTTTTATCATGTGAAAAAAAAAAAAAAAAAAAAAAAAAAAAAACTCGGGAAAAATGGGGGGAAATGGGGAAAAGATCGGGAAAAATGTCCCACCGGGTCCTCACTGCCTTCGGCAGCGTAGACCCGTGCGCAATAAATATATATATGAGCACCCTAATAATTTTACAAATTCGAAAGTATCCGCAATCGATTTGTAAGTATCAAAAACCTCTATGCACCAGTTTTGAACGATCTATCTCTATTGTTATTTTTTTGCCCCTCCGCTCCCTCCCCCCTTCTCGCCCCTCCCAATAACTTCAAAAATTCAAAAATATCCGCAATCGATTTGTAGGTATCGAAAACCTCGATGTTCCAATTTGAACGATCTAACTCTGTTTTATTTTTTCTTGCCCCTCTGGCCCCCCTTCCCGGCCCTTCTAATAACTTTACACTTTCGAAAACATCCCCATTCGACTTGCAGGCCTCTAAAACCTATCTGTACCAATTTTGAACGGCCTAACTGTATTTCTATTTGTTTTTACCCATAGCCCCCCTTACCACCCCACCCCCTTCCCGCCCCTCCTAATAATTTTACAAATTCGAAAATATCCCCAATCTATTTGTAAGTATCGAAAACCTCTACATACCAATTTTGAACGATCTAACTCTATTTTAAATTTTTTGCCCCCCCTCCCCCCTCTCGCCTCTCCTAATAACTTTACACTTTCGAAAATATCCCCATTCGACTTGCAGGCCTCTAAAACCTATCTGTACAAATTTTGAACGGCCTAACTGTATTTCTATTTGTTTTTGCCCATAGCCCCCCTTACCGCCCCACCCCTTCCCGTCCGTCCTAATAATTTTGCAAAGTCGAAAATATCCCCAATCGATTTGGAAATATCGAAAACTTCTATATACCAATTTTGAACGATCTAATTTTATTTTTATTATTTTGCCCCCCCCCCTTTTCCCCTCCCCCTTCTCGCCCCTCCTAATAACTTTACACTTTCGTAAATATCCCCATTCGGCTTGCAGACCTTTAAAACCTGTCTGTACCAATTTTTAACGGCCTAACTGTATTTCTATTTGTTTTTGCCCATAGCCCCCCCCTTACCTCCCCACCCCCCTTACCGCCCTTCCTAACAATTTTACAAATTCGAAAATATCCGCAATTGTTTTGTAAGTATCGAAAACGTCTATAAACCAATTTTGAACGATCTAACACTATTTTTATTTATTTGCCCCCCCCTCTCCCCTCTCCCCTTCTCGCCCCTCGTTATAACTTTACACTTTCGAAAATATCCCCATTCGACTTGCAGGCCTCTTAAACCTATCTGTACCAATTTTGAACGGCCTAACTGTACTTCTATTTGTTTTTGCCCCATAGCCCCCCCTTACCGCCCCACCCCCTACCCGCCTCTCCTAATAATTTTACAAATTCGAAAATATCCGCAATCGATTTGTAAGTATCGAAAACCTCTATGTACCAATTTTGAACGATCTGACACTATTTTTATTTTTTTTTACCCTCCCTCCCCTCCCCCCTTCTAGCCCCTCCTAATAACTTTACACAATCGAAAATATCCCCATTCGACTTGCAGGACTTTAAAACCTATCTGTACCAATTTTGAACGGCCTAACTGTATTTCTATTTTTTTTTTTTTTTTTTTTTTTTTTGCTCCATAGCCCCCCCTCCTTCCTTGCTGCCCCACCTGGGGGCTGAATTTCTAAAATTCCAGAAATTGGTTTTTAGACAGTTGCATTAGCTATATTTCAGAGCAAAAATTTCACGTATATCTATTTTTTTTTTGTTTGAGATATATAGGATTATGCGAAATCACGTTTTACGCATGTGAAATAACGTTTTGCCTCACCGCCCCCCTTGGGGACCGAATTTCAAAAATTCCAGAAACCGATTTTTAGACATTTGTATTAGCTATATTTTAAAGCAAAAATTTTACGGATATCTGTTTTTTTGTTTGAGATATGAAGGATTTTGTGAAATTACGTTTTGCCCCCCTACCCCCCTTGGGGGCGAATTTTGTAAAATCGCTTGCGGCGTTGTCTTTCTCGGGACGTAAACATTAACCGTGCCAAATTTGGTCCCGCTCGGTGAAACGGCCTTGGATTCTATAGCGGACAGACACACTCACACACACACGCAGAGACTCTGTTTTTTTATATATATAGATAATTTTAGAACGAAAAATATTACACTTTTTCAAAAAGTAATTGCAAAGGAAAAGAAAAAGCATACATTTTAAAAATATGGTGTATCTGGTGTGGGACATATTCTGTAATTTGGGTAGCTTATAGTCAAGGAAACATTTCTTGATTTTTTTGCAAAGTATATGGAGGGGGTCATTTAAGCCGTTGGCTGAATTTAGTGTTAATTATATGAAGCAGCATAATTATTTGGCAAATTCGATTTTCACTGCGGGTAACTAATAAAACACTCAGCAGACGTGAAATGTTTGAGAATATAGATTCATTTTCATTTTGATTGTCAGGAAAATATGTCAACAAGAAAGTAATTTCGGTTTTTTAACGTAAAATAAAACGAATTTTAAACAAAACGAATAATAAATAAAACGATGTTAAATAAAACGTAAAATAAAACGATGTTAACGAATCATGGCAAGTGAGTACGTTTCTGTCCAGTATTATTAACAGTACAACGTGATTGTACATTGTGTAATGCCTCCAATAATTCCTTCATTTGGTCCAGGGCAGGTTCCAACCGTTGGGTACAAGTATTCGGTACAATTAAGTATAGGTTTCTATACAGTTGTATTTACAACATAAGTTATTAACATTATGCATTTCAATAAGATATATAAATATTTAACAGATTTTATTTTAATCATTATTATGATTATGATTATTATTATTATTGGGAAAATCAACGAAAAAACCTCCCTAAAATTTGTATTATTCGATAAAAGAATAATGTTCATTGAGAATGTTATTTATTTTTAATTATTTTTTATCATTATTTTTTTTAGTTCATTACAGTTTTTAGGATTGGTTATTGTATTAAAAAAATTCTATTTGTATTTTATTTCTATTAAATTTAAGATTAAATTTATTGAGAAACAATATTTGAAAAGCTTATAATATAGAGTTGGTTTATTATTGAATCTGCATAGATTATTAGGTAATTTATTTATTTTATATAGAAATGAAGGAAAGCTTCCATGTCCTGAGATAAAAAGAGTACGATTCTATTGGGACAGATAAAATCTGGGTTAACTCTTTTTAGTACGGAATAAGTATATCTTCTTTTTGAAGAATGCTGCCAGTCATTTTGCAAATCACTTATTATTTTAAAATTCAGATGCAATTTCACTATTGAGAACGGAAAGGGGAGTGAAACATCTCAGGAAATTCTTGAAGAACGGCATGTAATTTTTTTCTCCCTGCTCCAAAGAAGGTACCAAATGTGTTATTAAATTATCTCATATGTGTGAATATTAACTTAAAATTAATTAAAATAATATTAAAAGAAATTCTAATTTAAGTTTTTCAAAGTAAAAGCAGGTATATCAATTTTATACATGAGACATTTTCATACTCAAAATGAAGCAAATTCTTTACCAATTATTCAAAATTCTAATTGTACTTAAAATTTACTTACCAAATTAATATACTTGATCAATTATTGAATAATCTAATATTTATTTTATTAAAAGAATTCTTGTTGAGAAGACAATCTAGATGTGTAAAACCGCAATAAATTCTTTCTCTTAGTTAGAACTGAATTCGTAAAAATTACATTTAAAACTTAGTTTGAAATGAGGAAAATTATCTTCGGGACATTTTTGCTAATCTTACTTTAAATATCTTCCAGACTACTTCGATCAACTTCTTTGCATGTTAAAACTTTCTTACACCAATAATTATATTTAACAAGAAAGAAAAAACATACAGAACGCATTGATTAGATACACTTTCCAACTGTACGTAATTCTTGTATCGTGTAACATTTAATATTTTTTTCCTACGTTATCACACAACGGACGGAAGTACTGAAAAATATCCAGATAGTGTAATTGATTTTAAAATCATTCTTAGGTATTTTGCTAAAAAGGCTTATCGCAAAAGAAAATGCAACCGTTAGATTATAATTACAGCTTTTAATCTATTTCAATATTTTAGTGTAGCCCTGTAAATCTAAAAGTTAATCATATCATATTCTATACAAAACATTATTTTAGAATATTAACAGTACATGTCAATTATTTTATGATTTTTACAGTAGAAAGTTTTTTTTTTTTTTTTTTTTTTTTTAATATAACTTTTAAAAATTGTCTTTCCTAAAACACTGAGAAAAAAAAATATATACCGCCTTTCTATAGAATGAAAAGGTGGCCATTTTCTAAATCCCTTAACTAGAAATATAGATTTCCGAGCTATGCGCATAAGGCACGCCAATAAACTGAATAGACGAAATGATCGAGAATTTCTAGTGTACACATTTCTAGATGGTGAAACAATATTCTGAATACTCTAAATATTCTGAACCATTTATATTGAGAGAAATTCTCGCTTGATTTTCTTGAATTTGGTAATAAACCAAGATTATAACTGCAGAAACCCAACTCTTGTGGTCTCATTTATTTGCAGATATTTTTAAATAACTTTCCCCTCGAGAATATAGGCAAACGCTCTAGAATTCTAATAGGGTCTTCCAGAACTCGCTTTCCAAGGGGACTAGAATTTATAAGGATGATATGGAACTATTTTTTCTAGAGCCACAATTTAGATTCTGGATGTCAGTGACAGAATTTTTTTCCAGTGAACGTAATGCATTGGCATTTGTTGTTGTTGTTGTTGACCCTGTACACAAACTAGTTGTACAGGACCTATTAATGTAATTTTAAATAGGAAACATTCCATAGTGAATTTGTTTGTATCATTTTAAAAAAATTCTGAAAATATTTACGGACGCTAGTAGCCGGAAACAAACAGATAGAAAGATAGACAATCGGACAGACACATACACAAATTGAAATCACATTCCCACTAAAATTATAAGAAAGTGTTAAAATACTTAATGTAAACGAAAGTGCAATTCCAGCAATATTTTATTAATAGTTCTTAATGTAACTGGATATTTTTGTGTCACCCTGTAAATCTAATGCTAATCATACTGTATTATATAGAAGGCATTCTTTTGTACATATGAATAATATATTTCAGTTGCATTAAGGTTTGTGAAAAGTAAAATTATTAAAATTTGATTTATAAAAACAACTCTCATAGAACGCAAAGCTTTGGAATACTTTCAAGTGTCCCTGTACACAAACCAGTTAGAAATGTACTCTATATTACTTAGGAAACATCCGATGGGGATCTTGAATAACATATTAAAACTTCATTAAAGTTTCTATACAGTAAAGGTAATAAAACATGGTTTATAGTAACGCCTCTTATAGAACGCAATTCTTTTGAATACTTTTGGGTGTCCCTGTACACAAACCGGAATAGGCATTCACTTCATTTTCAATAGTGAACATTCGATAGTGAGCATCAATAAAATATGTCAGTTTGAAGAAATTCGATAAATATTTACGGGAGTTAGAGCGCAGAAAAACAGACAGACAGACAGACGGACAGAAGTACAGTTAGACTGATAGCTCAAATTGATATCATAGTCACACTTAAAAAATATTAGGAAGTGTTAAAAACTCTTAGTGTAAACGGAAGTACAATTCTAGCAAATTTTTATTAATAGCTCTTAATATAACTGAATATTTTTGTGTCACCCTGTAAATCTATTGCTAATCATGCTATATTCTATCCAAAGCATTCTTTTGTACATATAAATAACGTATTTAAATTTCATAAAACTTCGTGCAAAGTAAAGTTATTTAAATTTGGTTTATAGAAATATCTCTCATAGAACGCAATGCTCTGGAATACTTTTGAGTGCCCCTGTACATAAATCGGGGGTGGTATTTACTCATTTTATACAGAAAATTTCCGATAGTGAACTTGAATAACATATTTTAATTTCATTAAGATTTGTGTACAGTAAAGGTATGAAAATATGATTTATAAAAATACCTCCGTAGAACACAATGCTTTGAAATACTTTCGGGTATCCCTATACACAATCCAATAGAGGTATAAACTCCATTTTCAATAGGGAACATTCGATAGTAAACTTGAATAACATGTATCAGCTTCAAGAAATTCCATAAATATTTACAGGAGTTAGAACGCGGACAGACAGACAAACCGGAGTCATTAAAACTTTTCAACCTTGTTGGAAAGTGTTAAATATGTTTGAGGGGGTTTCGAATGATATTACAACAAAACATTAATATATATATATATATATATATATATATATATATATATATATAATGCGCGTTTTTTAAAGTTAAACGATAAAAAAAATAAACAATTTTCTTAATTTTTATTTTATGGGTAAAAAAAAGAAAAGGAAATAATAAGCTGAAATTATTTTCCGCATGTCTCTGAGCGTAAAAAAATATTGTTAATTCATCCTTTTACAAAAATAACAACTCCTCTAAAAAAATATATATATATATATATTAACAATTTTCTGTTGTAAAATATAAAAAAGAAAACACGATAAATTGTATATGCAAAATACTACATCGAACAAATAATAAAAGTATTCAGTTAGTACAGGTGTGTTAAATAGTTTTCATTTCCATAATATTGCAATTCTGAAGCATATGTTTCAAGATTTCTACATTTTGTTATGGGAAAAGATTAAATTTTGTTTAGGTAATCTAAAACTATGCAAGATTAAATTAAATATCAAGAAAATCCGATATTATCTGGAGAGAATACTGCGAGACTTTGGCATACATATTTATCTTAAACAAATTTAATATAGCTAAAATTCAAAATAAAATTTTAATTATGGGTATTTTGAACATAATATTTTATAGTAAAACTTAAACAACAGGTAAATCGCTTTATTTTTGACTTATAGCTATAATTTTAGAGTGGAAGATCGGAGAGTTTAAAGTACCTAATGCAAAAGAAGAATTAAGTTTCATGTTATATGGGAAGTTTTAAGCAAAATTAAATTGAAAATAAAAAGTTTTTTATTATTTTTTTTTATCTTTTTTTTTTTTTTTTCTTTAACAACATGATATATTATATTACAAACGTTAATTGTTCCTATTAAATATTCAATTTTTATATATTTTTTTTAAGATAATGTCGTATATATAAAACAACACCAAAATATTTTTCTAGCAGATTATATTTTTCCACTAGTTTGCTTAAATTTTATAACTTTTTATTTTCTAATTAACCAAAATTTTTTTAGTGTACAAATTTATCGATTGATAGTCAATTACCTTATATATTTTAAAAAGTTTAAAATGCTTAATGTAAATTGAAATGCAATTCCAACAAATTCAAATATTGCCCTTAATGTAAATGAATATTTTTTGTGATCCTGTGAATCTTTATGTTGATTATATTATATTCTATTGAAAGCATTTTTTTGTGTATATGAATAAAATATTTTAATTTCCTTAAGATTTGCGAGAAGTAAAGTTATTAAAATACGGCTTTTATATTTAACTTCTTTAGGCTTTAGATTTTCTATAGACTTTAGATTAACCTCTCAACTTCAGTAACATTTTAAATTTGATCTTTAATTAAGTAAAAAATTATTTAAAAAATCATTTAACTTTTTATTAATATTATTATTTGGATAACATGTCGAAAAAAAAGAAATGATTTGAAACCATTGGTTTAAAAAAATAGATCATAATCAATAAAAACTTTATTTATTTATTTATTTTTATTGGAAAAAATAATGCATGCAGAATAGACTTTTAAAGTGGTTACGTAAATCTATTATAGTGGTGAATTCCATTTATATCTTAGATTCGCGAAGCACTTATGAAATATTTATCGCAATTGTTTTTCTGACTTATTTCGAAAGATAGTAAGACTGGGCAATTCTAAAATTTAATCTTCTAAATACCTGAATCAGAAATTTAAAATATAATAAATAATATTTTATTTATTTATTTATTAAAGAAAAATATATAGGTTTATATATATATATATATATATATATATATATATATATATATATATATATATATATATATATTTTCTATTTGTGGCACTCCTGATCTTCTATGAATTAGAAAATAAATTTTAGTTTTCTTTTAATGATAAGGTAAAGTAAAAATAAAATAAAATATTTTAGATAAAATGCAAATGTGAAATAAAAAAAAGTTTTCTTTACAAGCAACATCGAACTCAGAACCTCTGCGGACGCTATTAATTATACCAGTGGAAAGTTATCTCTGAGCTGAAGTAAATTATATTCAAGCAATTACTGAAATTTTAAAGGCGTTTTCTCAAGATTGTTTGGCTAATGCGCGCGACTGTTTTAATATGTTGTTACTTTCATAGCATGCTATAATTTTGCTCAAGTTCGTCTAATTCTGAAATTTCCATGTCGTGACCATTTCCTGTAAGTGAAATATCCTTGAATTACAATTTTTACACTAAGAAAAAAAATATACCGCCTTTATCTAGAATGAATAAATGGTCATTTTCTAAATCCTTAAACTAGAAATATAGATTTCCGAGATATACCCAATAAACTGAATAGACGAAATGGTCGAGAATTTCTAATCTACTCTTTTCTAGATGGTGAAACAATATTCTGAATATTCGAATCTTTTATATTACGAGAAATTCTCACTAAATTTTCTAGAATTGGGTGATAAACCAAGATTATAGCTGCAAAACCCGCCTTTTTTATTCACATTTATTTGGAGATATTTTCAAATAGGTTTGTCCTCGATAGTATAGGCAATCGCTTAAGAATTCTAATAGAGGTCTCTAGAATTCGCTTTTGAAGGGGACTAGAAATGTTTTTCTAAAAAAATTATAAGGATGACATGGAACTATTTTTTCTAGAGCCACAATTGTAGATGTCAGTTATAGAATTTTTTCTCAGTGTATTGGCGTGTCTTATACTCGTAATTCGTAAATCTATATTTCTAGTTTAGGGATTTAGAAAAAGACCACCTATTCATTCTAGATGAATGCGGTATATATTTTTTTTCTCAGTGTATGTTATCGAAATCAGCAAAATGGTCTTTTTCAGTTACAGGGTTAAGTAATTTTACCATTTTTAAAAAAAAGTTTGTGTTCTTAATTTCGAATATCATCAGACCTCCCCCGCCTCTTCTACATAACTAGATTCACAATTTTAACAGGGGATACATAACAACAATGCTATAACACACCTTTCCTGGAAGAATATATATATATATATTTCATTTATAATAACCTATCATAGATTTATATCTTTGACGCAAACGTAATAAAACTTGCATAAATTACGTTTCAATTTATCTAAATGCAAATTTTAAAATGGTTGCATAAATGCTTTATATCAACAATCAGTAAATGCCTTGCCATACGTATTGATATATTTTTCAAGTTATAGACCATACGCACACTTCATATATATATTTCTTTTTAGTTGCTGAATGTGTAAAGTGGTCTTTTAACCCAAAGCCATGGATTTTGGGGACAATTTCTTTAATAGTTACTAAAAATTGGATATCAAGGATACTGTATATCTCTCATGCAGGTGTCGCGGGTGAATATAACTACAAAAAAAATTCCATAAAATATTTCTAAACCATGACACAGTTCGCGTAATATTTCTTCAGATTTTTGTTTCAGTTTTGTTAATTGTTTTTCTTAGAATTGATTTATTGACATACTAAACCCTTTTTGATTTTTGACAGAAGTAAATACGACATCTGTTTGGTTTTGGATTCGATTGAACCCAATTATTGGAAATATAATACTAAATTAAATTTAAACTTAATCAATAAAATTTAAACTTACAATCAATATTTAAACTTAAAAACTTTTTCACACACCACAAAATTAATGAAAGCACTATCGGTTTCAAAAGGACGTGGCCTCCCTTCTTCAGGTGCAAGAAATCCCTTCCACCCATTTTTTGTGTTTCTTAGTTGCGTTCCTTTCTAATTAGCGTCGCAGGCTTTTTCCTATTGGTTTATTTGCTCCTCCTTCTTTGGATTTTGCCTTGCTTTCAGTCTTGATTTTACTTCCGAGGCAGCAAAATAAGCAATATTGCCTATTAAATAATAAACATATTTTTTTTATTTTAGTACATTAAATTAGCTCACTGTATTAAAAAGTAATAAAATAAGGAATAAAAGTAAACGCGGTGAATGTGTATATTACATTACTTTTATATTACGAGGTGGGTTAAAACCCGTGTTATTACGTTGTATTTTTTTTAAAGGTCGAACTATTTTTAAGCAATGATTTCCTTAAGTAAATATCATGTCAAGGAACATGAAATATTTATAACGCCTGTATTCGTGATACGGTTACATTTTTTTGATACTGATGAAATTTTAAAAGTCCAAAAAGAATTGCATATTTTGAAGAAGCTTCCAGGCATTTTATTTTTCGACGAATACAGAGAATATTCCTATACAATATATACATACACAAACACAGGCATATACTTTTGAGTGTATTTTTGTTATAAGATTCTGTATCGACTGTATGAAAACTTTTAAGATAAATTGAATTAAGTACATATGAAACTCCGTAACATTGAAATATAGTAAAAAATTCCTTTAAATTTAAAGAAATATTACATACATATGTTATATACGTATATTTCATTGTAAGTAAGCAAGTGCTCGGGGAAAAAAATATATTATTAGTCTTGTTGCTATTAATAAAATTATTAAAATATTCAAACTCAGCAAAATATACTTTTAAAAAGAGAATTTTTTTTATTACTACTATATTTACTGTAAAATTTATTTAAAAGGGAATTTCAAGGGAACAGTATATTGTTTTATAAACTGGATAAGGTTTTTGTAATGTGCAAAATAACATACGACACAATCAAATATTTATATACAAAAAGAAATTAATATACGCTACAGTATATAATTTTAGTTGCAATTTAATACACTATTTAAAATAATAGGAAATAAGAATAATTATGTTTTTATTTTTTTTTTAAACATCAAACTCTGACACACACACACACACACACGCATATATATATATATATATATATATATATATATATATATATACAGTCGGCTGCAAAATTATTCGAGCACTAGCCAATAATTCCTATATTTAAAAAGTACACTTAAGACTGTTTTGCTAAGTAAATCCTTGTCGAATCATGTTCTTAGACTGATTAAGAACATGACTCGACAAGGATTTATTTAACAAAACTGCATTAAGTGTACTTTTTTTTGGCAAGGATTATTGCTAGTGCTCGAATAATTTTGCAGCCGACTGTATATATATATATAAATATAACTATATGAAAATGTAGATAAAATAATATTTAAGCAAATAAAAACCTTATTTTAATATTTTATAATTATGTACTATTTAAAGGTAACATTTCCACCCATTTTCTATATAGAGTACGATCTTAAATAATTGAGAAATATTGGTATTTTATAACGAAGCATACTGTAATTCCTTTTACATTGTACTAATTGAGTTATAGTTTGACACATTATAATAGTCACGATAGTCATTTAATTGTATATCTTGGACAAAGCGCAGAATATATATTGTTTATCCCAATTCTGTACTGATAAGTATAAAGGATTTAAGTCCATATTCTTGATTTTTCAGGAGACGAAAAATAAAGTTAAACTAACTAAAAACTAATCAGGAGAATCGAACAGGAAAAAGGGATTAGGTTGATTTATACTCTTTATACCGTTCAGTGATTGACAACCTTCATTTAATAGAAGGAAAAATTTGAATTAAATATTTTATACAAAGATTAATGCTAAATTTCTGACTTGAATCTTTTTTTTTATCAATGGATTTTCTCAAAGACTAAATGACATGGATTTAAATCCTTTATACCAATAGATAGAGAATTTTTTTCTGGGTCTGACTATGTACTTAACTCAATATCGACATTTTTGGACTTAAATCCTTTATACTTATCAGTACAGAATTCATGTTACTTTTCGATCCTTTATTCTAAAATTAGGTTACATGAAATTAAAGTCTTAAACACCAGTTAAGAAATTGAAATATATAAAATCGAACATAATAGTTCTTCAAGTTATTTAATTTTTCGATTTTTAGTCCCCCATCATACTACTTGTCTTGGGAACTTAGGTAATCGTGAAAATTTTCGACCTCAGTTTTTGACTTTTTTATACGTTTTCAGGTGTGAGGAGTCCATAAATATCAAAAGGGGTATTTTGTCCGTCTGTAGGATGTCTGTTAGTTTGTTAGTCCGTTAGTGTGTTAGTTTGTCAGTCTGCGTACACGATATCTCACGAACAAAGAAAGGTCGGGCCAGTTTTAGAATATTATTTATGATACAGGCAAGAACCCTATTCATTTGCAACATTCTAATTAGAAAACTTCAGGAGTTATTCGAAATTTACGACTTTCTTAACACGGGAGAATGGGCAAAATGCCAATTAAATGCGCATGAAAAGAAGTATTTTTATCGTAAAAAAGTAAGGACAGATTTTATATACCAGTTTTGATGCCGGGATGAACATAATTAACTATAAACATGCTACTTTGAAAAATTCGCAAATTATTCGCAATTTACCAATTTCTTAACATGGTAGAATACTGCAAAATTTCGCATAAATGTCCTTTTTGAGGGATATTTTCATCGTAAAGTTGTCAGACTAGTTTTAAAATTATGTATAAGATACTGGAATAAAAATCCTTAACTATGAATTTTCCAATTTAAAAATTTCGTAATTCAGTGCAAATTTACGATTCACTTAATATGGCAGAATAGGGCAAAATTTCGCATAAACTTCCAACTTTAGAGACATTTTCATCGTAAAGATGTCAGACCACTTTTAAAATATCATTTAGGATACTGGCTTGAACATTTCTGCGTATGGATTTTTTAATTAAAAAAATTCGTAAGTTATTTAGAATTTGTGGTTTACTTAGCATGGCAGAATAGGGCGAAATTGAGCATAAGCTTCCATTTTGATGATCATAAATATGTCACACAAATTAAAAATAACATTTATGATACTTGTTTAAACACAATTGACTACAAATATTCTACTGGGAAAATATCGTAAGTTATTCATAATTTAAAATTTTATCAACATAGAAAAAATTGGGCGATATTCCATATAAATATGCATTTTGAGGATTGCTGCATTGGAAACCGTAGCATGAAAACTAAACTACGAAACTGACCCTAATAAAATAAATTAATAGATTAGAATAAGATAAATATATCGAAGTGAACGGTGGATAGACTATTAAACAAAGATTTCATTTTGTCACTGTGTCAAGTGTTTGGTAAAATTCATTTCTCTTACCATGATTATAACGTGTATTGCACAAGAAATTTATAAGAACATATATATGATGGGGAACTGAGCAGAGTCTACCTATGCCAACTACTTAATTTAATTCTTGGCAACATATGGTACATAAAGCGTTGTTTTTCGATTTAAAACTTGAATTTTTACATTTTTGCTTAAATTCATCGTCTTGAGATCCTCTTTAGCGGAAAATCGAGTTCATCTGTACAGTCGGTAACAAAAGTGTCCGAGCACTAGCGAAAATTCCTATGTAAAAAAGTACGCTTCATAAGGTTTTGATAAATAAATCCTTATCGAATCATGCTCTTACACTGACTAAAAACAATATTCGACAAGGATTTATTTAACAAAACCGTATGAAATGTGCTTTTTCCACATAGGACATCACTAGTGTTCGTGTACTTTTGTTACTGACTGTACATATGCCTTTCTGTATGTATGTGGGAAAGAGTGGTGTTATCAACAAAAATCATAAACAAGTATTAACATAACGTCCAAATTCGATATTATAAACCTTTAGTATATGGAAAAAAATATTTTTAATTTCATATTATGATTGAGCTGATAGTACAAGTACTGGAAAATAAAGAATTATTTAAATAATATTTCTAAAATTTACTTGATTTTTATTGATAGCTATTTCTAAAATTATCTTGATATGTTTTTAAAGTGCACTGTAAACCATCTTAATAATAAAGGACCATGTTTCCCAAAATTAACATAATTGTTACAAAAAGGTAATGAAATTAAAAAGATGTATCCTTGGTGTGGAGAAATGAATAAAATAAGGAAGAAGAATTATTTAGGAAAAAAAATGATGTCCTAATTTGAACAACGTATTGAAAAAAAAAGTCTATCGTTTGAATCATATTAAAAAGAATACGTTAAATGTTAATAAATTCAAACAACAACAACAAAAAAAAAAAAAAAAAAAAAAAAAAAAAACATAATTGTATTTGTGTGTTATCGAGATCGAATTCAAGATGAAAAAAAAAAAATGGTGGTGGTGGTGGTGGAGGGGGGGGGGGGGGGAGATACCGTTATTATGCCATCGATAAATAAATTTGTGGTAATTTTGAAGAATTTTCTCTGATGTTGATTTTCATAAATAGGTAGACTGAAATTACCTTTCAGTACAGAAATTCTTTTATTTTGATCAAAATAAATAAATAAACAAATAAATAAATAAATAAAACAAAACAAAACAAAATAAAATAAATAAACAACTTAGTTTAATAATAATAATAATAATAATAATAATAATAAACCTTTCTTTAATTATTAGCTTTATAACGCGACATTTTACCACTTTTTTTTTTTTTTTTTATCATTCACAAGGAAACATTCATAAGATGTCTTCTTCAAAAAATATTGATAAGAAATATACGTGACTCTACGCTTCATAAAACACCAGAAAGTGAAAAAATTATCTGCTGGAATTAGATACAGCGATCACAAAAAATTATCAAAATTATGCATATTTTGCGATTTCACAATGTTAGGCGATTGATTTTGTGTACTTGGCTTAGAAGCAAAACGTGGTTCTGTTCGTACACGGCAATCTTGTTGCCAACGAACTTATCACCTAACAGCGCTAACGCCTGTATTCTTGTCAAACGCCGCAAACTAGCGAGACCTCACTCAAGCGAGCGCTACCAGTTATGGGGGATAACGAGAGGCAAGGGGAAAGCACTCCCAGAGCGATTCTTCTCAAACGCTTTTCTAGTACCGCTATTGATGATGTCACGGACCGGTCGTATATAGATAAGCGAAAACTAGTAGCTTAAAGATTCGATTTTTAGTCGAAATGTTTCAGCATCAACCAATCAAAATGTTTGAATATGACCGTGTGAAATAGTAAGGTTTCGGTTATCCGAGAATCTGTTTTTCTGACGGAGTGTTTTGTTTTACCATGGTTTTAATAAAACAGATTGTTTGAAAGTTTCTTTTCAATATTTTGATACTTGAAACCTCAAGATTCTTATCAGCAGAATTTACTTTTGATGAAATCGGAAAAAAATCTCTGAACTTAATTCAGAAGCATTAAATAGATAAATTGCTTCCTACAATAAAAAGGCATAGTGAAAAGTGCAAAATTTAGCTAAAAAATTAAATATAAAGTTGTTTTTTTTTCTTTTTTTTTTCATGAATTTACAAAATCTGTAGAAAGAAAAAAGTAAATATTTTATATTTTATTTCTTCAAATAAGTTCCTTAAAACGAGATTTTTTTTTTTTTTTTTTTTCCCTAAGATTTAAGCATGACAAGTTTTTAAACGGAAATGAAAAATATTTTTCTGCTACAAAAAAGTTTTAAAAAATATTACAAAGCCATTAAAATATATTAATGCGGTAAGGGTTTTAAAGGCAAAAATTAGAAGCTTTTTCTGAATTCTTCACAAAATTTAAACTCTTTTTACTAATTTGGAGCATTACAAACTTTACTCAATAAAAGATGTTCTCACCTTTAAATTCCCCTATAATACAAGAGAACTTTCTGAAATAAATTTCAAAAAAGCAAATATATATAAATATTTTGAAATGCATAATTTTCAAGAAAATATATTCATTTAAAAAAGTGCAAATTGCAAAAAGATTAACAGAATTTTGCAGTAAAAAATATATTCAAGTAATTAAATTTTCAGCTTTTCATTGAAAAAAAAAAAGTTTTTGCTTCCTGACTAATAGTTATAAAATTCTACGCAAAAGAGAATATGTTTTAATGCGATAGTAATTTTTTAATCTATTCTTCCACAGGAAAACATGCAGCATCTGTTTCATTCCCTAGCATCGGTTACTATAAACATTTCTTAAAATTTCTTTAATATAACTTTAACATAGGAGCCCCTTGGCAGCTTTTAAATTTTTGTTGTCGTTGTGGTAATACATTAAAACTGATGTCGCAATTGCGTAAGAAAATTTGGCGAGAAACATCCGAGCTAGTGTGGTGCTGAATTTAAAGTTTTGCCAAAAAATTCTGTACTGCAGCTGTTCCTTTTTTTTTTTTTTTTTTTTTTGGGGGGGGGGGGGTATATTTTCCTCAATTTTATTTAAATAATAAAAAGAAAATGTTTTCAATGTCTTTCTTTCTTTTTTTGATGTGAAAAGAAATGTATTTACTTATTTACTCTTGGCATTTTTTTTTTTTTTTTTTTAAGGGGGGGGGGAGATCATTTAAAATCTCACTTTTGTTCATAATTATAAAAAAAAATAGTTTTATAAATCACAGTTCAATTTTATTATTTAAAACTTTTATTAATTTTTACATTTGATGCTTTTGTGGACAGAATTTTTTTCATGTAAAGTAAGAAAAAATAAAGTAAGAAAAGGACTTATTTCATTTAATATGATTCTAGTAGCAATTACTGCAGTTGAATCAATGGGTATGTTTGTGCGGGTTAAAGCCAAGAACCTAGATTCACACAGATCATAGGACATAAAGCCCTACAGACAATAATGTAGCTAATTTCCTTTGTTTGTTCATGTACGTAAATTAGTAACTAAATGCATATGATTTTTAATAGAAAATTTGCTATTTTGAGCTTAAATAACCTGTATCTTTTTCCAGACAAGCTACTAATATTTTCGGCCTGTGTAATGCACAAAAAATTAAGCCCGAGTCCTGCACGGCCCAAAAATGCAAAGTAATATTAAACCGGAGATCAAATTTAAAAATTCAATCCGAATCCTGCCTGAGGTCCAGGACAGGCCTCAAATACAGGTCTATGTAAATTTTTAGTTTGAATATTATTGCAGTTAATATATTTACCTAATTATAAATCTATAATTACACTAATCAAAATAAATAAAATAAATATTATATAGGGAAAGGATGATGAGAAAAAATATGTTTCAATTAAAATTCAAATATTATTACTGTTTTAAAATGCTTCAATTTATAATTAAAATATTAAATCAAAATTCTGATTACTGTTTCACAGAAAAATTACAGAATCTCGTAAAAAATTGAGAAAAGTTAGATTTTGATGAAATCCTACAAATTTCCTTTTTTGTACCCGAAGTATTATTCAAGATAAGGGTGTGTGTGCATTCATGATTTTATGACAGAATCGTGCAGAATGATTTAATAATACATAAAAGCATAGATTTGTGTGTGTGAGCGGGGGGGGGGGGGGAGGGGCTTTTAAGCTTACACCCATTTGCAGTGTCTTAATTTCAGATGCAGAAAGTTGTCTTAAAAAGTAAGACACATTTTTTTCGCTTAAAAAATGACCATCCATTTAAGACGTTTTCATTTACAGTGTAGGTATATATATATGTAATTTTTTTTTAGTTTGATCGCTAACTTTTATCATCAGCCAGTGTTGGGCATAATTAATTAAAAAGTGATTGAATTACAATTATTTCACTGTCAATCGATTAAGAAGTTATTGATTACAAATAAATTGAATTATTTATTCAATAAATTTAATTACATATTCAATTTATTTATAATCAACTAGCAGGCTTTGCCCGCTTCGCTGGACACTATATTTAAATGATTTCTTTGTAACTGAATATATTTCGATTGGCGACTATTTTCGTCACAGCTTTAGTATGGGAAATCCTTGGCAATATCAAACATTTTTTGAACTTCTCGTATCTGTACAAAAAAACTATTATTAAAACAAATATTTTCGAAAATAGTTCAATAGCTGGTGTTAATTCTTCGAATATTCTGGAAACAGTTGAACCTGTTACTCGTACAGTATAAGTCATTATTCGATTAATGTTCTGGGACAGTCTAAAAAATAGTCACTTGTTCCACAGGAGTAAAGCAAATAACATCAACTACACCAGAGCAAAAATTTTCACTCACTCACGAAAAATGTCCAGTTGCTTAGAGCTCAATCCCTAAAGTGCAATGACTCAGAATAGGTCTCTGAATAACTCTGGATCGCAGTGACTACATACTCTTTCGCAAAAATCGACTCACACCTACTTATAACTTTTGGCGTTGGGGCTTGGAGATGACTCCATCGAGAATCCCTTGGTAAGCTCAAGGTCTACGTTCCCGTGTGTAGGAGAGCTTCGAAACATCGGGAATCCTAAACTATCATTTTTCACCAAATTTGGTCGCCCACTCGCCAAGTTTGTCTCCAAGACAATGCTTTCTATTAAACATATCTTTATTTAGTTATTTAAATATTAATTTGAATTTATCAAATATTTCTGCCCGACAGCGTGCAAGTGCAGTCACACACAGCAGCTCATTTATTTGTATGTTAAATTAGCGTAGTGAATGGTATATAAAAAAATAAATAAATAACTAAACATTATCGTGCTACACAACTTTATTAATTTTACATTTTTCTTGAACTACCTAAAATCGCTGTTGCTAAATTAAACCTCTTTTATATTTTTCTTGAACTACCTAGATTAAAATCGCTGTTGATAAATTAAACCTCTTGGCGAAAAATGTTCGGTGTACTTCAACGCAACAATTTAAAAATCACCCAGGAGGATCTATAAATAAAACTTATTTTAGTACAACACACATTAGCATCGTAAACTATATTAGCACTTTGTAAAAGAAATTTTACATTTAAAATGACGTCAATTTTTGTGAGATGCATAATTTATTTATTTATTTTATTTTTTATTGTTCACGTTTAGATAAATGTATTTATTTTCCTGTTGGAAAAAAAAATAAACACGACAACAATTAAATTATGAATAATTAAATTTAATTTTGGCAACAATTAAATTATGGTTAAAATTTAAATGGCTAATTTTTTGCTATTATTAGCTTACAAAATTGCTATTTTATGCATAAAAATAACAAAAACAAGTTTATTTTTCTGAATAAAAAAAAGCCAACTTTCTAAGTTAGGCTATAAGCTATCTCCAAAACAAATTTTATCGAAATCCATCGAGCAATTTTAGCGTGAAACTCAGTCAAATAAACGGACATTCACATTTATAATATATATAAGATTACTTATTAATCGATTGACAGTAAAATAATTATAATTTAATTGTAATTTAATTGTAATTCAATTACTTTTTAATCAATTATGCCCAACACTGTCATCAGCTTACTTCTTTATAAGCAGTATAAGACTAAGATCAAGACTCGACAATTATTTACTTAACAAAATAGTATTAGCAGACCAACTTTTAACCCGTTAGCTCCCAGTGTCCTCATTTGAGGACAGCTAATAAAATAGCACGTATATTTTTTTGTGGTTTCGTGTGATTTCTGCTTTTTAGTGACAGTTTATAGCGTCACTCTCAATGATCCCTGAAAGTTTTATGTGCGTACTATTAATTATTATTTCATAATTTGGATAGTCATTTTATAATTTTTCATTCGTCGCACATATATTTGCTTTTTTGCCCAGGTATAGTAACTTAAATCAAGTTGAATAATAATATATATTATAATACTTTACTTTCGAGATCTTTGTCAACACATAATAGGAAATTAATTTGTTATTTCAAAGTTTTTCTATCTCGAAGTATTCTCGCTAGAACCCTTAACGTCAATAAATGAGAATGGTCTTTAAATTTAAAACTATCAGAAGAATTGTTTAAGTTAATATATTTTACTGTCATATTAATTTGTCTTTTACTTTTTTATATTAATTTAGAAGTGAAATAATCAGCTAATAATATTTTGCAAAATTAATTCGGGTGTTAACGGGTTAAGTAGGAATTATCGCTAGTGTTTCAATAATTTTGCTGCCGACAGTATATACTGGAGTTAAATTCCGAAAGATTTAAAATACTTTTAAGGGAAAAAAAATATACTTAAATAAACCTCACACCAAAGACCATGAAATATTTATTACAGCTTTAGTCGTGATATATTTCTTTTCTTTTTCTTTCTTTTCTTTTCTTTTTTTCTTTTTTTTTTTTCTTGACCGGAATTTGATACATGATAATACATTTTTATGAGCCAGAAAAGAATGGTATATTATGAAGAAACTTTCAAAAATTTCTCTTCCGGTGACTACGTGAAATATTCTTTTATATATACATACATATGTATGCAGATTTGAGTGATGATTCTATATCGCATTTGTGAAAACTTTTAAGGTAAATTTTATATAGTTTTTGTTGAAGGTTAAGTTAGCATAAATGAAATCACTACCACGATTTTAATGAGAAATTAAATAAATATATATATGTTTTTTCCGTAACATGAAATTTGAATTATCAAAGAAAATATTACCATAAATTTAAATTTTATACCTTTTTATGAAACTAATAGGTTATTGCCACCAAAAATCTTTATTCTATATTTTTCTATACAAATTCATGCAGTACGTATTATTTCCGATTCCTTAATACAATTTTTAGATAAATGAAGTCCAAGAACATTGAGCAAATTTTTGGATAATGGAATAAGAAAGTTGGCATCACAATGCCACGATTACAAACAAACAAACAATAATAAAATAAAATAAAATAACAAAAATAAAATAAAATAATAAAATACAATAAAATACAATAAAAACAGGCACATTTTGTGTTAAAACTTACAATCAAGGCTTTTAAACAGAAGGAAATGTATGCACTAAATCTATACTTCATATACAAAAAATAATCTTTAGAATTGTTTCCATAAAATTTAAACGAACTTTGGTATAGCGAGGAAGAATGAAATGTTCAAATTTTTTTTATCTTATTTGCATCAATATAAACAAATTATCAAATAGAATGAATTATGTAAATACTGTGGTAAGACAAATATAAATGTCTAATACTATATAAAGAGCTGAACTTATTTTAAATCTGTACTTCTTTTTACTTTCCGAACACTATAGTGAGGAAAGTATTCCCAGCAAAACCTCAGATGACGGCCAGCATGAGGCCAAGTGCTGGTTGCCAGCAGTAGCTGCAGCTGGCCCGTCGGTGGCAAAAGTTAACGTTGCCGCAGGGAATATGTTACGCCGGCCGTCAGTAGGCCATATTCAATCGATCCACTGTTGGCAGCCTGCAGTAAGTTAAAAATAAGTTAGTGGGCCAGTGAATGGATCGCTGCTGGCAGCTAGCAGTATGATGAAAATAGGTAATGGGCCACTGTTGGTAACCGACATAAGGTTGGAAATTGTTAGTGGGCCAGTGTTGGGCTACCTGATGGCAAACATAATTTTTCTATGTTATTGCTGGAAGCCTGCAGTGGGCCAGTTGTGGCAAACATAAAAAATTATATTACTGCCGGCAGTCTTCATTGGTCCTTTATATTTCCCATTAAAGGCCCGCTTCACTCATCGTCGCCGGAAGCCGAAGCCAATGTTATTCTATGGGAAATTTTCTTTACAAATAACTTAATAACTAATACATATTTTTAAATTCTGTTTTCATATTCTGAAAATTCCCAACTGTTAAATTGACGGACCTTTTTTAAAAAAAATATTTTTTTATTTTTTTATATTTTATTTTGAAGCTGCAAAATACGAATTTTCAATGTGTGAAATTTTTCATTTTGCAAATTCAAAATAAAATATTAAAAATTAAAAAAATACATTTTAAAAAGGTCCGTCAATTTAACAGTTGGGAATTTTCTGAATGTGAAAGCAGAATTTAAAAATATGTATTAGTTAATAAGTTATTTGTAAAGAAAATTTCCCATAGAATAACATTGCCTCGGACTTCCGGAGACGGTAAGTGAAGAGGGCCGTTAATAGGCCAGCAGTAATTTAGTTATAGCTAATATATTTATTTTATTGGTGACACCCTTAATTTTATTCGTGCTTTTTTTTTCTTTTTCTTTCTTTTGTTTTCCTCTCTCTTTCTTCTGATGAAGTAGCAGCCAGTTTTTTCTATGCATCCAATATTTAATTTGATTTTGTACATATTCATTTTTAAATACTATTTACAAGTATTTTATTCATACACTATGGTTGTAAATTCAGTATTTCTAGTGCAGCATATAGGAAATAGTCAGTTGATCCATTTTCCTTATGATAAAAGTTTAATTTTTTGTTTTCAGTGCAAATGTTTCTCTATATTACATTTTTTGGAATAAAGGAGATTATGTTTTTTTTTTTTTTTTTTTTTTTTTTTAAGTGTTCAAATTTCAATATGTTTAACTTTGTTACGCTATTTGATATAAATAAATGTAACTTTACATGTGAAAATTATAAATTATTGAAACAAAAATTGTTATAAAGTGAGCATTGTAAAAAGCACCATAAACTAAAAAAAAAATAATAATAATAATAAATAAATAATAAAAAATTGCAGCAATTGTTTCCGGTTGAAATAGCACGAAGACCCTTCATCAGGCGAAACAAAGTGGGCACGAGTGCAGCAAAAGTAATTTGCTGCAATCGTGCTTTTTGTTAAACTCACGAAGGGATGTGTTATTATTTCAACCTAAAAGATCTGATGCATCTTTTTTTCTTTTTTTTTTTCGGGGGGGGGGGGGGGCAATGATTATGTTTATTTACAAATTTTTCTATTTATTACTACAGTACAAAATCTCAAATCCTTCGGACTTTTCCGGATTTTAGGTCACTTTCTGATTTACGGCAATAAGAAAACAGACATCTCCATTCCGAACGTCCTTTTAGTTAATAACTAGGTTACGCCGCCCGAGGGTGCGATTTCTTAAGAAATTGGAGTATACTCTCAAGTAACATGTACAATACTTTGAATAAACACCATAAAATTTTGCAAACAAAACGGAGGCAATAACGCTTGCGCTTTGTTTGCCGCACTCGTGCCTACTTCGTTTGCCTGATGAAGGATCATGTTTTCTTTCCATCCGAAACGATTGTTGCGAGCTCTTACATTTTATTGTGGTTACTCTTATTACTTTTAAACACCAATTCTGCGGTGCTTTTTTATTATAACTCTCAAGTATCCAGAAAATCTTGAATATTTTTATTTTCTCCTACATCAAATGGTACCCAGTTGATAATTTTTTCCCCTTCTTTTTAAAACAGCAGGGCAGATGAATCAGCTTCCTTTTTTTCTCTCTGTGTTTATCTTCATTTAGAATTAATTATCACAGCTGTCACTCTTAACCAGGCCGCCACAAAGAACTTTTTCGCGTTGTTGATAGTCCAGTTACTCTCTCTCCAACTTCTTCAAAGTCCTTGAGTGAATAATTTTCCGACACGTGCCATACCGAAAGATGATTTTGCAGTTTTATACAGATGACGTTATTTGAACTTTAAGCGAATATTCAGCATTTGACCTGTGCCAATTAATTTTCATTAGGTTTGGAAAGCAGATTCTTCAGCTGAAAAAAAAATATATATATCGTTCGGTTGAGTAAAGAGATAACGCAATTAGGCAGAAAAACGAGAGTGCGTTTGTCTTTGTAGCTGTAAATATTTGATAAATTTATCCGCGATTACCTATTTGAAAAATATTTTTAGAATTCCATAAAACTCATATATGTTATACAGGTTTTCGAGATTTACTATAGGACGCTTGTCATAAAAAGTTGTACAGGTAACCCAAATGGTTTCAGTATAAAAATTCATAAAATAATTTGGATACATTACAGTCAAAGAGACATTTCTTATCATCGCACGTAAAAATCTTTATACAACGCTAAAATACAGATCAACATAAATTTTATAGATGCAATAAGAAATGGTTCCGATCAAAAATGATAAAATAAATACTTGTTGTTCATTTAATAATGATGCTCAAAAATATTCTTATACGTTACGGGAAATTGAGGGGGGAAGTATTTCAGTTTCGTAAAAGTGAAATTATTTTTCTCACTTGCATTTAAAAAATAATAATAAATAAATAAATAAAATAAAACAGTTTGTTATGGCTACCACTTTTTTTTTTTTTTTTTTTTTTTTCGTTTCCTATAATAGTTTATAGAAATTACATTTGAAAATTATTTTCTGTGATGGAGGGTTTTGAGATTCCTGAACTCGATTTGACCATTTTTAGAAAATTTCACTCTGTAAGTGTGTATAAAAAAAAATTGTGGACGCTGTATCTCACGAACCAATGGACGAAATTTAACCAAATTTGTTATTTAACCAAACTTGATTAAAATCGTTCCCGATTACATTTGTGGATCATTCACTCAACACATGGCTCTATATTTCTACTTCTTCGTAATTTTCAATATGACACAGTATAAATGATTTCAAATAAATGATAATTATTTTTTTAATTTGTATTATGAATTAAAAAATAAATATTTAAATAACTAACAACAAACTAGGAAAATTTTTTTGTATAAGTTGAAGAATCGCTCGCCCTTCCCCATGAGGGGATAAATTTTCAATGCTGGTATTTTTCAAAAGAAACTCATCAATAACTTTCAAGTAAATGACTGAATTAAATTTGTGGAAAATTAAAGCAAAGTTATAAACTATTAAAAAAAAAAAAAAAAAAAAAAAAAAAAAAACCAAGAAGAAGAAGAAAGCATTTTTTCAGAAGTTGGCACAAAATTGATTTTATTATTTTTATTATTATTATTATTGAGAAACACTGTCCTAAAATGAAAATCGTTTGCATGCATTCAGGAAAATGATTTTAACAAATTATTTGCACTACGCGAATTTGCATAATAAAAAATATAGAAGAAAGTTTTGTGGTGCCACATCATACTAGTTTTTTGGTCAAAAATTAAAAAATCAATAAATAATAATAATAAATAATAATAACAATAATAAAATACTAGAAAGTTAGCGGCTATCATAATTTACTAAAACGGGTCAACTGGATATTTGTTATATATTTCTAGAAATCCTTTTGTTACAACAATAGCTTTAGAGTCAAACATTTAAAAAAAATAGTATTTAAAAAATAATACAAAAACAAATTAATAATTGAATTACTTACTCATATATTATTTTTACGAGATTTTCAATCTCGCACCCGCAGATAACAACAACGAACAAGAACTTCGTATGAAATGGCGGACAGCGAGGGAATTTCAAATCAACAGAAAAAGAATCACAGCGCCCTCTATGCATACAAATTGGTTATGGCCTAATAATTTGCGGCCACAACATGAAAAACATGATGTTGGCCGTGTGGTGATAGCCTGCATAAGGCCAACTGTGTTTATGCCACTTCTGGGCCACCGATCATTTTTCTTTAGGCTTCCATCACAGCTGGCAGCCACAAACGGCCCGCTACTGGAGTTATATGGGGCAACCGGCAACTGATGGCAAGTGCAGGATGCCAGCAGTAGGCCAAAACGAGCCCACCAGTATAAGTTTTGCTGGGTTGTAATCATGTCAAAAATCCGAATTCGAGATTTTGATGTTTCTATACGTTTCGAGGTCCAACGAGTCCGTTTTCACTATTTTTACGATGATGTATGTATGTGTGTGTGTATGTATGTGTGTATGTATGTGTGTATATATGTGCGTATGTATGTGTGTATGTATGTGTGTATGTCTGTGAGTGAACACGCTAGCGTCTAAACGCTTTGTTCGAATAAGCTGAAAGTTGGTACGTATATTGTAAGTCACCATAGTACGAACCCTATAGATTTTGGTGAATCTAGCACTTATAGTTTTTTTACAGGGACACAAAGAAAAATTCTTTATCATTATGGCCAAGGGACCAAAATCTTAAAAGTGCGATAGCATCTAAACGCCTTATTCAATTGAGCAAAAACTTTATACACATATTATAGGTAAAAGATACTCAATCTGTATAGATTTTGGAGAATCTAGCGCTTATAGTTTTTTTACAGGGACACACAGAAAAATTATTTGCCAAATTTTTAAAAGTGTGATAGCGTCTAAACGCCTTATTAATATCAGCAAAGAATTTGTACACATGTTATAGGTCACATTTGAACCAACTGTATAGATTTTGGTGAATCTAGCACTTACAGTTTTTTTACAGGGACACAAAGAAAAATTCTTTATCTTTATGGCCTATGAGACCAGCGATAGCATCTAAACGCCTTATTCAATTGAGCTGAAAATTTGTATGAATATTATAAATCACTGTTGCACTAACTATAAGCATTTTGGTGAATCTAGCATTTATAGATTTTTACAGGGACACAACGAAAAATTCTTTATCCTTATGATCTAAGGGCTCAAAGTTCAGTAGCGTTAAATAAAACCTCGTGTGATATATGGAGAAAAATACTCAAACACTCTGTTATGGTTTTCTCTTTTTTGTTTGTTTAGCAACTCCTCTTTCTTTATTTTATTTACAAAACTGTTAGTTACTCAATGTTCGGAAAGTCGAGTGGAGTCACTCCAGATTTTTTCTTTTCTAATGAATTTTTATTTATTTTTAGTAAAACTGGAATTTATTTTATCGAAATCAATATTGTTTTATATTTAAACATAGATAGTTTTGTTTGTTATAAATACATTTTAAAGAAAATGTTTAAGCTTAAATACAAGTTAATTATTTTTTTTTTTATATATTTTACAAAATATTTACAAAATTTCCATATTTTGTAGAGTTTAAAAAGAACAAATTACTTTATATACATTCTCTTTTACTCTCTCATATATATATATATATATATATAAGTAAAAACCTACTTATTTTATTTAACGTAATGCTTTAAATATTCATTCTAATGCAAAAGTTAATTTCAAATTCATTCAACTTAATACTAACTAAAATATGTAATGTAATGCGTTACACTAACATTTAAATAAATGGAAAAGTTGTTTATATCTGAAAACATAAAGGAGTTTTTTATATGTAATATATACGATAAAAATACAAAATTTTCCATTTCCATCTTTTCATACTTAAGATCATATCATTATACTAATATTTGTTGAAAATATTCCTCCTTCCAAATTTTTAGACACTATATTTTGTTTATTTATTTATTTTTATTTTTATTTTATATATATGTACTGCAGAAGTAATTTCTTTTTCGTTTAAAATTAAAATATAGCTGAGTAATAACACTATAGTTCCGGAAAATGAAAAAAAAAAAAAAAAAAAAATTATCTCTTCAAGAAAAGAAAAATTATGCCTTTATGAAAATGTCTAAAAATAAAAAAGTATGAAAATATGTTTTTAAAAAGGCACGTTTCAAAATTATTGAGTTCATTGAGGAAGGATTATTTACTTGTTTATTTATTTCAATTACTTTATAGATTATCCATATTTTCTTTTAGTATTTTTTCAGATTAAAACAAAAATAAATTTTTATTAGTTGCATTTTTTATCGAATAAATTTATATTATAGGTTTGAATGACGCGTGTTTTATATATATAGATGGTTATTATGTAGATGAAATATAAATAGTATAATAAAAAAATTTATACCATGAAAACACTTAATCAATCATGTGTTTTATTAATTATAATGTAAACATGATATTTTTGAAAATTAAAAAATATATTTTTTCTTATTATTTTTTTTTACGATAAATTCAGAAGATACTTCTATTATCGTCAAACTTTAGCATTATTTACTTGAATCAAGTGTGTATCGAGGAGGTAAAGAACAACCTGTCCATTTTTATTTATTTTTATTTACTTATTTTTTTTTTTTTTTTTTTTTTTTTTTTTTGTGTGTGTGTGTGTGTGAAACGAGATGGCAGCATGTCCTTCATGTGAATTTTTTGTTTTATTTCATTCAACGAGATAAATAAAGTTGAGTGCTGATTCGATGGATAAAGGATTAACTTTCATGGTTCAACATGAATCACGTAATATGGATCAATAGGTTGCTACGTTTGGCCCTTTATCGCTCTTTTGGCATTTAAAATTTCAGTTCAGCAAATCGTCATTATCATTAGGTAGCACGACAGTTCTATAATCAAAATAAAAATAAAAATATTAATAATAATTTTTCACATATTTCATGCAATTATAAATAATAACATATATATATATTCATCATTTCTTAACAAAATTTAAAAGTGTTTATAAAGAAATGTTAAACTTTTAAAAGAGCTAAATTTAACAACAAATAATAATTTATCAATTATTTATAAATATTTTGTCGGTTAAATTTCGACTACACGAAATAAAATAAAAACTAAATTGATTTAGAACAAAAAAATAAAAATAAATAAAAAATAAATAAACTACATAAGTAAACAAAACCATTGGCGGTTATGATTTTCGCAAAGTACAATCTCCAAACCGTTGCCATAGAAATTTATTGAAAATCAGTTGTATCCAAGGGAACCAACGATTAGATCGTGTTTGTCATTTGACTCATATTGGACCTAGTTAGGTTTACCATTAATCATTCTACTTTATTTATCTCGTTGGCTCCATTAGTACACGCTGCCTTTAATAAGGTGTTAAAGTATCACTAAGCGATTACAGTTTGCTCCAAAGAAGTGCATTTGAGCCTGAACTTAAAGTTGAAAAAAAAAAAGTGGATCTCCTGAAAAGTCACATTTTTGTGACACAGTGTCATTTACCTCCGGTGTCATTACGGCATAGCCACTTAATACATTTAATACACTTAATACACCACCATAAGACATCTATAAACATGTATAAAAGTTAAAAAGTGATCCATTAAACTTCTAAAAATATCCTTCAGATATCTATTTGCACCACAAATGCCAACCTTTATTAGACCCATTAGATGTCTGTTACATATCCAATAAATCTTCAAATATCTAATAATTGGACTTATGAGATCTAACAGATATTGAAAATATCTAAAACTTGTTTCAATCTAACATGTTACATCTTTTACACATCGAAAAGGGGACTTCTAAATTTTTCCTATATTTAAACATCTAACAGATATCTATAATTATAACAGGATATCCAGGATTTTAAATGGACACTCATTAGATATTTTGTACCTTTAATGCATTTTTGATGTAATTTAAATCCCTAATGGATATCAGTGGCTGAAAGAGGGGGTACAGAAATGTCATTCATTTCTGTATATTTATCATAACATAATAACCTAATCTTCATTCAACGCCGCACCAATCTTAAAATAGCTAAAAAAATTTTGAATGCCATTCGGCCGCCTTACTGACTCACCATTTCGTTTCACAATCGATATTTTTAATTCTTGTTTTTAGTCCTTTTTCCCAAAAAATTTTAACCAGTTTCTAGTCAATGTTTTCCTTAGAAATTTATTTCAATTTTATTATTATTATTATTATTATTATTTTAAAAATTTCATACAAAATTCTTGTAGATACTTTCGTTTTATTCGAGAAACTTTTAATAAGTTTTGCATGTTTGCGTGTAGTTTTTTTATGATTACCCATAGGGTAATCAAACGAACATTGAAAACAATTTTATTATTTGGCTAGAAAACAATTCAACGTCTTCATGTAGATTCAGACATATAGTCCAACTTTTTACCAAGTTATGAATTTACGTTGGTAAAAATAATATGACCTACTTTTCACTAGTGAAGAACCAGCCACTATCGAAATTATTTGTTTCACAGATGGTTTCTTCAGATGGGTCCAACTTTTCTAGATAATGCGAATAAAATGTATAGACAATGTACGAGGCTACATAATATAAGTCGAACAATTTTCAACGGATGATGCGAAAGAAAAATCTCTGAATAATTTAATATATTTTTTTAAATTGGTAACAAGTTTAAATACTTTACC